>PVLA01001516.1:0-349569 GCA_004027455.1 Hydrochoerus hydrochaeris | reverse complement strand
AGAAGAGCTTAGAGCAAAATATTCCAAGCCCTGAAAGAAAATAACCTCCGATCCAGAATGATGTACCCTGCAAAACTGTCTCTCAAAATTAATGGAGAGACAAGATATTTCTACAACAAAGAGGAACTGGGGGAGTTTGTGACCACCAATCCAACCCTGCAAAGAATACTGAAGGACATTCTAGAGAGAGAGAAGAAAATCACCAGGGTTCCAGGAATAATGGCAGAAAGGCCTCAAAGAAAGGGGCAGACAGTGGAATGAAGGAGAAAAGTGAACAAATAACAACAGAAAAATAGCATAGCAGAGATAAGACAGAGAAAATTGGTTATATCACTGTTTTATCTTGACTGATTTTATTTGAATCTGGTATACTTGAGAGTGTCAAGTTTGAGAGTAGGGGCAACTACTCTGAAGATGACAAGATTCAATAGGATACCCATTCTGGTTTAATTGTTAACTGCCTTTGAAGTCCTATAATGTCTCCAATGTTTAGATTTTATTAATAGTGTAAAGCAATGCTAAGTTTATATTATATTTGATGATACAATTTTATTGAAAATACAAGAGACATCATAGTGACTACTGTAGATCACCTAGTGTTGTGTTTTTGTATGTTCTTTTCATTTTGTGTTTCTCTAGGAATTTGTACTGCTGACTTTTTTTGATTTGTTTCTTCCTCTAATACAGAAAGGCTAGGCATATGTATAGCAACTTATACATGTGTAGAACTTCTAAGTAGTTTATGAGAATGGATTATAGTTATTGTAATGGAAAAAAGGGAAAAGAGAGTATTCTAAAGGATATAACTGCATGTATGTTTGAGTGTGTGGAATTAATAAACATGTTGCTAAAGTTTTTGTTGGATGGATGAGCAAAACTGACTGCAGTCTCACTGTTTGAATATTCACTTTGTGGACTTTACTTTCATAACTTGAACAACTGCATCTAAGAGGAAAGTATGTAATTATCAACTAGTGATTTTTTACTGGTTACTATTTTTTTTTCTGTTTTGTTTTGTTTTGTTTTTGAGATTTTGTATTGTTTCTACCCTTTTTCTGTTTCAAAATTTTTTCTTTAAATAAAATTTTTTTTTAAAAAAAAAGCAAGAGGAGGAAAAGAAAGTGCTCTAAAAGAGATAACTGTATGTATACTTAAGTGTGTAGGATTGATAACCATGTTACTAAGTTTTTGTTGGCTCAGTGAACAGAACTGTTTGCAGCCTCACTGTTTGAATGTCCACTTTGTGTGCTTTAATTTTGTAATTTGAACAACTATATCCAAGAAGACAATATGTAATGTATCAAATAGTGATTTCTTACTGTTTTTTTTAATTCTGTATTGTTTCTACCCTTTTTTCTGTTTTGCTTCCCCCCCTCTTTAAATAAAAATTTTAAAAATTTGATTAAAAAATTAAAAAAAAACAATTTTTTTATGGAAAATGAGATATTATACTAACCATTGTTCATTTTCTGTTATTTGGTTCAGAATTCCTTGTAATAATTTCATTCTCTTGAATACTTTTATTCTATTTTGTTATGTTTGATATTATTGTGTGTGAAGCTGTGCTCAACTATTTCAATGAAAGAGATATTATGGTAGCTACTGTTGATATCCAGTTGTCTTGTGATGTGCTGTGTTGCTTGATTGTTCTGTTCTGATCTGTGTTGTTTGGTCCTCTTTTGTTTTATTCTCTGTAAAATAAAATTTTAAATAATTTTAAAAATTTATTGTTTATCTATTTATCTGAAAATTAATTTACTTTAATGGGTCACAGATTTACTGGTTTAGTTTTATTTTATCTTCACATCACATGCTTTTGACAAAGTAATTTCTTCAGTATAAAAATGTATATCTATGCATAATCTTCACTCTCAACTTTACTTTTGCCTATTCTTTCTTCTATGTAATAAGCAAATCTCACAGTTCCTTGAGGCTCTATCCCTTAATTCCATATAGAAACGTTATCTTCAAAATGCATGATTCCCAAAATTTATAAAATTTATAAGGATGGAATATATTATTATTAATGCAGAAAAATTGTTTGTTAGAAATAACATATATTCAAGTCCTAAGAAAATTACCCAAATAAATTTAGTTTTAAAAGATAATATGTAAAGAAAATTTATTTTCTCTGTCCAAAATAAAATATGAAATATTTTCTATTTTAGGACATTTTATCTATCTATTTATTTATTTATTTATTTATTTATTTATATTATGTATTCATTTTTTGGTACCAAGAATCAAACTCATGCTTGCCAGGCAGGCACTATGCCACTGAACTCTATCCCCAGTTCTCTTTAAGAACATTTTAGAAAAAAACATTTCTGATGCCTGAACTATATTCTGGTCACTTTAGCAATGTGACCAAAACTTTCTTCCTTTTATAATACAAAAACCCTGCCTTGTCAATAGGTCTTTCCATTCTTGCTAAGTAATGTTTTGTACTCTTTGTCCTTATTGTTGAATGATTCTTTTTCACCTAATTCCTGAAATTGCAGGTCAATATCAGTTCTGCTTTTCCTTCACAAACATTTAATAATCTGCCTCCAGTGATATTTTTGTAACCTGGTCTCATAGCAGCTTATTTTTCCATTTATCATGGATGGCATAAAGTTTTTAATAGTTTTACTACTTTAATATGGTTTAGTTTTCATGCTTTAGATTTCAAAGCATTCATCTCCTTTGTTACTCACATAACCCTTTGTAGTACCGCTTCAGCCCAGAAACACTAGTTAGGTAGGTCTTTGTTGATTATGAGTAGAAGTAGTAACTGCAAAAAAGAAAAAATAAAGCATAACTTCCTTTTGATCACTTTTTCCCTTTCATTTTCACCATATCTACTGTACATTTTTAATCTTATTTACTCTTTCATGTTTTTTTAGAAGCAAGATAGTACAATATTTACACATTCAACTCAATTTATTTCACTTATGAATGTGGTCTCAAGTGGCATCTATTTACCTATAAAAGCCTCAAGTTTATCCTTCTTTATAGCTGATTGATACTCCATTGTATAAAAATACCATTTATCCATTTCATGGTTCATGAGCATTCAAATTATTTCCAAGATTTAGCTTTACAAATTGTGCTGCCATAACCTGGGTGCATATATATTACTGTGATATGATATTTTCAATTCTTCTGGGAAAATACCCAGAAAGGGAAGAGTTGGATTGAATGGTAATATAGGAGAATGAAACTTCCAACCTACCTGATGTCTGGTGTGAGTTCCTATTCTCTAAAATCAAAGAATGAATTTTAGGAACAATGGAGGTTAAGAGCAGAATGTATGTATTGAGAGAAAGAAAGCGTCTGCCTGAGGCACAGAAGGGGTCCAGAGCAGATTGCTAGGAACTCTGTCTTTTCTAGGGACATTTATAGAATAACATCATGGAGTGAGATGGGTTCAAGTTGGGGAAAAAGGGAACTCACAAGGTGGAAATGAGGTGGGACAAAATTATAGTTAACCAATAAGATTAACTGCTCAGTAAAATTGATTAAATCAGAAAAAAGTGGAGTGAGTAACCTAGAAATTGGGTATTCTTATGGAGCAGTGACTCTTTCAGTAGAGGATTGGGATGGTGACTCTTGACTTCCTCAGGGTGATAGAGAACTACTTAGAATATCAGTTCTTAGGATATGGGTGCATCTGTTCGATCTTTTGTCTTGAGTCCTGGGCCATAACAGGAGATGTTTATCTGTCTCCCCCAGTTGCAAGGTATTTGGCCTTCTGTACTGGCTCCTTTGAGAACCTAGCCCTGTCTTACTGCCTGTAGTATTTCTAACTACCTCATATGCATAAAACAGTGGGACCTTCAATCCTCATTTTTTGAGGAATTTCCATAGTAATTTACACAGTAGTTGTACCAGTCTACACTCCCACCAACAGTGGAGAATGATTCTTTTTTCCCTACAAGTCCACCAGCATTTGTTATTGGTTGACTTCTTGATGTCAGCCATTCTTTCTGGAGTGAGATCAAATCTCAGTGTTGCTTTAATTTTTATTTCTCAAATGACCATTGATGTTGAACATTTCTTCATGAATGGAGAAAAGATTAAAGGGAAAATATATGTATATATGTATACATACATGTGTGTGTATGTATACATATATACAAGATAGATAACTATATTACTAATGTCTGTTAGTACATCAAAAAGAATAGTTTATTCTTTCATTGATTGATCATTTTTTCATGCCTAAATCTTGTAATCTGAACAATTACTTTGAAGAAATCAATAATCAAAATATTAACTAGTGTTAATTTCCTATTATTTTATTTTGAAATTTTATATTATTTTTATTCACTTTTTTGTTTTTGAAACAAGAATTTAATTTTTAAAAAAGAGTAAATTAAATTCTTGCCTTGCCAATAACTAGCATGTCAGGTTATTGTCAACAGAGGTTTCCTTTCATCATACAGTGCCAGTAGTTTAAATTTTTGTATGAATCTTTATAAGAATTATTTGTCCCTGTCAAATTATTTGTCCCTGTCTGAAACTTCTCAGTTTCAGAGTTATAGTACCTTCTGAAAGGTTCTTGTCCTAGTATAAATTACTGTACAATTATGGCAGTGGTCTAATGTGGCAGAAGGCCAAAGCATAACACCATTTCCTCCTTCTCCAGCCTTAATTGTAATGCTCTTTCCTGTTTGTGTGCAGAGAGAATTACAATCAGTAATAGCATTAATATATTGTTTATATAAATTATAACAAAAAACTTTCCAGGCCTGCTGTGGCACCAGGAACTTAGCAGAAGCCTGCATCAGGGGTAAGCTGCCTGGAACCTCCACCCTGGGCTGCTCTGAAAATGGGAACATCAAGGAGGCCCAAGAAGCCCACCCAAGACTGAAAACTGCCCTGGACTGCTTCAGCTGGGCCTGCCCTCCCACCTGGAACATCAGAAGACCTCAGCAGGCTCCAGTTAGTATGAAAAAAATTGGGACTTTGCTCCCAGGCTGTGAACCTTGGACTATAGTGGATTAACTGTATCAGTGTGGTGAGTATGCCCATAAAACAGAGGTGTACAGGGGATAAATAGGATCAGTAGTAAAACCCCCTCCAACTAATTGTAAGACTTTGGTGAGTTTGAAAAGAGTGTGTGTGATCTCCTCCTATACATTGAAAACATCAGGGAGAGTGAAAATGACAAGATGAAAAAGCAAAATGCAGTCTCACACATATAGTTCACCAGAAGGAAGTATAGGAGACATTGAAATAAAGGACCCCAAAAGTAACACACCAGGAATCTGAAAAGATAGCCAGTGAAATAAACAAAACAAAACAAAAACAAACAAACAAAAAAACAAATGCTGCATCAGGCTATAGAGGAAATCAAATTAGAAGTACTCTCCCATGTAAAGATAGAAATAACATCTTTAGTAAAGGAGTTGTTGAATGCAGCTAAAGAAGAACTAGAGAAAAAAGTACATGAGCATGGGAAACTGATTGAAGCTTTGAACAAACACATCATAGCAATAGTAAAAATCCAAGAAGTTCAAGGACAGAATCTTAAAACCTGTTAGAGAAAGGAGCACATCATTTAGAAAGGTAAAATTGTTAGAATTATTGTGCACTACTCAACATGATTGTTAAATTTCAGGAGAACTTGGAGGAAAATATTTCAAGCTGTAAGTGAAAAATAATTTCCAAGCCATATTTCAAAAATAGTTTTTCTATGTAAAACTCAACTTTCACAAATGAATGCTTACCAAACCAACACTCCAAAAAACTTTCAGTTATATGTTGAAAAAAAAACTGAAGCCAATGATGCAAATATATATGTGTTGAAGGGAAAAAACATAATAGGCAATGAAATTCAGGCACTAATAAAAAATCTACAAAATAACAAAAGCCCAACATCGAATGGATTCACAATTCAATTTTATAAGAACTTCAGGGACTTCTTGTAATTACTTTAAAAATATATTCCAGCTAGTCTGAAATCCTAGAAGAAACTGACAAATTCTTAGACACTTATGAGTTATCAAAGTGGAACACAGAAGATATAGAAATCATGGACTGTCTAACAATAAGCAGTGACACAAAGACTGCAGTAAAAACCCTTCCAACTTAAAAAAAAGGCCAGCACACAAAGAATTCATCACTGCATTTTGCCAGAACTTCAGTAAAGAAATAAAACTAACACTTACAAACTTCTCATAGAAATTGAAAAATAAGAACATTCCCAAACTCATTCTATCAAGATAAAATTACCTTGATACAAGCCTGGCATGGTGGTGCATTCCTGTAATCCCAGCACTTGGGAGGCTGAGGCAGGCAGATCACTGCAAATTCAAGACTAGCCTGGGCTACAAAGTGAGCCCAAGTTCATCTTGAACTGCATAGTGAGACCCTGTCTCAAAAAAACAAAAAATTACCTTCATGCAAAAATCAAGGTAATTCGACAAGATGAAAATTCAGTGAACATCACCACCACCACCAGAAGAACAAAAGAATCTACAGATTAATTTCCTTAATGAACATATATACAAAAATACTTAACAAATAGAATGAAAGAGAATCAAGGACATTTTTGAATATACGATAAAACTGGACCAAGAAGGCTTTATCTCAAGGAAACAATGATGGTTCAAAGTACAAAAATCAATGAATGCAATGCACTTACATTGAAAAGGAGGGATAAAAATCAAATGATCATCTCAATAGTTGTAGAAAAAGCTTTTACATGATCTCACACCCATTCATAAAAAAGTCTCTTATATAAATAGCTATGGAAGCACATTACTTTAAACTGATAAAAGTCATTTATAAAACCCTCACAGCCAAAATCATAGCAAATGAAGAAAAATTGAAATCATTCTCCTTAAAAGCAGGAACAAGACAAAAGTGTTTGCTCTTATCATTCATGTTCAATACAGAACTTGCATCTTGAGCTAGAACAAATCAAAAAAAAGAAACATGTAAAGTTGGTCCAAGTAGGAAAGGAATAAGTCAAACTGTAATTATTTACAGATGATGCATCCTTTACCTAAAAGACTGAAAGCTTTTGGAGAAGACACTTACACATAATAGACCAAGTCAACAATATATCAATATACAAAGTCAACACATGAAAATTAATAGTATTCCTGGACACCAACAGTGAATCCACAAAGAAGGAAATCATTAGTGTGAATCAAACCCATTCATATTACTTCCAAAAAATTTAAATATCTAATAATTAAACTAACCAATAAAGACATTTTTATAATCAGAACTACAGTACTCTGAAAAAGATACTGAAGAAGATATTGGAAAATGGTAATACAGCCTCTGTTCCTGGATAGGAAGAAACAATGTTGTAAATGTAACTATTCCAATTAAAATATCAACATTATTTTTCACAGAACTAGAAAAATATACTAAAATTTATATACAAGGAGACAACCCTGAATATGAGATCCAAAACTGCCAATCCTAACCATCAAGAGCCAAGAATACAGAGTAACAATCTCAGAGTTCAGGTTAAAATGCAAAGGTTTAATAATGGAAAGAATGGTACTGACATAAAATACATTGTTGACCAATGGAACAAGATAAATTTCAGAAATAATCCCATACACTCTAAATTATATGATTTTGTCAAAGGACCAATAATATGCTGGAGAAAATAAAACCTTTTTCACACATTGTCCTTAATAAAGCTAGTTATTCAAACAAATGAATCTGGATCCATATTTCTCACTTTGTATTAAGTGTCAAATCAAAATTGACCAAAGACCAGGATATGAAATTAGAAACACAGGATTTGTTACAATAAATATAAAACTTTCAACATATTGGCACAGGCCACAACTTCTTAGACAGAAATATATTTGGACAAGATATAGTGTCAAGAAACAAAAAATGGGTTTATATCACATAAGTTATTGTACAGAAAAGGAAGCAATCAACAGACTGAAAGAGTTAAAGTTATCATGTTACAGTGATACATATATGCCCATGTATATAGTAACATAATTCACAGTAGCTATGTCATGGAAGTAGCTGACATATGCTCTGACAGATGAATGGGTAAAGGAAATGTGTTATAGATACATAATGGAGTACTATTCAGCTATAGAGAATGATAGAGTTATTTTTAAGAAATGGATGAATCCTGAAATCATAATGTTAAGAAAAATAAATCAAACACATAAATATATTGCATGGTTTCTCATGTATGAGAAACTGAAATTATATATAATTTAAAAAGCAAAATGAAAGAGAAATCATAAAAAATGGGAAAGTCAACATTTTGGAGATTGGAAGAGGATCTAGGGGAAGAGAGCAAAGTGGAAAACAGCAATTAAGGGAAGACTGATCACAATGTGATACATAAGTGTACTGATTCCCCAGTATGTATGTAATCACTGACCTCCACAAGTGAATACTGGTAAATATTTTAAAGTCTAAATAGATAATAGAGAAGCACATAAATTCAAATGGAGAACAGTTTTGAAAATATTATGAATGTGGAAAAACTGCATACTAGATGATTCCAAAAACATGATATAAGGGAACAGGGAAAATTATAAAGACAGAAAGTAGTGTTTACCAGAAGTCATTGGAGAAGGAAAAGGAGGGGTGAATCAGTTAAGTTTAAGGCTATGAAACTATTTTGTATGAATTCTTTTTTGTATGAATACATTTGCTCAAATCCTTAAAGCACAACACTATGATGAAACTAATATTAAAAATGGATTTTAGGTGACACGTCAAAGTAAGTTCATAAGCTGTCAAAAATATAAAATTCTGGGGAGAGGCTGTGCATGTGTGGAGATAGAAGGTATATAATCTCTGCAACTTCTCTTCAATGTTGCTGTGAGTATAAAACTTAGATGCTGGAGTGTAACTAATTAAAGGAAAAGCACATAACAACACTGGGTCTATTTTAAAAAAGCAAAATTGTAGTGATACAGGGAAACAAAACTTCTGACCTACTAGATGTCTAGTATGACTTAGTGTTCTTTAAAATTGAAGGATGAATTTTAGGAACAATGGAGTTTAAAAGCAGAATATATTTATTGAAAGAGGTTCAGGGACTCTGTCCTTTCTATGGACTTCTATAGAGTAAAATCATAGGATGAGATGGGTTCCAGGTGGGGGGAAAAAGGGAACTCACAAGGTGGGCATAATGTGGGACAGAACTATGGTTAACCAATAAGATTAATTTCTCAGGTAAAATTGATTAAATCAGGAACAAATGAGGAAGCCAGTCCACATAGAAAAGGGCATTCTTCTGGAGCAGGGACTCTTTAGTGGGGGGTTGGGATGGTGATTCTCCACTTCTTCAGGGTGACAGGAAACTATTTAGAACACCAATTCTTAGACTATGCTGTATTTGTTTGATCTTTTGTCTTGAGTCCTGGCTCACAGCAGGAGGTGTCTCTTTCCCCAGAAGTTGAAAGGTACCTGGGCTTCTGTACCAGTTCCTTTGAGGACCTAGCCCTCTCTTACTGCCTATAATATTTCTAACTTAGCTGCTTGTAACAGTAGGAGTAGTTGTGTAAGAAAAATTTTCTCTTATTAACAGTGCATGGTCTGCACTGCTCCATGCCGCTCATCTCCTCCCAATATTCTGGGAATTGAGCCATTATAGTTTAAAGCTGCCTAGGTTAAATTCAGACAAGGATAAAGCTGACTAGAAAACCTGGGTTGCAAGGTAGAAACAACCCCATCAGGTGTTTAAGGAATTTATGGAATGTACCTTCCCTGAGCATCTACTGCCCATATTAGGAAACACATTTTGCTGCCCAACTCTAGACCACCCTATAGTCGCCCCCTCCAATGAATGTAGAAAGCCATTTAAACTAACCAATGCCTTCTGTTTCTGTAACTGCGCTTGCCAAAGCCCTGCCTTCATTTGTCCTGTAGTTTTAAAAGCCATGCTCTGGCATGCCTCGTGGCTCTCTGTTCCTGCGTGTTCAGTGGGCCCCACTCATGCTTGGACAACAAATAAAACCCCTTGCATATCGCATGAGAGTACATCTGTTGGCTTCTCCCTACACGCGGCGGGCATCTCGAAACTCACATTGGAGGTTCCACCGAGATAGGGGCGACCCCTAGCGTTGGGAGACTTCAACAGCCACCTCTTGGGGTGAGTACGGCCGTTTCTACCTCTCTTCTCTGTCCCTCTGTCTTACTTTCCCTTTGCGATCGCCTAGTTTTGTTGTGACTGGCACCAAGACGCGTGAGCTCTTGGTCCAAGTGGCTCGCTTCCGGGCTTCTGAGTCACGAGTCACTCCCCTGGGGGATGCCCTGGGGATCATAGGCTCTTTTGAGCCTAATTTGTGGTGGGGTCACCATTAGTCATTCCTTAGATCCTGTCTCCTCCTCTGAGGAAGTTTTTGTCTTGCGGTGGAGTCACCGTTCAGTTAGTCATTAAGCCGGCATTTGTTTGTTTTCTTGGTCTCAATGTTCGTTCGTCTTTGTTTGTTTGGCGCCACTAACCTTATTTTGCTCCACAGCTCCCACCATGGGACAGGCAACATCTACCCCTCTCTCACCCTAGATCATTGGTCAGAAATACGAGAAAGGTCTAATAATCTTTCTTTACTTGTCAAAAAGGGTAAATGGCAGACCTGCTCGTCAGAGTGGCCTACATTTCAGGTGGGATGGCTGCCAGATGGGACTTTCCATCTCCCACTTATTCAAGCTATTAGGATGGTAATCTGCCATCCTGGGGGACAGGGACATCCTGACCAACAACCTTACATTGTGGTGTGGCAAGACTTATGTGAAGATCCCCCGAAATGGGTAAGCCCCTTTTTAACTCTGGCTTTACCGGAGCCCATCACTCTCTTACCCGTAAAAGCTCAACCTGCTCCATCCCCAACCCAGTCGCAGTCCGCAGTCCAACTTAATCCTATTGGACTCCGGGGCACCTCCTCCCTCTCACCCCCCCTCCTACTCCAGTCCTTTCGGGGGGGGGGGGGCGAGGGCAGGGCAACATGGGGCCGAGATGGAGGTGGGGGAGGACCCCATCCCAACTCTGCAAACACCGGCGACCGGCGCACGCACGCCCATCCCAACTCCGCAACCCACCCGGCGAACCTCTGAGCTAACTCCACGGGGCCCTCCTGTGGGGGACGTGAGGCCGGATTTCATTGTGGAGGGAGGTTACTAAAAGTTCTTTTGCTTACATCTTTGGGGGATGTAAGAAAATTAAAGTGCCAACCTACTATGTCGGGTACGATTTCATGTTCTATAAAATCTTAGGATGGATTTTAGGAACAATGGAGGTTAAAAATAAGACGTATTTATTGAGAAAATAAAAGACTCTGCCTCAGAGAGGGATAAAAGGGATACTGAACAGGTTGCCAAGGACTCTTTTCTAGGGACTTTGAGAGAGTAAAGCCCTAGAATGAGATGGGCTCAGGTTAGGAAAAACTGATGTAAAAGAACTACCTGTTCCAAAAAAAAAAAAGAGCCTATAACAAACCTGCCTAGGGCCCACCAAACAGTGGGGGTGCTTTCCTCAATTCTCCCCCAGATTCATTTGCCTTGGGGTTTGTAAAACATCTAAAATGACAGATTGTGGCCTCAAATGATTAGAAAGAAATAGCTAAAGTATGTTTAAGGCCAACAAATTATTTGTTGTGAAAAGAAAACATTTTCAAATTGTGCACAGATCAGGCCTCTGGCAGTTTAGCCATTATTAGAGAGATTGTCCTTGCTGCCACTGGCAGTCAGCTTGCTATTGATATGCAAATATAGGTTGCCGGAGTCCAGCTGCGGCAGGGCTCAAAGGTCCCAAAGGTGGTCAGGGAGTCAGAGAATGAGATAGAAGACACTGCACACCAGTATGTTAACCAGGTGGGTGGAGTCTCTCATGTTCTCTCACCAGCCTACCTGGGACGATTGGCAACAGTTGCTGGGGACCTTGTCTACCACTGAAGAAAAGGATCGAATCCTCATAGAGGCCAGAAAACTTATGCCGGGACAGGATGGGAAATCTACCCAGCTCCCAAATATCATTGATGACTTCTTCCTGTTGTGCCTCCCTGATTGGAACCCCAATACTCCAGAAGGTAGGGAGCGTCTGTCCATCTATCGCCAGACTCTAATGGTGGGTCTCTGAGTGGCTTCTAGGTGGCCTACAAATTTGGCTAAGGTAAGGGAGATCCTTCAAGGACCTACTGAATTGCCCTCAATATTTTCAGAGAGACTAATGGAAGCTTACCATAGGTACACTCCCTTTGACCCTCAAGATGAGGGACAACAGACATCTGTTGCCACGGCCTTTATAGGTCAGTCAGCTTCAGACATTAGGCGTAAGCTCCAACAACTAGATGGGTTACAAGACTTGACTTTAAGAGATTTGGTAAAAAAAGCTGATAAAGTATATTCCAAGAGAGAGAAAAAAAAACTAACCAAAGATAGAAAGATAAATACAGAATTGACAAAAATCTTGGCCACAGTAGTAAAAGGAGTTCAGGAAAACATAGATGAGGATAAGCCACGCTGCCCTCCTCTTGACCCCAACCAATGTACATATTGTAAGGAGTTGGGACACCTCATCAAAGATTGCCTCAAGCTTAAAAGAAAAAAACAAAAGAAAAAGCAAAAGGAACAGGCCTTAGAGGCTCAACAACGTCAACCTAATGTGCTAGCCTTGGAAGGAAAAGACTAGAGGGCACGGGGCTCAGATCCCCTCCCCGAGCTCAGGGTAACTTTTAACGTGGAGGGGACCCCAATCGACTTTAAAGTAGATACAGGAGCTGTCTTTTCTGCTCTCCAAGCCCCATTGGGACCTCTCTCATCCAAGAGGTCCTTGGTTCAAGGGGCTAATGGGAGCAAATGCAGAGCATGGACCACTAAGAGGACTATGGACCTAGGTAAAGGTAAAGTCCTACATTCCTTCTTAGTAATACCGGAGTGCCCAGCTCCCCTTATGGGGAGAGATCTTCTAACTAAACTAAGAGCTAGAATAACCTTCGAGCCTCAAGGGCCCCAAATGATATCGAAGAAAAATGAGGAATAGCTTGAGGGATGTTAACTCAGGCCTTTGGCCCATGGAAATGACCTGTGGCCTATTTGTCAAAGAGATTAGACCCTGTGGCAAATGGATGGCCCCATTGTCTAAAGGCTATCGCAGCAGCAGCTATCCTAACCAAAGACACAGATAAACTGACTCTGGGACAAAAATTGACCATAGTAGCCCCACACACATCAGAAAGTGTCATCTGCCAGCCCCCAGATAGATGGCTCTCCAATGCCAAAATCACTACCAAAGCCTCCTGCTCAATAAGGACCGAATAACATTTGGTCCTCCAACTGCCCTCAACCCAGCCACTCTACTGCCTGATGAGACATCTGAGCCAATCCTACATACCTGTCAAGAGATTCTGGCAGAGGAAATTGGAATTCGCTGAGACCTGACAGACCGGCCACTCCCAGATGCTGAGGTAACCTGGTTCACTGATGGCAGCAGTTTCCTACTAAAAGGTAAGAGAAACGCAGGGGCCACGGTTACAGATGGGACTCGAGTTATCTGGTCGTCAAGACTGAGAGAAGGCACATCCACACACAGGGCAAAATTAATTGCCCTTTCAAAGGCTTTAGAGTTGGCGAAAGGAAAAAGGGCAACCATTTATGCTTTTGCCATGGCCCATGTACATGGGGCTATTTACCAACAGAGAGGACTCCTAACTTCGGCTGGAAAGGAAATCAAAAACAAACAAGAAACTCTTAGACTCTTGGCGGCTATTATGCTACCACAAAAATTGGCCATAATACACTGCAATAGCCACCAAAAAGATACAGGCTCTATAATACAGGGCAACAACCATGCAGATAAAACTGAAGCAGGTGGCCTTAAGTGCCCCCACCACTTTGCTCCTGGAGGTCAATACTCTATCAGAGACCTGTCCAAAGGAGCCTCTCCAAACTCCCAAGATGGAAAAAGCAGAACTTCTAGCCTATTTCCAAGAGGCTCATAAGTTAACCCATCTGGGGACAAAAAAAGTTGTGCTTATTAGCCAGAAATCAATCAACAGATAGTCAACTGTCAGCCACCCAAATTAAGGAACTGGCAGAACAAGTTACCAAAAGTTGCCAAGCTTGCCAGGTTGTCAATGCTTTCCCCTCCAAATCCCCAAAAGGAAAGAGATTACAAGGAACCCGGCCGGGACGATTCTGGGAAATGAATTTTACTGAGATAAAGCCAACCAGATATGGGCTTAAATATTTGTTAGTCTTTATAGACACTTTCTCAGGATGGACTGAGGCGTTCCCTACCAAAAGGGAAACTGCACCGATGGTAGTTAAATAGTTGATGGAAGAGATCTTTCCTTGTTTCAGCCTGCCAAAGGTAATTGGGTCTGATAACGGGCCAGCATTTGTGGCTCAGGTAAGTCAGGGATTGGCCAAGATATTGGGGATTGATTGGAAACTTCATTGTGCTTATAGACCCCAGAGTTCAGGACAGGTAAAAAAAATAAATAAAACAATCAAAGAGACCTTGACAAAATTAGCCAAGGAGACTGGCTCTAATGACTGGACCATGCTCCTACCTTATGCTTTGTTCAGAGCTAGGAACACTCCTTCTTCTCAGCCGCCTAATCTAACTCCCTTCGAGATCTTATATGGGACCCCTCCTCTCATTTGAGACCTCAGCCCCCTACTTAAGGACACCCATTTACCCCATACCTTTTTAATTAATAGACTCCAGGCTCTAGACCAAATTCTAAAGGTCCTGTGGTGCCAACTCTCCTTGGCCTACCAGCCAAGCGACGGACCCGCTCACCACCAATACAACGTGGGAGACTTCGTCTACGTCCATCGCCATCAGATACAGACCCTAAAAACTCTGGGAAGGACCTTTTCAAGTGCTCTTGACAACTTCTATGGCAGTCAAGGTGGATGGCATCACGCCCTGGATCCACACATCTCACCTCAAGCCAGCACCCCACCGCCGGAGCCCCAATGGAAGTTGGAAAAGACTGAAAATCCCCTCAAGTTACGGGTTCATAGGGTTGCTACTCCTTCTCCTCTTTCCCCTTGGGGAACTCAATCCCAATCCCCACAAACCTTGGAAATGAACAGTGTCTAGATGGGAAGATGGAGAGACTTTACGTACCTGGGAAGGGGCAAGGGAGCCATCTTTTCAGATACCCCCGTCAGTTAACTACTCATCAGTCATGCTGTGTGCAGGGAGATCTTTACATGTGCCTCGCGTCTAACCCTGGAAAGGGCTACTGTAATAGTCCGGGGCGTTATTACTGTGCCTATTGGGGATGTGAAACTTTAGCAACTACCTGGAGGGTTACCTCCCCTGACCCACACCTAAAAATTGGCCTCTCCCCCAAAGGTTGTCACCCATACCATACTGGTCCTGTCGGGAACTGGTTAGGCAGATGGGGGCCTGGAGGAAAGCCCCGCTACAAAACCATATATATAAATGTTACTACCCCCACTGACCCCAAATGGCTAACGGGGATGATTTGGGGAATCAGATACGTAAAAGATGACACAGATAGAGGAGGACTGATACAAATTAGAAAGGAAAAAGTTCCCAAAAAGCTATTAGAATAGGACCCACCTCTGTGCTAACTAAAAAAGAATCCACTTCCTCAACTAAGACCCATGACCCCTCTAAAACTCGACTATACTCCCCGTAGCTCCACCAGCTCCTCAACTCCCATTCCCCACGAGCTAATGACTCCTGGTGACCGCTTATATAACCTAATCCTGGGAGCCTATTCTGCCCTTAATCACTCTTCAGCTGACCTTACACAGTCATGCTGGCTTTGCCAGTCTGCATCACCACCCTACTATGAGGGAGTAGCTGTAAAAGAACCATATGCTACCCTCTCTTCTGGCTCATCCTGTAACTGGGACAATGACCTTAAACTTACCTTGTCTGATGTTACGGGACAGGGGACCTGTATAGGTAATCCTCCTTCCCACATTAAAACTTTATGTACTACTATTAATCAAATCCAAGGAAAAGATAAGTTCCTTCAACTTCCCACCGGTTTGAAATGGACATGTGACACTGGAATCACCCCCTGTGTATCTACGAAAGTTTTCAATAACTCTGTTAACTTTTGTGTACTGGTCTCTATATACCCCTGAATCCTCTTATCATTTGGGGATGGAGCTAGAAGATAAACTATCAGACCAAACTAGATACAAAAGGAAACCAATCTCTATAACTCTGGTGGTTCTTATGGGAATAGCTGCCACAGCCGGTATAGGCACAGGGACAGCTGCCATTATACGTGGCAACCAACAGACTAGTCAATTACAAGCCACAGTAGACCAAGACTTAAAGGCCATAAAAACATCTGTCCTGGCCCTCCAAAACTCTCTGACCTCCCTTTCAGAAGTAGTTCTACAGAATAGATGAGGACTTGATTTACTTCTTAAGGAGGGGGGACTATGTGCAGCTTTAAAAGAACAATGCTGCTTCTATGCAGATCATTCTAGAGTTGTTAAAGAATCCATGGCTAAACTCAGGAAAAGATTAAACCAAAGACAAAAAGAATGGAAAGCCCAACAAGGTTTATTTGAGTCTTGGTTCAGCCAGTCTCCATGGCTCACCACCTTACTGTCGGCCCTAACGGGACCCTTGATTGTGCTACTCTTAATAGTGATTATAGGACCCCATATATTAAATAAAATAACAAATCTTCTACAAAATCAGATTGGCAATGTAAAACTAATGCTCCTCAGACAGCAATATGAGATTCTAGATAACCTCAACAATAAGCCCCCCGATCTCTAAGATTAGAGGTTCACAACACAAAAAGGGGGGGGATGTAAGAGAAATTTTCTCTTATTAACAGTGCATGGTCTGCACTGCTCCATGCCGCTCATCTCCCAATATTCTGGGAATTGAGCTGTTATAGTTTAAAGCTGCCTAGGTTAAATTCAGACAAGGATAAAGCTGACTAGAAAACTTGGGTTGCAAGGTAGAAACAACCCCATCAGATGTTTAAGGAATTTATGGAATGTACCTTCCCTGAGCATCTACTGCCCATATTAGGAAACACATTTTGCTGCCCAACTCTAGACCACCCTATAGTCGCCCCCTCCAATGAATGTAGAAAGCCATTTAAACTAACCAATGCCTTCTGTTTCTGTAACTGCGCTTGCCAAAGCCCTGCCTTCATTTGTCCTGTAGTTTTAAAAGCCATGCTCTGGCATGCCTCGTGGCTCTCTGTTCCTGCGTGTTCAGTGGGCCCCACTCATGCTTGGACAACAAATAAAACCCCTTGCATATTGCATGAGAGGACATCTGTTGGCTTCTCCCTACACGCGGCGGGCATCTCGAAACTCACAGTTGGTAATTTTCCCATAAAAATTCAGATTTAAATAGTTTTAGAGAAAATTACCAGATTTTCAATCAATAGTTTTCAAAAAATACTTTAGGATTTACAATAATTGGTAACTGCTTGTCCATTTCTGACTTTGGTATCAAAGTATCATCGAGTTAATAATCTTTTTCCTATTCTCTGAAGGTTTAATATAAAAGGTGAGGTGGGTCTGAGGTGGGAAAAACTATAATCAACTAATAAAATTACAAGTATAATTCAGACAGAAAATAGACTACCACGAGTGATAAGGGAAATGAAACTCCCAACCTACTAGGTATTCAGTACAAGTTCATGTTCCTAAAACTGAAGAATGCATTATAGGGACAATGGAGGTTAAGAGCAGGATAGATTTATTGAAAGAAAGAAAGCTTCTGTCTAAGAGAGATAGATGTGGTCCTGAGTGGGTTTCTAAGGACCCTACCTTTGCCAGGGATTTTTATAGAGCAAAAACATGAGATAAAGCAGGTACAAGGTGGGGAAAAAATGGGAACTTGCAAGATGGGCATGAGGTGGGACAGAACTGTGGTCAACCAATAATATTAATTGCTCAGGTAGAATTGATTAAATTTGGGACAAATGGGAAAGAAAGTCAGGTAGCATGTGGGCATGCATAAAGAGCAGGGACTCTTCCTATAGGGCGTTGGGATGGTGACTCCTGGCTTCCTCAGGGTAATAGAGACCTATTTAGAATATCAATCTTAGTATGCATGTGTATTTATATGATATTTTGTCTTGAGGTCTGCCCCACAGCAGGAGGTGCCTGTCTTCTCCAAGGTTTGCACTGGCTCCCTCAAGGGCCTAGCCCTGTCTAACTGCCTATAATATTTCTATGTAACTCAGTTGCCTGTAAAATGAGTACCCCCTCCTTTTATTCTTACTTTGTTCTGTCTCTCAACTATAAGGTTTCAACAGTTTATATACCTCTCTGAATCCCCTTTCCTCTCATGTTCCAGCTGAAACTGCTCCCTGGTGTGATAAGCAGACAGCTTCAGATTCACTGCATCCTATCATCTTACTCCACAGCCATCCACGGCTGCCCACATGTATTAAATTACTAACTGTCACATTTGAGTAACTACCTCTGTTCCACTTTTGTACTTTAACTTGTTTCCCTTTTCCCATCAAAGGTCCTATATAAGGCCTTTAAACCCCATGCTTGGGCATAGAATTTGCCTAACTCTTTTAAAAGCCTGTTGCCTTCTGTTTCTCCAGAGTGTCATTCATGTTTCCTGTAAATCTAAAATTACTGTAACATTTGGTTCCCTGACCAGGAAGCCAACTGCACTGGTTCTTTGCACCACCAACTTGAAATCAGATAGCAGCTACTGGGAGTCTTTTCTGGGGAACAAGGCAGTGCATTCCCCACCCTATTTTGGTAGGACCTCCTTCATCAAGTGAGGGCAAGTGACAGCTGCACTCTCTGCTCCAGATCAGACTGGGAGAAGTGGACTCTTTTTTTTCTCCCTGACAGGACTTCAACACAATGTAAGGCCCTGGGCCCAGTCACAGTCAGGACTTTCCCAGTGGGAATTCACAAGGTGGGCATGAGTTGGGACAGAACTGTGGTCAACCAATAAGATTAACTGCTCAGATAAAATTGATGAAATGAGGACAAAAGGGAAGAGAGTCATGTTACAAGGGGCATGCAGCAGTGGCTCTTTCAGTAGGGCTTTGGGTTAGTGACTCCTGGCTTCCTCCAGGTGACAGAGACCTATTTAGAGCATCATTCCCTGATGTTTATCCTTGTGAAGTATATGGGTGCATTTGTTTTATCTCTTATCTTGAGGTCTGATCAATGCTGAAGGTGTCCTGCATAGTTACAAGGTATCTGGTCTTCTGCAACCAACTCCTTTGAGAGCTTAGTCATATCTGACTTCCTATTAATACCTTTATCTCACTCAGCTGCCTATAACACCAGTGGATGGAAGATGAGATTGATCACTTCTCATGGTTTGAAATCAGACACCCCAGTCAGGGATTTCCAGCAAGTTTGGAATGTTTAAAATCTGAAGGACTGAATGTGTGAGTGATTGTAACCAGTTTATAACTGGTGATGACTGGTCTGTGTGGTTCCATGAAAAGCAAGTACTAAAGCACGGAGTCTGAGTGGCTTCTAATCTACATTTACATGGTGACATTGTATGGCATAATGATGACTTAGTTCCCATAAAAAGAAGCTGACTGTGCCTGGGTTTCTATGGGTGCACCTTAGCAAACATGCACCTAAGCCCTTGCATGGGATGTGGACAGGCAGGCAGGTATCTGAGTGGTCCTCTGGTAACTTTCATCCTTTGTCTGTTGTGTTTCTGTTCAAAGGAACACTGCATATATCATGGAAAAAGCATCCACTAAGCCTCATCTCTCAGAATGTATGATTAAAAATCTTGAAAAGGAATTCGATGGAGATAAGGGAGTGAAGTTAAAGTACTCAAAGTTTAGGCTCTTTGTGAGTTAGATTGTTCCCAAGTCAATGTGGAGTGGCCTCCTGAGAGAGCACTACAAACCCCAATGGTATAAGCAGTATGGAAAATTGTCACTGGTCAGCCGTGCTACCCTAGCCAATTTCATTACATTGCTTCCTGGCTGAAAGTAGCCCAAACTCTCCTGCCATGTGTCTTATTTTATATAAATAGGAGTGGACAGAGTCATATTTTTGTGGCCCAAGAACTAGTCCAAAGATCCCCCAAAAAGAAAGAATCATTCATCAGGGTTACCCAGAAGAACTCCAGCTTCCTACCTGCACCCTCATGCTTCTGTTGGCATGTCCTCCACCTGTCTTTCCTGACAGTCCACTGCCATCCAATCTAGCAGCCCCAGAAATCTCTGTCAGTTCACCCCCTGGCAGCTCTGCCATCAACACACTCACTCCTCTACCCACCACTCCTCACCAACTGTTAGTCTGACAACCTCCCTGCCTGATACAAATGGGCCCCTCTAGACTCCTTTGTCCAAACACCTACACTCAACTCAACCTCCTTGCAGTGTATTTGTCTGTCTGTTAGGAATACTTCTAACCCAGGTCTCAGAGAATGGCTCTAGGCAAGTTGGTCCAGTAACTCTTGAACTTCTCAGCTGAAAACAACACACTCCTTTGTACTCAAAAGCCGCAAACCCTCTTTGACTTCATGGAGTCAATTTTCCTGACAAAACTGGCCACCTGGGGTGATTATTGTCAATTACTTCTCACCCTCTTTAACAAGGAAAAATGATGCAAGATCCTCAGAGCTGAGCCCCCAATATTAAACCTGATTGGGACTTCTGTACCAGGATTGTACAGTCCTCCCTCACGAGGTATGGAGAAGCCATCCTGATGGAGTCCATGCTGGTGTCTGAAAGTCTATCAACATGTCCAATCCAGCTTCAGTGGTTCAAAAGCCAATTTAGTCACCTGGAGATTTTTTTAAAAAGAGATTAAAAGAAAACAAAACAACAAAAAACAAAACAGAAGAACTGATATTGGATTTTGAAACACTGATAAGAAATTAATAGTCATTATATTGCATATTGTTACCTTCAAAATAATTGTTCAGATTATAAGATACAGGCATGTAAAACAGATTAAACAATATAAGCAATCACAGCTTCTTTTCTTGAACTAATAAGATTAATAGTACACTTATCTTAGCTATTTTGTGTATATACATATTTCCCCTTCCTTCTTTTCTCTTTTTCCCCATCCAAGTTGTTCTTTCCTTTTGAGCAATTTCATTCCCTTTCACAATATCCGTGGTAACTTTTGAAACTTATTTAATATTTCAGTTTCTTATGCAAGGGAGACAATACAATGTTTACACATATGAATCTGATTTATTTCATTTATGAGTGTAGTACATAGTTGCATCCATTTACCTGTAAAAGTTTCGAGTTTATTCTTCTTTTATAGTAGTCCATGATATGAAAATAACACATCTTTTTTATCCATTCTTCGTTCGATGGGAATTTGGGTTGTTTCCAAGATTTAGCTGTTATAAACATAGGGACACATATATCATTGTGGTATGATGTTTTTAATTCTTCGGGAAAATACCCAATGGGTTAGATGGGTTGAAAGGAACCGCTAATCCTGGTTTCCTCAGGAATCTATGCACTGATTCCATAGTGGTTTCACCAGTCTATACTCCCATCAGCAATTCAGAAGGGACCATTTTTCCCACAGCCTCTCCAGCCTGTTATTTGTTATCATGACAATAGCCATTCTTTCTGGAGTGAGATGAAATCTGTGTTGTTTTAATTTTCATATCTTGAATGACAAATGATTTTTAACATTTAAAAAATTTTTTTGCCACTTGCATTTCTTCATCTGAGAAGTGTGTATTCATCTTAGATGCCTATTTTTGTATCAGGCCTTTGAATTTTGGGGGCCTGATTTTTTAATTCTTTAGATGTTCTAGATATGGAATCTTTGTCTGAAGAACAGTTGGCTAAGATTTTTCTCCATTCATGAACTTTCTTTTCACTCTATTGGAGATTTCTTTTGACATGCAAAAAGTTTTTAGTTAGATGAAATCTCAGTTGTTGATTCTTGCAAGTATTTCTCATGCAGTTTAATTTTTGTTCATGAAATCTCGGCCTACCACTATGTGCTCAAGATTTCTACCTACTATGTCTTTCAGCAGAGTTAGTGTTTCTGTTTTAATATTTAGATCTTTGATCTATTTTGATTTTAGTGCACAGTGATAGGCATGGATCTAGTTTCTGCTTTTGGAAAGTCAGTTTTTCTAATCCTAATTGTTAAATAGGCTGTCATACTGCCAGTGAACATGTTTGACCTCTTTGTCAAAGATAAGGTATCTGAGTGTGTTTGTAGTTGTGGTTGTATTTTCTAATCTAGTCCACTGATATCCAGGTACATTTTTTTTGCAATTGACATGGTGATTTTATTGCAATAGCTTTGTAGTATAATTTCAAGTCAGGAATTTTGATACATTCTGCCTTGCCTCTGTTGCCCAGCATTGTGTTTGCTATCCTAGGTGTCTTCTGTTTCTCATGGATTTTAGGAATGATTTCTCTACATCTGTGTTGTATGCTATTGGTGTTTTGATTGGAATTGCATTAAATTTGTATAACAATTTTTGAGGAATGGCCATTTTCACAATGTTTGTTCTTCTTATCCATGAATAATGAATGTCTTCCCATTTTCTGAAATCTTCTTTGATTTCTTTTTTCAGAGTAATGTGATTTTCACTTTACAGATCTTTTAATTCCTTTGTTACATTGATTCCCAAGTATTTATTTCTTGGGGTTATTGTGAAGAGTGTGGTTTTCCTTATTTCTCTCTCAGTGAGTGTTGTAGTCAGGGGTGCA
This sequence comes from Hydrochoerus hydrochaeris, assembly GCA_004027455.1. Lineage (NCBI taxonomy): Eukaryota > Metazoa > Chordata > Mammalia > Rodentia > Hydrochaeridae > Hydrochoerus > Hydrochoerus hydrochaeris. The sequence continues at coordinate 326,956 of PVLA01001516.1, read as the reverse complement.
ATGAGAACAATTAGAATCTGGACACAGAATTATTTTATGATGGTTACCCAGAGTTAAACACAAGAGAGTACAGGAAATCTGTCCACAACAAGAAAGACAGAATATTCAGCCAAGGACCTGGATCTCTTAGCAATGTTCTGCATGAGTCCAGATGAAGACCTAGAGCCCATGACAATGCTTCCCATGAGTCCAACTGGAGGTCTAGAGCCACAAAATGGACTTATGCCAGTCTGTTTTATGGATCTGCACAGGGAAGGCCCAAAATTCAGCAGTGGAAGCTAGAAAGTCTATGCCAGTGGCATGAAGTAACTGTGTCTGCAGGTTGAGGACTCTACATGAGAGCCAAAAAGTCATACTCATAATGACCAGGCCTTCCCTGAAAAGTATCACAGCCATCCTCAGTGACAAGGGCATCCTGAACTCTTTGGACAATGAGAATAGTCAAGTACATGCCAGATAGCCAGCGTTACAAGCTTCTCCTATAGATTAAACAGCACACATCTTCCCCTCCAGAGCCAGGAACCAATGCTTGATGTAAGGACCAGAGCTCTTCCAAAGTGAACCACAGCCACTCTCACCTCTGATGATAATGTCTGAACTTGTACTGAGGAAGCTAGTCATGATGAACTCCTCCAGGAGAACCAATGGCTTGAAACAGCAACATTTAGGATAACCCACAATGCTGAGCTCTTCTTCCCCATCTCTATTTCTGATGGCAACTTTCCTTAGGTGGGCCATCTACACGCAGCACCATGCTGATTTAATTCAGCTGGTGTTAAATTGACCACCAGTTTTTAATCCACAACAGTGAATTTGTTGTTTGTATATAGGAATGTTATTGATTTTTGGTTGTTGACTTTGTATCCAGCTACATTACTGAACTGGTTTTCAGATCAAGAAGTATTTCAATGGAGTTTTCAGGGTCTTCTATGTGGAGTATCTTGTCATCTGCAAATAACGATAATTTAACTTTTTTCCTATCCTTATTCCTTCTATTTCTCTCTCTTATCTAATTTCTCTTGCTAATGTTTCCAGAAGTATATTGAGGAGGAGTGGTGAAAATGTTCACCTTTGCCCTTTCCTGATTTTAGGTTGAAATATTTCAGATTTTGCCCATTTAATAAGATGTTGTCTGTTGTTTTTTCTTATAAGGTTTTTATCAGGTTAAGGTAAAGACCATATGTTCTGATTTTTGATAGAGTTTTAACATGAATGAGTGTTGGACTTTATCAAAAGGTTTTTCTGCATCTACTGGCATGATCATGTGATTACTATCTTTTGCTCTGTTGATATGGTGTATTACATTTATTAATTTGCATATGTTGAACCATCCCTGCATGTCTCAGATGAATCTCACTTGGTCATGGTGTATAGTCTTCTTGATGATTTGCTGCATTCTGTTTGCCAGTATTTCTTTGACAAATCTTTTGCTCTTTTTAAGTCAGGGTTTCTACATGCAGTTCAGACTGACCTTGAACTCACTTTGTAGCACAGGCTGGTCTTGAACCTGCAGTGATCCTTCTGCCTTAGCCTTTCAAGTGCTGGGATTAGAGGTATGTGGAACCATGCCTGGCAGCTCATTGAGGATTTTTGCATCTATGTTCATTAGGGAGATTGGCTCATAGTTCTTTTTTTTTATTTGGATCTTTCTGTGGTTTTGGTATCAGAGATTACTTGCTTCTAGGAATGAGTTAGGGAGAATTGCTTCCCTTTCAATTTTACAGAAGCATTTGAGGAGTGTTGTCATTAACTCTTCCCTAAATTTCTTGTAGAATTCATAAGTCAATCCATCAGCACCTAAGCTTTTGTTTGTTGTTAAGATTCTATTTACTTTTTCAATTTCATTAACTGAAATTGGGTTATATCTTCTTGATCCAGCTTTGACAATTCATACATTTCTAAGAGTCTATTTCTTCTGTGATACTGAACCTATAAGAGTGAATGTTTCGAAGTAACTACTGGTTATCTGTATTTCCAATAGGGTCTGTAATGACTTCACCTTTTTCATTCCTTATTGCATGAATTTGAGTTTTTCTTTCCTTTTGATGAGGTTTGCTAGGGGCTTATCAATTTTATTTATTCTTTTACTTCAATTCAATAATTCTTTGTATTGTTTTCTTAGTTTCATTTGTAATAATTTCTGATCTAATCTTTATAATTTCCTCCTGTTTGGAGGTTTTGAGCTTGACTTGTTCTTCTTTTTCTAGATGTTTGAGGTGTAGCATCAGGTTGTTTCTTTGTGTTCATTCATTGAAATTTAGAACAAATTTCAGAAGCTCAAAGAATTCACTGGCATGAATACCACCCAGATGTTTGAGGTTCCTGCAAAAGATGTTGCCAACTAAATTCACAAAGCCCTGCATGAGGCAGACAGAAAAATGAAACAAAATCTCTCATTGCTGCTGTACTCTTGAGGCCAGACCCTATCTAGAAACCAGGACCATCATGCAAGGGGAGAACCCAACAAGATATCCTTTAGTTTGCTTCCTGACCAGTGCACCTACTACAGGAGTTTCAATACTGGAAAAAAAAATATCCTAACCCAAAGGGGGAACACTCAATTGAAGGATCCCCGGCCACACCCATCCTCCTTACTAGCCTCCTTACAACACCCAACATGTTTGGACTTGCATAATGGACTCACACTAAGACAGACTAGGCTTCCTCAGTTTTAGACCCTGGGATCCTATGGTTCAAATAACAGTTGGGTGCAAAGCAATAATCCTCATGGTTAGCATACGAGCTGATCATTCAATAGTGACCACCACAGTGGCACACTTCACCAATAAGACAGTCACCATCATAGTGACCACTGGGTCCCAAGCAGCCCAGTCCTTCTGTCAGCCTCAGTCCTACTATCTGGAAGAATATGACATAACTCTTGAATTCCTCTACCTGCCTAACTGCTCCATACACCTCCTGGGGAAAGATCTGCCAATCAAACTTGGAGCACAAATAATGCTCACTTCCAAAGGGCTTACCAGCCTAACTCTCAATGGCCAAGGATGTCATATCTTGTCAGTGACAGTTCCATGAGAAGAATGGATACAATGCATTCCAAATCCCCCAGACCTATCTGAGGCAAACCCAGAGTTCTGGTTTGAAAAATCCCCGCTAGGACTAGCTGAAAATCAGACCCTGCTTATAGTAGACCTCAATCCAGGGCCACATCTGTCAGGTTAAAACAGTGTTCCATTCACAGGGAGGCACAAATTGGAATCCACAAACACATAAATTGGCTTCAGGAGATGGGAATCCTTAGAGAGTGATAGTCCCCTTGGAACACACCTATTCTACCTGTCAAGAAGCCCAGAGGAAAAAGTTACCAACCATTTCAAGTCCTCTGAGCCATCAATAATGCTACTACCACCATATATCCAATTTTACCTAACCCTTACACTCTGCCAAGCCTGTGCCCACTGAAAGCAACCAGCTTCACCTGCCTGGATCTCAAAGAAACTTTATTCTTCCTGAGAGTGGCCCCTCTAGAGCCAATCAGTTTTTGCCATGGAGTTGAAGAATCCTGACACTGGAAAGAATACATAATTGACTTAGACCAGGCTCCCTCAGGGTTTCAAAAAGTCTCCCACCTTGTTCAGAGAGGTAGTGGATGCTGATGTGAGTGCTTTCTAAGGGAACAAATGGAACTTCACACTGCCTCAATATATACATAAGTACTTGCTGACAAGTGAGAGTGGACAAAACTGTTGAAGTGAAACCCAGGTCCTATGGCTACTTCTCAGATACAGGTTACACAATATCCAAGAAAAAGCCACAGATAAGTTAGTCTTCTGCTCACTAGCTGGGTTTCATTACTGTTAAGGGACATTGCTACCTGGGGCCAAGGAGAAAACAGGTCATCTCTCTCCCAAGACCAAATAATAAATTTCCATGAGTGCCTGGGAGTGGCTCAGTTCTACAGAATCTGGATCCCAGGGTTTGCAGAAAAAGCTATACCCTTATATGTTGCCCTCATAGAACCAAAAAATCATCTCCTAAAATGGGAATCTTGGTAGTTTTCAAAGAGATTAAATGGCTACTTGCCAGCACTGCTGCACTAGGGCTACCAGATGTAAGCTGAAAATTTAATCTATTTGTTCATGAAAAGGATCATGTGGCCTTGGAAGTACTAGCTTAGACTGTAGGTCCCTGGCAGAGACCAGTCGCCTATTTATCTAAACAATTGAACACTGTGGCACCTGGATGGCTCCCCTCCTTCTGTGCCCTGGCAGAAACTGTCACTCTTACTAAAGAGGCAGATATACTAACCTTAGGACAAAGATTCAAGTAAAATCTCCCTCCTGGCTATGACTTATTGAACAGTCAAAGACAGAGATGGCTTTCAAATGCCACAAAAGCTCAGTATCAAAGATTGCTCTGTGATAACTCCAGAGTTGCCCTAGAGACTGTCTGAACATTAAGCTCAGCCACCTTCCTGCCCATGAAAGAGGGCCCCTTAGACCCCTGTGAAGTAGTACTGAAGAACTTCTCCATTAGGCCTGATCTCCCTGAAAACTCAACACCCCAACCTGACACTACCTTGTTCACAGATGGCAGCAACTTCATCCAGGATGAAGAATGACTGACAGGTTGCACTGTCACCATTATACCCCAAGTCATTGAAATGGGGATACTTCCTAAGAACTGGTGAGCATGAAGGGAAGAACTCAGAGCCTTTATCAGAGTTCTTTAGTGGGCTCAGGGAAAGACTGTAAATATTTACTTTGATTCAATATTGGGGTTTGTGCCTAGATCCCCAGTCTCCCAAATGAGTGCATGGTAAAAGTCCAAATGAATGACACAAGAGGTATGATCTTTAGGGCTCCAGGAAGACCAACCCCTCTGTAAAGTTCTTAACTCTGCTGGCTGAGATAGACAATGCCTCAGGGCAGCCTGTATTTATTTAAATAAGGAAAGGGTAGAGTGGAAAATGCAGGAAATCTGAGCAGGATCTTGGGAAGGTTTCAAAGACCCGTCCAAGCAACAGACAATGCTAACTAAGGAGAACTAGCATAGGAGAAAGTGTCCAGGTGTCCTCAACTGTGGCCTGTCTTACCCCACTGAGGCATCTCTACATTCTCAGTTCAGCCATGCCTGGGCCATGCCACAGCCCTGCATGTATATTCAGCTCCAAGGACTTCAAGAATTCAAAGTATGACTTTGCAAAATCTATGTTCACAGGCCAACATATAAAGAGAGAGCACTCCTAACAACAGGGAGAAAAAAAATTAAAGACATAAAATCGAACAGAAGAGTTTGTACTGTCAATGTTTGAGTGTCTAGCCACTTTTTGTGCTTTGACTTTGTAACTTTAACAACTATTGTCAATATGACAATATGTAATGTAGAGATTTTATAATGTTAATTTTTTTGAATTCTGTATTCTACTTTTCTTCTTGTTTTTTCTATTTTGTCTTTTTTAAATTTTCTTTTCTTTGTGTCTTAAAATTAAAAAAATTCAAAATAAAAAAGAGATATTTCAGCTCCCAGAGGTCAATACATTTAAGCATTAGGCTGATGCCTTCAACTACTCCTTCATAATTACTGGTGCCTGCCTAAGTCCTATGAGGGAAACAGAGCTCCAGTCACTCCAGAAGGTAATAATCCTTGGGGATATTCTCTTGAAGAAAATCTCTGGCACTTCCGAATCGGGAAAGATGGCGGATGCCATGAGACAACAGAACTTTCATACCCAGAAGATTGCTTACTCCTTTGTACAAGAGGGCCATCAAAAGACTTACATTGGAAAAACTGCTCTAAAGATCCTCTCAGACCCTCTTAGACCCTCTTTATACATCCTGAGACCTCAATTATTCTGCACAACTGTTTGTCAGATAACAAACCTGTGTCCACAACAATCCTCTGCAGAGACAAAATCTGCCCCTGAGAATTCAACACATGGGCATCTCAACATTTGAGGATTTGCAAATAGACTTTACTGAGATAAAGTCTTGTTTTAAACACAAGTACTTAATTGTGATTGTCTGCACCTACTCAGGATGAGCAGCAGCCAAATCGAACAAAACAGAAAAGACCCACGAAGATATCCAGCCCCTCCCCAATTAAATTGTCCCTCAATATAGACCACCTTTCCCAAGAATCAGTAGTGAAAACAGGCCTGCCCTCATGGCCCAAATGGTGCAAGCCTCTTGTACCCCCTAAAGATTAAATGGAGCTGGTACACAACCTTCCAAGCACAGAGTTGAGGAAAAGTGGAATTCAAAAATCAGACTATAAAGTTCATCTTGGCTAAATTCTGCCAAGAAACTGGAGCAACTTGAACAGAGATGCTGCCCCAACCTTGCTCAGGATTAGTTGTGAACTCAGACCTGTGGGTTATTCACCATGTGAAGTAATGTTTGCGAGGACTCCTACTCTTGTTAAACACAACTGGGGAGACATTACACAGCTAGGAGACAGCTATGTTGCCCAGGAGTTACAAGTACTAGGAAAAATTTTCTCTCAAATTAAAAAAGCTATCCTAGAGTAAATCCCTATCAATGCTGATAATCTAGTACATGAATTTTAGCCAGCAGAATCAATCTAGGTAAAAGATTGGGAAAAGAAGGCCCCCATTGTGCCTCTGCTCTGGATATAACATTGTTGTTTTGGGTCAGGCACATCATCCTTTATCTATCATCCCAGCACTAGGAGAGGTAAAGCAGGAAGATTCCTGAGCAGTGGGAGTCTAGCCTGGATTACACAGGGAGACTGTGTCTCAGAAGTCCACAAAAGAATAAACAGCCCACCTCACCCCACCCCGTGCCAGAATTCATGGAATGTTTAAAAAATACTTTGTCAGTTTACAAGTAACAGAATGGTAAAGTTAAGACATCAGTTTATTAATTAGCCATCAGGAAATTCATGCAAGCAAAGAAGGAAACTTACTGGGGATCTGGCCTAGATCCCCAATCTCCCAAGAGAATACACAGTGAAGGCTTAAATAAATGAGACATGTGGTATCATTTTAGGTCCCCAGGAGGACCAAAACTCTACAGAGTTCAAGAACTCTGGTGGCTAAGATGGGGAACGCATCTGGGCAGCCTATATTTATTATTTTTTTCAAACAACACAGGAAACTGAACAGATCTTGGGAGTGGCTCAAGGATTTTTCAAGTAACAAATTAAGTTAACTAGGAGATCTCTATGTTGCATTTCACTATCGGGGTGAAATGCCTGTGGCTACAGTCTTTAGTTAATTACAGTTGGAACTAGGTGTCCTTGGTTGAGATCTTATCTTGCCTCAGCCACAAAGCAGCCCTGCATGTGTTGTTCAACTTCCACTTTCAATGGCTCCCAATATATTCCTCCTTTTTGTTTAATTGTTGCACAGGATGGGTGGTCAGCCGAAGCTTGCAGAAGCTGTGTTAGGAGAACTCCTGCAATTTAAACCCTACACAGTCCCCATCAATCTATAACAATAATCAGTTACCAGTGTAGCCAGCAATAGTCAGAAGGTGTTAGTGGTATGAGCCTTTTTTACAGCTAACATTTTACTATGTCATTGTATTATACCTTTTGAAGTTATACGTCTCTATAGGAGGTTCAAGACAAAGTTAAGGTGAGACCTGTATTAAATCCAATCAGACTTTTGTTATCTATCAAGATCAGTTAAGTCTCCTTAGGAATTGCCTTGCAACCATTAGCAACTCTTGGCTGTACAGTCAGTATCAGCTATCAGGATGAATCACAGCCATTGCTTGACCGAGTTTCTTTCCATGAAAGCTTGGGAAATTTTTTCTCCTGGTGACTCTCCTGCAGCACACCACTCATCAAAGATCACTTTCCTCCATGGTCTCATCATTTTCTTGATCAGAAGACCAGGGACTCACTGAGTATCTATGGATGAGGCAAGCAGAGGTTCTTTTATATCCTGGGTCCTCATTGACCTTGAAGAATTGGAATCAAAATATTGTCTATCCTCTTAGCCCATCTATTTTTTTTTGGTTGTTTTTGTTTTTTAAGTTTTTGGTCTCTAAACTTCAGTTGTTGAACATCCAGAAGAAAGATTGATAACAATACAGTGTATTAGAGGCAGTAAGCTTACCATTGCTATCTTAGCTAAATATGAAACACCTTAGAACATTGAGTGAAAGTTATTTTCTATTATCCATGGATAATTTAACATTTGAATTCCTATAATGTTAACAGTTACATATTTTACACAGAAAATGAGAAATTAAAGCTATATATAACATTATAGCATGACAATCATGACATTTTGTAACATATCTGAATTTTTGTTTTGACATAAAATACCCCTTTTAGTCAATTACCTCTATCTAATACATAAAAACTTTTATCTGACTTATTGACCTTTAATGGAAAGTGAATCTGTATTTCATACCAGCATAGGTCTAAATATGAAACAAAGTTTGTTGTACAAATAATCTGTTTCATATTTTGGAAATCATGAATACATTAATATGCCATGAGGTTAATAACAATCTGTTATAGCCATATGAAATTTTTGCATAGGCACCTTTAAATCAATAAGCTTATTGTATTATTTCATTTGGTGATGACCAATGTGAACATATTACAATAATGTTAAGGGGTCTCCTGAAAGGCTATAGAGATCACAGGCCTCCAATCAATAAACAAGAACTGGTTAAAAATGTTACCAGGCAGCTACTTTCTTATTTATCAATCAGAGCCTTGTCAAATAATCCCAATCCCAAAGGATTTTGTTTACTTAATAAATTTTTGATGACTTATGCAAAACCCAGTCATAACATTTAAATAATTGATTTTTAAACAATGAGAGACTCTCACGGAAATAATAAACAAAAATATATATTATATTTACATAACCAGTCTTTGTATCATTTGGACCAGCTGACAACCCAGGTGACATTTAGACCAGGTGGAAGCATGTTTTGTAATTTTGCAACCCAAATAAAACTTTGATCAAATAATCCATAAGTTCAAAATAAAAGAGAAAAAAATGTTGAGCTTGAAATAAAAGGAACAGCTGTTTACAGAAGAGACAAATGGACAAACAGGGATAGACATTTGATAGACAATTTGTACAGATTCAAACAAACACACAAACAAACATATAGTTTGTTGGGGTCTATAAGAACTCTCTAAGTTCCCCAGGTGCTATTTATTATACCCCTTTGCTAAACTAGCTCACTTCTTACACTCTATGTTCTCAGTGTTGGAACACCTGTTCACCTCCAGCACCCCATGTCATCAGGGCATTTCTCAGGCATTCCATGCCACTTGGGCACTCCTGTATGGGCACTTGTGCTTTTTGGCTCCACATGTGTGATTCATCACTAGTTCATTTGACTCCCAACAACTGCTTACAAACAGACTGGACAAACCGACAACAGATACACAGACTTACAAACATCTCACAAATTAGAGCGCACTCACTCAAATATATTTTTAGCCAAACTGAATTACAAGTTTTTATAAATTTAGAATTTGTAACTATGAATTGACTAGTCAGATTTGTTATAGGTCAGTTAGCAGAGATCTTATATAAAAAGATTTAGTAAAGACAAAATAATATCTAACATATTTTTTGTATTTTATCTTAAGAATACTAGTAATTTGTGTGTCACTTTCTGTCCTTAAACTTTCACTTTGGTTATCTATATACTCATCACCTATTTAGAACTTTGATTGTGCTTTTGGCTACCATCTCCTGGGCATTCTGGGTCAGTTAAGTTTGGGTTTAGTTTCAACCTTTTCTGTCATTTGTGGTGTGGTCTCCAAGGCATCACTGTCATAGGACTGATCATCAGCTTCTTGCGAGGGGTTTGGATCCATAATATAGACTAGACAGAATGCTCTGGCACCCAAGCATGCCATGTAGCATTTCCCAGAAAAACACAAGCATACCCTCAACCCTAATTAACACTGGACTGTGTGCTTTTATTTTCCAGTATGACGATTTTTCCAATGGACTCTTTTTAGCTTTAATTTGATTGCATTATCTTTTTTGCTCTGGTAGTTACATTTGTATTAGAATTTTAAAATTTTCAAACAGTATATAGTGCCAAGTGAAATCTATTATGTGAACTCTCCCTTTTTGTTTTTTTGAAATTTAAATTGTGAGCACATTTAACTACTTTTAGACCTGAAGATTATAAGGAATTTTTGTGGTGTGGTATAGAGAAAAAAACCTGCACTTTGCATTTTGGCACTTTGGGCTCTCTCTTGTCATCGCTACATGCAGGTCATGCTCTTGCTCTGGTCTAGAGGTGCTGCTATTGTTGGGGATCCAAGTGCCGGTGCATTGTAAACTTTTGATACATAAAGTGTGTATGCAGGTGATGTGAAAAACTAGGGTTGCTTGGGTGGGCCAGAGCTGTGGCCTTCTCCAGAACCATGTCCTGCCTTCCTGGCCCTGAGCCCAGTGTTGCAGCATTGCTAGTGGCAAGTCAGCCATTGAAAGGCTTGGCAGGGCACAGTGGAGTTTGTGCTTCACCATACAGGAGGCAGGGGTACAAAACCCAACTCCGTGGTGCGGGTCCTGCCTCACCAAGCCAGGCCTAGGGAACATTTTCTGTGCCTTACATCATTTTTATGTACTTTTAAAGGCAAAATTGTGAAATGTTTTTAGACCCTGATGACTAGAAGACAAACCTTGGGATGTCTCCCTCAACCATTGAAGAAGGTCTCCACAACCTTGTAGCTACTATTCTAAACTAATCATAAATTTATAACTCAAAAGCAAGTCAATTGCATGCAGCAGCAAAGGTACTCTTTGTAGCCCTCCAGGTTAAATTAATTTAGCATTATTACTAGGGTGAGAAACATTACTTACACCTGTAGATCTGTACTTGTCACATCCAGAGGCCATGCTATAGCCCAATGGCAATGGGCAATAACTGAAGCATTTGTTTCTGTGTCTAAATGCTTTTTCTTTAATTATCAGTTTTATCTCAGGATCGTCCTGCTTAATCTGTTGAACCCATTAAGTATCAGAAGATTCAGTACCCTTTGATGACCTTTCTTTATTTATATATTTTCCAATTTTTGTCAGGGGAAGAATAACCAGTTAAGCACTACAAGAGTCTGGGAAGATTTGAACAGTGTGTTGAGTAGATTGAACTGTATCCTTGATTTCTCTTTGCAGCTAAAATAAGCAACATTGTTTCTTTACCACACTTGTCTGGGCCAAACTCCAAGCTCAGTGGAGCTCTTTCATTCCCTCTCCTAGTTGGGACTTGATTTTAAAATGCTGCTTCAAGCCAGTTTCCTCAGGGCCATCCCAAACTCCAAATCATCAAGACCCTTCTTAATCAAAATTCACAAAAGAGTAAATAGTGAATCAAGCATACAACAAAAGTTCCATACACATTTGTGAATCTTTAAAATGTATTTGTCCCATGCCTAACAAGTGGTAAAATTGACACTTTTTCCCCCTTTGGTTTCTTTTTTAAAATTTTTATTTAAAGAGAAACAAAAAGCAAAACAGAAAAAAAGGGTAGGAAATAATACAGGATTAAAAAAAAGTAAGAAATCGCTAGTTGATAAATTACATATTTTCCTCTTAGAAATAGTTGTTCAAGTTACAAAATTAAAGCATACAAAGTGGACATTCAAACAGTGAAGCTGCAAGCAGTTCTGTTGAAAAATCTAACAAAAACTTAGTAATATGGTTATCAATCCTACATACTTAAACATACATGCAGTTATATCCTTTAGAGCAATTTCTTTTTCTCCTTTTGCTTTTTTAAGTCCATTATCTGTTTAGTTATACCCTGTTTCAGCTTGCTCAGTACCTTGCTGATGTTTTGCTATTGTTATTTCATCTTTAATCACCTTATATAATTCTGTTTTGTATTTGAGTTTCTTCTCATCCATGCCCCATGGATCAGCTTTGATGGAGTTGGAAATTTTTGGAAGTATTTTGTTACCTTGTTTTCTCATATTCTATTGTTTTTGTTGTTGTTTGGTTTTCTTTTTTTGAAGGTAGTGAAATACTACAGAACAAGACATAACACAGCCAATTGAGACAGTGCAGTGAAATTGGTACAGAAAGTCACAACAGGTTACCATGATAACAGTAATAGGTGCCAAAGAAACAAAACAAACAAAAAAACAGTAATAGGTGCCATAGTATATCTTGTCTTCACAATAGTTATTCTTTCAATAAGGTTTAGCAAAGTCAAACCAAATACAGAAAGTTATGGAACTTATCAAAACAGAATATTTAATAGAGCAATAAAATTAATCAGAACAAAGCAAAACAGTGATAGTAATATTTGCCTTCAAAGAGATGGTAAAAGGAAATCCCCCCATTTGCTATGTTGCAAATGGCCAACCTTCCAAGAGATGCTAATGGGGGGATTGGGGTGGGATGTTTGATTCTCAGCCCCACACATGGCTGTTTGCCAGGGAGGCAAGCTGGTTTCTTGGTTTCCCAGCACCCTAAGTTCCAACATGGTGTGGATCTCAGGAAGTACTGGTTGTTTCTGCCCCCAGGACAGCTGCCACTTGGCCAAGCCACAGCTGTTTACCAGGGAGGCAGGCTGGTTGCTTGGTTTCTCAGTGCTCTAAGTTCCTAAGTTCGTGGATCTAGGGAAATGCTGGCCTCCCTTTTGTTTCTTGTAAGCTGATTTTCCCTTTCAATTCTCTTCAGCCAATTTGTCTCTTTGATTTCTCTCAAGCCTGTCCCTCTTTCACTACCTGTTCACTTTTCTCCCCTGTTGTGCACAAATGAGAAGTGTTTTCATTGGGAGTAAGCAAGCATTTACAGCTTTAAATATAGTAATAAACTCCATTTGCCTAACCTTTTTGGGATAACAAAGACAGGAGTATTCCAAGGACTAACTGGACTTTTTAAATGCACTAGCCACAATTGCTCTTCACTAATTTGTGTAATTGAGTTACCTTCTCCTTGTTAAGCGGCCGCTGATTTACCCAAACAGGATCCTCTGTCTTCAACTGTAAAGGCAGAGCTGTTGTTGGGAGAAAAGCATCACTGACCCTTGTCAAAAAAACCTGCTTATCATTTTTAGGTATACCCTCAACAGGCTCTTTGACTCCTTGTAAGGTTTTTCTAGTCCTTTGTTTTTTGATTTCCTATTTGAGCCATTATTTGTTTAATCTTAGTATCTGAATCTATTTGTTTAGTTTCCACATTGGAGTTTATTTGTGTAGTCTTAAAATCAAAATCACTAGTCACTACCAATTTTCATTTTTGTAATAAATCATTTCCCCACAAATTAATTGAAATAGGTGCCACATATGGTAAAAAGAAACCTTTTTATTGGTCTGGCTCCTCTTAAGGCAGGTGTGAGACACTTTGTAACACATGTTGAGGGATACCCAGCCTGATAAGAGACATAGGAGGTTTTTGTGTTGGCCATGTAATGGGCCATTGTTCTGATGCAATTACAGACATCCATGCCAGTGTCTATTAAACCTTCAAAGCATTTTCCATTACTCTTTATAAAAATAGACCTGTTTTAGTCACTTCCTATGTAAAGTAAACCTCTCTTTTTATAGTCTTGCTCTGAAGGTCTTGCTTGCTTCCTCTTGAGTTGTCTGTATTTCAAGAAGGAAGGCTCATCTATAGGTAGCAAAACCAACTGTGCCACATAATCTTATTCAAAAGCCCAGAGATCCATAGCATATACATGAACTTGTATCTCAGCTCTACAATTACCATTGATCACACTAGCCATAATAGTTATTCCTTTTAGGTTCAGATCAGCCTTTCCCAGTATAAGACCAACTGTTCCTTCTGGTGGGGAGGATGGCCAAATTCCTGTTGGAATTGGGGTAAACTGATCACCTCCAATGAGAGTGACTCTGCAAGCTGCAGGAAGATCTAATCCCCCAATTTGAATGTGTTTCTTGTGGGTGAGCAGACCTCTCTCTGGGTAGTCACCTTTGATTATGTTGTTAAATTCATTGGTGAGTTTTTATTAGGTAAACTCAGCTGATATTTTGACTCATGGACTGTTTGTTCTCTTTTATTTGGATGGCCTGAGGAAAGGCCAAAATCTTATTTTTGGGAAAGGTATACCATCTTTATGGAATTAGAATGACAATATGTGACCCAATGCCTCCCTTTTTGGCATCTCAGACACAGTCCAGGTACTGGACCCAAGTCCTCTATGCCAGAGGGTTTGCTTCTTTGACTTGCTGTAGCTGCAGCATCTACCCTATTAGATCTGGCAATAACTCTAATTTTTTCTAATATGCCCCATTTTTACACAGTTAAAACATTTCAATTACTTTCTTTTTTACTTGCAAGGCTAACCAAAACCTGAGCCTTCAGAGTTGCCTTACATAATTCAGTTCCAATGTCTTGACAAGCTCAAATATATGTTTTTAAATCATTCTTTGATTTTACAGGATTTAAAGCCTGTTTACAGTATCTATTGGAGTTTTCATGCCCAAATGTAGAGTTAAAATGTTTGAGGCCTCTGTGTTGAAACCTATCTGCAAATGGATTCTTGTAATTTAGCCACAACTGGAGTGAATGGCTCCTGCAGTCCTTGAAGAATATGTAAAAAGGACATCACAGGAACCCCATCCTCTGAAATAGTTGTCCATGCTCTTTTTATTAAATCTGCCAATTGCAAATATAGCTCATCAGGACATTGAATCTGTTCCTTAGGCTGCACATATATTCCTGTCCCAGAAAGAATTTCATTTATTGCTGGAAATGGATTGGGACCTGTTTTGTTAATATGAGCCTGCTCTGAAACAAGAGTTTTTAGCTTTACATCAAAATGAAGGAACTGAGGAGGAGACAGACATGTCTGTGCCAGATGTTTGATATCATAAGGTATCAATTGATATGTATGCAAAACATTTTGTATGAGTCCCACAGTAAACAGGCTTTGGACTTCATTGTTAACTATGCTTTAAGATTTTTTAGAAGCTGTAGTTCAAAAGTCATATGAACAAAATACTCATGGTCATTAGCATTTCTCTCAATTCCAACAGGGATGCAAGCAGGAAGGCTATCATTCTCCTCTTTCATAGCCACTTCTCAAAACTGATACATTTCTGGATAGAGCCATGTGATATATTCTTCATAATGGCTCCTGTGCTTGTGGAACCTTAGCCACAGGTGCTGCAGCTTGGAGCTCTTTTGTTCCCTCCATGTCTGAGAAACTTTTGATGGTGAGCTCTGTAATGGACTAAAAACTGAATGAACTAGGTCCCAAATTAAGAGTATCCCAGGGGAAATGATTTTTCCTGTGTTATGTGCCTTTTTAAGATTTTTCCCAGCTCATTCCCAATTATCAATATCTATAGTGCCTGTCTGAGGAAGCCATGGGTTATATTTGGTTACTTCTTTTAACATTTTTGTTAGGTCTTTCTTTGGCACATAAGCCTCTGAGTGTTTAAGCAGGCCTTGGAGCAGCCATAAATACCTCTGCTATGCAGCTGAAAGCTTTTGCTTACTTTTGTTGTTTCTATGAATCACAGCTCACAGCCTTGAGCTTGCTAGGCAGGCACTATGCCACTGAGCTATATCCCTGTTCTTAGCTATACTCCTAGATAAAATGGCTTGTTCACAGCAGGAAGACTCACCCTTGTTTTTCCCTCTTTTCTCCTGGCATTCCTGGAGAGTTTTTTCATCCTGTAAAGACCTCCTCCATACCCAGACTTTCAGTATCCACACTTTCTACTCTGGGTAGGCTTATTCATTCAGGCCAAAATTCCTAGTCCAAGGATTTCAGATGCTTGTTTCAGGAACCTGTTATTGGAGACCTGGTCTAGACCCCCAATCTGTACAAAGGAGTGTACAGCAAAGGCTTAAATAAATGAGATAAGTGGTATGATTTTAGGGCTCAGTGAGGATCAAAACCCTCTACAGAGTTTGGGTACTCTGGTACTAAGACAAGAAACCCCTCTAGGCAGAC
This sequence comes from Hydrochoerus hydrochaeris, assembly GCA_004027455.1. NCBI lineage: Eukaryota > Metazoa > Chordata > Mammalia > Rodentia > Hydrochaeridae > Hydrochoerus > Hydrochoerus hydrochaeris. The sequence continues at coordinate 311,105 of PVLA01001516.1, read as the reverse complement.
TATGTTTATTTTTTTCAAACAACACAGGAAACTGAACAGACCTTGGGAGTGGCTGAAGCACTTTGCAAGTAACAAATTATGTTAACAAGAAGTATCTTAGGAGAAGATCTCCATGTTTTATTTCATTACATGGGTGATATACCTGTGGCTACAGTCTTTAGTTAATTGGAGTTGGAGTTTAGTTAATAGGTGTCCTCAACTGTGATCTTATCTTGCAACAGTCATGTAGCAGCCCTGAATGTGTTGTTCAATTTCCAGTTTCAGTGGCTCCCAACAGAAACTTTTTGATGTTCTGCAGCATCCACATTAAAAGAAAGTTCATCTTCTCAAAAAGGTGACTTTGGATGGGTGAGTTGGCACACACACACACCTGCAATCAGGCAGGCAGGAGGATCATCCATAGTTGCAGGCTAGCCTACTGATAACCTTGGGTTGCTCTACATAGAGAGAACCTGTCACTGTCTTTAAAAAATATATACTTACCCTGAAAGGTTAAAAAGAAATTTTTTCTTTAGTTTTTTTAATTTTAATTTTATTATACAGAGAGTAAAACCCCCCAAAAATGAAATAGAATAAGGCCAATGAACAATTAGTGTCACAGAAGCAACAGAAAATCAATAATGAGTACCATAATGGCCTCATGTTCTCCTCAAAATAGCTGCCCCACACCATAAGATGTAATAAAACCAAACAAAACAGAGCAGAATAAAACCAATCAAAAGAAAATAATGGAGAAATTGGGAGATAGCTCAATGGCACAAGCACCTGCCTAGTAAGTGCAAGGTCCCAAGTTTGCTTCCTGGTTCTGAAAAAACCATGTTTCATAATTAAAGTTAAGATACAACCACACACACACGCAAAACACAGCACAGTATGGGGACTGGGGATTTAGCTTAGCAGCACAACTGCTAGTCAGGAAAGTGCAAAGCAGTGAGCGAGATCCCCAGCACAAAACAAATAAATAAATACATTATTAAAAACTTAAAAAAAAATGTTACAAGACACCAAGATGAGACAATATGAAATCAACAATGGCTACCCTAGTATACACATTTATCTTCTCAATAGCTGCCCATACCATCAGTCATCATGGAATGTAATAACAACAACAAAGAAAAGAAGAAAGAAGAAGAAGAAGAAGAAGAAGAAGAAGAAGAAGAAGAAGAAGAAGAAGAAGAAGAAGAAGGAGACCATAGAAAAACAAAACAAAGAAAATGTTACAGCAGTTCAAAACAAGGTAGTAGGGAGTTAACTATGGCTATCACTTTCCCTTTCTAGACATTTTCTCCTATCTCACCTTCTTAAAATATACTGTACATTTTGGATCCCTTTAGTTCATACATTTTTTAGATTTTTTAAAATGAAGGAACAAAGTTTTATGGAAATTCTCAGAAATATAAGACAATGAGAAATATTAGGATGAAGCAAGGAGATGGAGACAGACAGAGATATAGATGGAAAAAAAAGTAAGTGTGGTGACACATGTGATTTACCGACAGCTGGGAAGTTGCAGTAAGGAGTCTTGCCACAGCCTGGGCTCCATACTGAGTCCAAGCAAGCATGAACTGCATTGTAAGAGTGTGTCTTTAAAAAAAAAAAAAGAGCTGGCCTGGGAATGTAATAGTAACAACAGAGTGTGTGGGAGGAAGAGGAGAAGGAGAGGATGAGGAAAACCACCCCCACCACCATCATCAATCTGAAACTCAGCAATGGGATCAAGAACACACAAACAAGAACAAGAAATTGGTCAAAAGATAAAAATATCATGAGTGAAGACAAGTATTGGTGCAGAGAGCTGGTAGATCACAGTGGGCTTACATAGAAGGGACAAGTACCCAGTCCTGGCACATGTCAGAGATGAGAAAGAAAAAAAAAGGCAAAATATAAACAAACAAACAAAACAACAGCAACAAAGCAGCCAAAATATAAATACATTGTGAGTGAGGACGTCTTGGCACAGACAGCTGGTTGACCCTGGTGGGCCTAAATAAGAGGAAGAAGACTCCCAGCCTGATGCCTCTTCAAGAAGCTCAAAAGAAAACACACACACACAAAGGTGATCAAGGTGAGGAAAAAGAACAAGGAGGGTTGGGGAATGCAACAGCAACAGGAAAGAGAGGAGGGGAAGTGAGAGGAGAGGAGAAGAACTACAAGGAGAAAGGAAAAGACAAGAAAAGATGAAGAAGAAAGAGGAGGAGGAGACCCACAACCACAAAATGATCCACAAAAAAACAAAGGTGGTGGAGAGAAAAGACAAGGCAGGGGAATGCAAGAGGGAAAAGGAAAAGAAGAAAAAGAAAAATGAAGGAAAAGGAAAAAGAAAACAGGAAATAAAGGGAAACAGAAAAGAAAATAGAAAAATGAAAGAAGAAGATGGACAAGGAAAAAGGGAAAGAAGGGAAAAAAGAAAAAAGGAAGAAAAAAGAAAAGAAAAAAGTAAGAGTAAAAGAAAGAGAAAGAAAAAAGAGGTAGACCCCCCCCACTGTTGATTGGGAACTTAGCCATAAAGAAAAATCTAACAAAAAAGAAAAGTACCAATGCGGACATCTGGTTGACCCTAGAGACCCCCAGTAAGCCAATGTAGGAGGTAAGAGGCCATGTTTCTTTTTCTCTTGCCCACCTGCCCTGCCCCACCCTGCCCCACCCCACCCTGCTCCCCAAGTGCTTGGATTCTAGGCATGCACCACCATATCTGGCTTGAATCAGTTTTCCTATTTTTTTCCTTTTTCTCTCTCTTTATCCACACACTGAATAAGCATCTAAAATCCCCTAGCATTCAGCCTGCTTTTGTCCTTTAACACCCAGGGATTTAGCTCACTGGTGCAGCGCCTGCCTGGCTAGCATAAGATTCTGAGTTTGATTCCTGGAATTGCCCCTCACCCCAAAAAAGAAGAAATTCTGTTGGAAGAATATTCAATAGAATTAACCTATGTGACAATCAGATATAGAAGATATCAGATATAGAATATCAGATATAGAAGACAGGCTTGTAGTTAATGCTTATCAGATGAAAAACTTCTTGAAAATAGCAATGGAACATGAAAAATCAATTCAACAGCTGCTAGATGATGCAAAGAATAATACATGAGATTGATCACAACAAAAAATCACAAGGTAGCACAAAGTACATTAAAAAACCTGTTCATGGAAGTAATGTAGGCTGGACATGGTGATGCATGCCTGTAATCTCAGCACTCAGGAGGCCAAGGTAGGAGGACTACCACAAGTTTGATGCCAACCCCGGCTACATAATGAGTTTAAGTCCAGTATGGATAATGTAGAGAAACATAATAAAAAAAAACCAACTATATAAATCTCAAGGATGGAAATGAATTTAACAATGGATAAACTGAGAGAAGACCAATTAGCTATGACCAGAAAAAAACTACACCAAGCCATGTAATAGTTAATACAAATTTAACAGCTCAGAATATTAAAAGTTGTTAGAGAAAACAAATCATCTATAAATTAATATCCGTTAGAATCTCAGCAGATTTCTCAGCATGAACAATTAAGTCAAGGAGAGAATGTAGTGAAGTATTTCAAGTCCTAAAAGAAGATAAGCTCCAACCTGGATAGATTTACCTCACAAAATTATCACTCAAAATTGATGGAGAAATAAGATACTTCCATGATAAAGAACACCTGAAGAAATTCATGCCCACCAAACCAGCAGTCCTAAAAATCCTGAAGGATATTCTAGAATAAAGCAATGAAGAAAATTCCATGAATTTAAATAGAATGAATCGATTGGGCAAGACAAGCAAATAAACTGATGAGAAAGAGAACCACCAAAATAAAGATAATATGACAAAAGTAAATCAATACCCATTGATGTAACCAATGGTCTCAATTCAGCAATCAAAAGAAACAGACTGGCAGAATAGATCCAAGAATCAAGAACCAAGCTGGACCCAGTGGCACAAGCCTGTAATCTCAACACTCAGGGGGCTATGGCAGGAGGACTGTCACAAGTTCCAGGCCCTCCTTGGCTACAAAGTGAACTTAAAGCCAGCATGAACTACATATTAAGACCCTGTCTCAAAATTCCCAAATGAACCCCCTCAAAAGAAATTCATAGACTGAATGTTAAAGATTGAGTAAAAGTGCATCACATTTCAGGAACCCCATAAAAAAGCAGGGATAGCTATTCTACTTGCAGGCAAAGTTGATTTCAAGCCAAAACCAAACAAGAGACACAAAGAAGTAAAGAGAACAATCCAAGATGAGATAATAGTCATATAGACAATAAATATGATCATACCCAACTTATAAAAGCAAATATTAATTAACATGAAAAATCAAATAAGCATTAATACAATTATAATAAGGGACCTCAATAACCCACTGCCACAAATAGACAGATCAATTAGACAAAAAACCCATCAGTAATATAAGGGATGAACCAAACCTTTACCTATATTGTCATTGTTTTGGGCTCTTTGCTATTGTTATTTATTTGTATTTTTTGTTTCTTATTTTTCTAGTAATCTGTTTTGTTTTGTTTTTCCTTCTAATACAGAAAGGATAGATACACATATAGAGGGTTATACATGCCTAGAACTTCTGCTAACCAGTTTATGAGAACCAATTATATTGTGTGTGATGAAATGAACAGCTACTTTGAAGAAAAATAGACATTATGGTATCCATTGCTGATTCCATCATGGTGTGAAACCCAGTAATGTTTCTATTCTTGCTCAGAGTAGTTTTAGTTTGTTTTGTATTGTTTAATTGCAACATACATGAAGGTATGGACAGCTATTAACAAGAGACACTATGGCAGCTGTTGTTGATTGTCCTATTGTCTGGTTTTGAAGGTCTGCAATGCTTTCATTACTCTTCTGATCAGTTTTATACTATTTTGTTTTGTATGAATTCATTGTGTGTGAAGATATGGACAACAATTTAGAATAAAACAAGAGACATTATGGTAGTCACAGTAGATCTCCTGTTGTCTTGTTTTGAAATATGTGTCACTTACATTATTTTCTTCTGATTTGCTTTGTTATGTTTCATTATGTTTACTTGTACCCTTTTTAAAAGAAAAAAAGAAAAAACAAAATAGAAAAATTAAATAGTCAGGAATTAATCTAACCCAGAAAATAAAAGCACTCTACAATAATACAGTACTCTGAAAAAGGTTGAGGATGATATCAGCAAATGGAAAGATATTCCCTATTTTTGGACAGGAAGGACCAATATTGTCAAAATGGCCAAACTTTCAAGATTGATACACAGAATTAAAGTATTACCAATCAAAATACCAACACTGTTCCTCAAACAGCTAGGGAAAACAATCCTAAAATTCATATGGAACCAGAAGATACCAAGAATAGCAAAAGCCCCTGTGTAACATGAGCAAAGCCAGATGCATAATGACTCTGGATTTCAAGTTCCAGTACTCAGATACAGGGATAAAATATAGACATGGTGCTGGCACAAAAACCCACATGTGAATCAGTGGAGCGGAATAGAGGATGCAGAAACAATCCCAGCCACATTCAGCCATTAGATCTTTGACAAAAGTCATAAAAATCCATACAATAGAGTTAGCATAGCCTCTTTATCAATGATGCTAGGAAAATCAGCTATTAACGTGGTCAAAAACATACACTGGGTGTAATACAGACTTTCCAACATATGATGCTAGAAAAATTGGCTGTAAACATACAGAAAACTGAATTCAGATATTTTGCTCTCTATGCACTAACAGCAAAGTCAAAATGGAACTAAGACCTACATGTTAAAATGTAAGCTATCTACTAGAAAATAAAACAGGTAAAACTCTTGTAGACATAATGCATAGGCAAGCACATTCCAAACAAAATTCTGAATGCACAAGAAATAACATCAGCAATCAACAAATGTAATTTTATCATGTTGAAAAGTTTCTGCAAATGGGGAAGAGAATTTGGACACACAATGAGTATGTAGAATATTTAAAGAACTAAAAAAATTAGATTACAATACAATAAAAGATCCAGTCACAAAATATGTAACTGAAATGAAAAAACACTTTTCAGAAGTACATATAGTCCAAAAGACACTTCTCTGGCCATTAGAGAAATGTAAAATGAAACAACACTAAGATTTCATCTCCCTCCAAAAGAACAGCTATCAACTGCTGTCAAGTTAGTGGGGAAAAAGTATTGTATATAATTTTTTTGCATTCTGTTATATGGTCACAAATTCAGTTCATATTAACCATAAGCTGCAAATCAGGGGTTGGTTCAGTTTATTGTTTTATAGGCTGTGTTTGATGTACCACTACAGCCAAAATTGACATAATTGTTCTAAATAGCTGTTGGCCCTGATAGTCCATGACTGAGGTTGACTAGGGGTCACAAGGAATACTGTGGCACAGTGCCAAAGAACCAGGAACTAGGCCAGGTGAGCAATAGCATCTCATCTACAAAAACTGAGGAGGTAAAATCTTCCAACAGACTCAGAACCCAAAAACGAGCTACACCTGGAAGATACCTCAGAGTAATGATCATCACCTGGGTATCCTAACTATCATCAATAAAGCAACCCACCATAGGCAGCTAACAAGTATTCCAGAAATTAAACTAAAAAAGAAAAGAAATGAGCATGCAGTCGTGAGTTCAATCCCTGGTACCGATACAAAAAAAAAGGGAAGATACTTAAACAAGATATGACCCCTGACACTCAGTTCACCAAAAACAAACCCAGAGGGCAATGAGGCTGGAAAACCCAAAAGCTCCCCACCAGGGCTCTCCAAAGTAGTACCAAAGCAACTGAATGAGGCTCTGGAAAAAATGAAATCAGAAATAATCTCTCAAATAACTACAGAGATTACCAAAATACACACCATGCTTATGGATGTTAGAGCAGACACAGACAAAAAAATAGATGATCTTAAGCAAATTATGGAGGCACAACATGTGAAACAAATGAAATCCATGAAGCAGATTCAAGCAGTTATTCAGGAGAATAAAAACTCCACTGAAAGTATTTGAAGCAGATTAGGCCAATGTGAAGACAGGATCTCAGATATTGAAGACAGGCTTGCAATTAGTGACCATAAAAAGAAAGATTTCTCAAAACTAGCAAGGGAACATGAGAAATCAACCCAGAAGCTGCTAGATGAGATAAAGAAGAATAATTTAAGATTAATTTCAGTCAATAAACAAGCAGGAGATACCACAAATGACATAAAATATGTTCAGACATTGTGACAGAAAACTTTCCTACTAGAGAAAAAGAAATTGACACACAAATAAGTGAGACATATAGAATAACAATTAGCAATATCAAAAAAAATTTACATCAAGGCATATCACAGCCAAGATTCCAGAAATTCAATACAAGAATAGAACCTTAAAAGCTTTTAGGGAAATGAAATAAATCACTTATAAAGGAAGGCCCATCAGAATTTCAGCTGAGTTCTCAGCACAAACTCTCAAGTCAAGGAGACATTGGAGTGAAGTACTAAAAATTCTGAAGGCAAACAACTTTCAAAGCAGATTGATGTATCCCACAAAACTATCTTTCAAAATTAATGGAGAAATTAGATACTTTCATAACAACATCTGAGAAACTTTATGAGCACCAAACCAGCACTCCAAAATGTTCTGAAGGACATTCTAGAAAGAGATATTAAGGCCTACAACTCCATGAACCCCAAAGGAAGGAACCCACCAGGAAAGGCAAACAATTAGAAATAAGGGAAAAAGAGAAAAAGAGGGAGAGCCAGTAATAGGAAAATAACATGACAAGGATGAGTCAGTACATGTCAGTTTAACCATTAATGTTAATGGTCTCAATTCACCAGTCAAAAGATAGGGACTGGCAGAATGGATCAAGAAGCAAGATCCAACAATATATTGTATACTAGAAACACATTTAATTAAAAAGAAATTCATGATGGAAAGTCAAAAGATGGAAAACAATACTCTCTGCAATAGGAATCCAGAAAAAGCAGGGATTGCTACTCTATTTGCATAAAAAATGAATTTCAAGTGAAGACTGATTAAGAGAGATTAAGATGGTCATTACATCCTGGTAAAGGGAATGATCCAAGAGGAGGAGATAGCAATCATAAATATATAAGCAACAAATATTAGTGCAACCAGTGATACAAAACAATTATTAATGGGCATGAAAAATCAAATGACTTAATACAATTGTACTGAGACACCTCAATACCCCACGGTCATAAAATGACAGGTCAACTAGACAAAAAAAATCAATAATGAAATATTAGAACAAAAGCAAACTTTTGAGCAAATAGATTTAGTAGATGTCTATAGCGTGTTCTACCCTACAACATCAGAATATACATTTTTGTCAGTATATGTGATATTCTCCAAAATAGACCATATATTTGCTCATTGAACATGCTTAAATAAATGTAAAGGAATTGAAATTATGCCATGCATACTACCAGACCACAATGCAATGAAATTGGAAATCCATGCCAGAGGAAACCACAGAACATCATTAACATATGTAAATTAAATAGCATCCTTCTGAACAATCAATGGGTCACAGATGAAATTAAAGAAGAAATTAGTTTTTTTATAGTTGAATAATAATGACAGTACAACATATTGGAATTTGTGGAACACTGGTCTTAAGGGGGAAATCAACAGCAGTAAATACCTGTATCAGGAAAACAGCAAACACATAAAACAAACAAACAAACAAACAAACAAAACACTGTTGAACCTGAAACATTTAGAAAAAGAAGAATAGGCTAAATCAATAGCTTGTACAAGGAAGGAACTATAAGGATCAGAGTAGAAATTAGCACAGTGGAGACTAAAAAACCATACAAAGAATCAAGGAATTGAAGAGTTGTTTCTTTGAGCGATAAAATAAAACTGACAAATCCTTGGCTAATCTTATTTAAAAAAAAGGAAAGACTCAAATCCATCTAATTAGGAATGAAAAGGGTGAAATTACAACAGACCCTACAGAATCCAGAAAATCATCTATTCCTACTTTGAAAACTTGTACTCTAATAAGATGGAAAACACAGAAGAAATGGACAGATTCCTAGATACGTATAACTTACCAAAGCTGAATCCAGAAGATGTAAAAATCTGAAATAAACCAATATCAATAAGTGAATTTGAAGATGTATTTAAAAACCTACCAACAAAGAAAAGCCCAGCCTGTGATGGATTCACTGCTAAATTCTACAACAGATTTAGTGAAGATCTAACAACTACTTTTCAAACTCTGCGGTGAAATTGAAAGGGAAGCAATGCTCCCAAATTCATTTCTGGAAGCAAGCATTTCTGATTCCAGAACTAAAGAAGGACCCAACTAAGAAAGAGAATAACAGACCAATCTCCCTAATGAACATTGATGCAAAAATCCTCAATAAGATACTGGCAAACAGACTGCAGCACATCATCAGAATGACTGTACACAACTATCAAGTGGGATTCATCCAAAGAGTGCAGGGATGGTTCAACATATGTAAATCCATAAATAAAATGCAGCATATTAACAGAGTCAAGGATAAAAATCATGTGATCATCTCAACAGATGCACAAACACCTTTTGACAAAGTCCAGCACTCATTCATGATAAAAAAAAACCTACAGAAAATTGGAATAGATGGTCTTTATCTCAATCTGATGAAAGTCATCTATGACTAACCAATAGCCAATATCATATTAAATGGACAAAACCTGAAAGCTTTCACTTTAAAATCCGGAACAAGACAAGGATGTCCACTGTCTCCACTCTTATTCAACATAGTCTTGAAAACATACAAAAGACAAAAAAAAACCCTCCCAGATGGATTAGATAACAGAACAAAAACAACAAAAGGGAGTAAAGATAGGAAAGGAAGAAGTTAAACTATCATTATTTGCAAATAACATGAAACTCTACTCAGAAGATCCCAAAAACTCCACCAAAGGACTTCCAGATTTAATAAGCAAATTCACTAACATAGAATTACAAGGTCAACAAACAAAAATCAATAGCTTTCTTGTATAAGACTAACAAAATCACTGAGAAAGAAATCAGGGAAAAAATACCTTTTACAATAGCATCCAAACAACAACAACAAAAAACTAGGAATCAATCTAATGAAGGATGTAAAAGCCATCTACATTGAAAACTATAGTACTCTGAAAAAGGATATTGAAGAGGATATTAGAAATGGAGAGACAGCCTGTGATCTTGGGTAGGAAGAACCAATATAGTGAAAATGGCCATACTTCCAAAACTGTTATACAGATTCATTGCAATCCCAATCAAAATTCCAATAGTATATCTTACAGAATTAGAGAAAATTAATCTGAAATCAGAAGAGACCTAGAATAACAAAGGCAATCCTGGTCAACAAAGACAAGACAGGAAGCATCACAATCTCTGACTTTAAATTATACTATAAAGCGACTGTGATATAAACAGTGTGGTACTGGAAAAAAAAAAGACCTGATGATCAATGGAATAGATTAGAAGATGCAGAAACAACCGCAGACAGACACACCAAGCTACCTTAACTTTGAAAAAGGTGCCAAACAAGTTCACTGGAAGAAAGATATCTTCTTTAATAAATGGTGCAGGAAAAACTGACTTTCTACATGCTGAAGGTTAAAACTGGATTCTTATCTTTCACCATGTATTAAGCTAAAGTCACAATGGATTAAAAATCTTAATATTAAAACAGAAACATTAAATCTGCTAGAAGACAGAGTAGGTAAAACTCTTAAAGACATTGGTGTAGGCAAAGGCTTTATGAACAAAACCCAGATTGCACAGGATTTATCACAAAGAATCAACAATCTCATCCTACTGAAAAGCTTTTGTACAGCAAGAGAAACAACCAACAGAGTAAAGAGACAACCCACAATGTAGAGAAAATGTTTGCAGGCTGTTTCTCAGACCCAGGATTACTATCACGAACATACCAAGGACAAAAAAAAAAAAACCAACTCTCCCAGATTTAAAAACCCCATCTAAAAATGGGCATCTAAGATGAACACATACTTCTCAGATGAAGGAACACAAGCAGCAAGTAAAAATGTGAAAAAATGTTCAACATCACTGGTCATTTGAGAGATACAAATTCAAACAACACTAAGATTCTACCTCATCCTGGAAAGAATGGCTATTATCATGAAATCAAGCAGTAATAAATGCTGGAGGGACTGTGGGGAAAATGAACCATTTTCTACTGTTGGTGGGAGTGTAGGCTGGTGCCAAAAATTAGGGAGATTCCTCAAAAAATTAGGAATAGTGGTCCCATTCAGCACAGCTACTCCCCTTCAGGGTATCTTCCAAAAACAATTAAAATTATCACACTACAGAGATATATGTGCACCCATGTCAATAGCAGCACAATTTGTAATAGGTAGATCTTGAAAACAACTTATATGCCTATAAACTGAGGAATCAATAAAAAAAGATGTGGTGCTTTTATAAAATGGTGTACTATTCAGCCACAAATAAGAATGAGCTGCAGACTTTTTTGTTTTTTGTTTGGTACCAGAAATCAAACTCATGACCTTGTGCTTGCCAAGCAGGTGCTTACGCTACTGAGCTAAATCCCCAGCCAAACTGCAGACTTTCATAGGTAAATGGATGAAACTTGAGACCATAGTCATAAGTGAAATAAGACATACATGTGTAAACATCATATTGTCTCATTAGTGTGAGAAGCTAAAACAACGTATGTATACATGTATACATAATTATATATTTATATATATATATATACACAAACACATAAAAATAGTTAAGATAGTTATACTACTGATTTCTCTAAGTTCACTGAAGAGAAAGATTTGTGCTAGTATTGTTCAGACAATTGAATGTGGATGTCTTGTGCTCTGTAAATAATTTGGAGATGATAGTGTGTAATGTATGTACCACTGTTGCCCCCAATTCACTTGTTTTGAAATTTTCTTTTATTTTTTTCTTATTTTCTCTTTGAAACAATATGGATTAGAAAAAAGATTTACTGGTATGTATTTTCAAATGGCAAATTTTGTGTTATTTGAATTATCTTCCACCCTCAAAACATTTCACTCCAGCAATAAAAAGCAATCTAGGATAAGGACTCCAGACACATGCTTATGCTTTATCAGTACCTGAAATTCTCTGTCATCCCTTAGCCTGTGTTTATGGTGAGGAGCTGAACCCTGAACCTTACTCATGGCCTTGTAATAAAGGAAGGTTCCTAACCCAACCCTAGTCCCTAAGGCAGAGTAGGTGAAATTTCCAGTTGCTGTGTTGCCAATTTCCAGTGACCAATGACCCAGTGGAGAGGCCTGGATAGTCTCTGGCCAGGTGTCTGCTGAGATGTTAGCAGCAAGGCTCACACAGCAAGTGGGACACACAAGTCAGACCCACACAGGTGCAGAGCTGCTACAGGACAGCAGCCAGAAACTCACCTCTCCCATCTCTGGCTTCTTTTTTATGGATGCAAGCCCTGGTACTCACAAAGTGGACTATGCAACCTGGAAAACAGGAAATACAAGCCTTTATCCAGTGGATGCAAACTCACAAACATGCAACTCATTCACTCAGCATCTGGTAGGACAGTACAGAAAACTCTTAACTTCCTATATTTTTGGAGTTCATACTGTGGTTAGGGATACAAGATGATATAATGCTGAGTTCAATGTTACAAATGAAATAAATGTTGCTGTAATAGTGAGATATGAAGGGCTGGGGATATAGCTCAGCAGCATAAGCACCTGCCTGGCAAGCCAAGGTTGTGAGTTTGATCCCAGTACCTCAAAAAAATAAAAAGAAAAAGAAAAATAGTGAGAGATGGAGGCAGAGAATATTTTTTATTAAGGGCTATCAAGACTTTTCCAAGGTAACATTTAATAGAAGTCTTTGGAACGAGAAATAATCAGAGTCAAGGATCAACCTAGACAGAACAGCATTTCCTAAAGTAGAGGTGGTTATGGTCCCAGGCAACCAGCATGGAAATGCATTTATTCTCCTGAATTAGGGTCCCTAAAGACAAGAAGCACACAGCAGTGGTCATGGAGGTCCCAAAGACAGCAGGTAGCAACACCAAGGACCCTAGGCTCAAGTGAACTGAACAAACCAGGAACAACCGAGGGCCTGGGTATACAGACCAGGGAGCAGAGGAAGATTCTAGGTGGGAACACCAGGGTGGCCTATCACAGGAGGTCACCTAGGAAACCTGTTGCCCTCACCCACAAGGCTGCAGCTTCATCCAGTGTACTGCCCCTGAAATCACCACAGCTCAGTGCACTGAGAGGTGTATTTTCTGTCTATGGAATTAATAGCCATTTTCAAAGCACTCCTCTTTATTACCATGGTGTCTGAGAAATTCGCAATCTGATTTCACTAAAATACTTAATGAAACCCAAATCAATTAACTATCATTCTGTCTTGATATTTGGGAGGAGCAACCCAGGTTGAATCAGCCTGTCTGAACTGACACACACACACACACACACACACACACACACACAAATTTACACCTGGAGCCTTAAATGCACATCTTCAGATTTCCATTAGTGACTCTATCCAACTTTGTATAATTCTGTGTCTGCCTTTGACTGAGTTGTCAGAACCAAATCCTCAGTCTTTGCAAACAGCACTCCTGCGCAGCCTGCCATTGGTGATCCAGACCTGAGGAAAGCAAGCAGAAGGACTTCAGAGATGCATCTCGCCTCTAATGCTGCTCAGCAACTTCCAGGTGCTCCCCAGACTTCAGAACAAACATGCAAGGTGCTTCACTCTGCAGAAGAGAAGCTGCATGAGCATAGGACAGGGTCTCCCCTCAACTTTAGGGGGCAATGACCTTCTCAGGAGGCAGGTGAATGGGGCAAAGTGGGAGGAAGGACTACCAGCAGCACTGCGAGCTCAGCCACTGCCATAGCACCATGGAGATTCTTCAAGAAATCAGGGATGTCATCATTTGACAAGCTATGTACTTACCTAACCCATGTCATGTGCTGTCATGTATATCCATATGGTATTTATTATATATATTTGTACTGTCACTATTTTTGTTTGTTTTTCCAGCACTGGGGGTCAATCCCAGGGCCTTGTGCCTGCTTGGTGAGCATTCTACAATTGACTTATACCTTTAGCCCTGTATTTACATTGTCACTTAACAAAGAAATGAAAAAGGATAAAGGGACTGCTTCACAAAATTTAACATGTGAGATTTACGTGGGTCTTGATTCAAGCAAGCATGAACAAGGAATATATGATGATAACAAAACACGAATGCCAACTGCCAGTAATATGGGTTTCACTGATTTTTCAGAATGACCCTTTTCTTTTCAGTCACAAGTTGACTGTCATTGTGCAGGCCCAAGGTGGTGATTCTGGCTAGGAGTAACTGCTAATGCTGCTCCCAGGCATGGGTAGACACATAATCACACAGAAACAGAGAGCAGAAACAGCTGGAGCTCCAAAAACATGGGCACTGGAGACCCAGAAAGTCTTGGTGCAAACCAGGGCCTGTCACTGCCACTGAAGACAGAAACACAGGACTTGGGCAAGCCACTTGGCCCTGCTGAACCTGTTTCTTTTCTTTGAAAAAGGGTAGCATCCACCCAGTAGGAGCTCACAAGATGCCATACAGACTCTTTAGAGTCCTGGAACATGGAAAGCACTAATAGTGAAGGTGGTGACCCAGAGCTGAGGAGGCAAAGCAGATGGGACCACAGTTCAGAGCCACTGCAGGCACAGCACTTCTGCTTTTCATGGAGCACAGCTCTGGCCTGGATGGGAGCAGAACTGACCCCACTGGAGAGACAGAAATTTGTGACGGGGCAGAATACTGGGAATGTTTATTAATAATAATAGTGTGGGGGACCTAAACATAGATGCTTATGGAACTTTCATCAGAAATTGGCAAACTCTTTCTATGAATGATCAGACAGATTTAGCCAGCTTTCCAAACTACAAGATGTATCCCTCACTTGAACTCTGCCACTGGAACACGAAAGCAGATGTGGGCCATCGGTAATAACATGGAATTCCAGTAAAACCTGATTTCAAAAACCAGGTGGG
This sequence comes from Hydrochoerus hydrochaeris, assembly GCA_004027455.1. Lineage (NCBI taxonomy): Eukaryota > Metazoa > Chordata > Mammalia > Rodentia > Hydrochaeridae > Hydrochoerus > Hydrochoerus hydrochaeris. Next base: position 296,102 of record PVLA01001516.1, on the reverse strand, counting down.
AGGTTTGATTTGGCCCATTCACACAACAACACTAGGCAAAAAAGTGACCGTGAAAACAAGGATTAAGCTAATAGAAAACAAATAAAAAACAAAACGATAACAGACAGTACTAATAAATAGCTACATGATAGGTTTAAATCGAATTTGAATCAGTAAGCACATTAAAACCATATAACTAATTAATTAGAAAGCAGACATTATCACAATGGATCAAAAATATACTCATAACATCAAATATTCTGCCCACGTGAAGTACGTTATGTGTTAGTTTTATCTTAAACTTTTTTATTTAAAACTTTTAGAGTTAGGCAAATGTTACACAGTGTAAATCCTTCACCAACTTCTAACTGTACCTATGATAAAAAACAAAACAAACAATGTAAGACGCTGATATTTATACAACATTACTATATAAAAGGATTCATGTGGTTTCATCCATTGGCCCATTAATGACCCCTTTCTGTCCCAGAGCCAATCCAGGACCCCACATTACCTTCAGTTGTCATGATCCTGAAGCCTCCCCCAGGCGCCAACTCTTCTTTCCTCTTTCTTCATCTTTTTTTTGATAGAGACTCTCCTTGGTCTGTCCAATATTCTTAGAAATGAGATGATGGACCACAGGACCGCTGTGACCTGTTGAAAGAGCACTGGATGATAAGGCTGAGGTCACAGCCAGAGAGCAAGGGTCGGATGGCTCTGGAGTTACTTACTCAGTGCCGCTCAGGATGAGCTCTTCTGCGAAAGCCTGGAGGTCATCGGCTGGATGAAAAGTCCACCACAGCACAATATGCTTGCAGCATCACAACCTCGGAGGAAAAGAACTCAAAACCACCTGCAAAGCTTAGTTGTGAGCACAGCAAAGGCACTTGTTTCCTCCTCCTTTGCGGTTCTTCCACTCGGTTACCGCCTGTATCATCTGCTAAGGCCACTGGTCCCCTGCCCAGCGCCAGCTCCCTGGAGGGCTGGAGGGGCGTGACCACTTCTGTCTTCATGGATTTAAACTCTGGGTGGCACCAGCCTCTAGCACGTCCCTTGTTGAGACCCAAATTTGAGACGGTAGGAAAAAATATGGCATAGATACACAATTCAAAATCTGCCTGTTGCGGCACAAGCCTGGGATCCCAGCCATTACTGGGGCTGAAGCAGAAGGATAGTACGCTTGAGGCTGGGCTGGGCTATACGATGATACCCTCTCTGAAAACACCAACAAAGCCAGCAGATCAGCAAACCTGAGCAAAAACATGTTGCGTGGGGAAAGGGTGCGGGGTGTGGGGGATCGTCAGTGGTTCAGCACTTAAGTAGCACAAGCAAAGCTTTGCCTTTGATCCTCAGTGCTACAAAAACAAAAACAAAAAATCTAGTGAAAGGTAATGTGATTTCCTGGAGTGGGCTGCAAATCTGTCATTTCTAACCTGACTGCCTCTGAGGAGGCCCCGGGGTGTGTGCTCACAAGCCATCAGAGTAATATCCTCTCTCCTTGTGTTTCTACATGACGTAAATGCAGCTGACTAAGCCTGGGAGTTGGGCACAGAGAATGACTCCTTAATCAGTTCTTAAAGCTTGGATTTACTTGAATTTGTGTTTGTTTCAAACTGCAATTTATAGAAAGAGTGAGTTAAATTCATTTGATAAGCTAACTGGGACCCAGTTCTTGTCTTCAGCACCTGCCATGGCTTCCATCTCACCCCGGATAAACTTCCTCAACCCAGCCCCAAGTCCTGTGAGATCTGACCTCAGTCTTCTCATGAATCCCACCCTGAAGGCATTGCTGGGGCTCCACTTCCTGCTATTTTTCCTCTGGCCACAAACTGACCTGTCCTTTTCCCAGAACAGACAGAGAGGGGCTATCAGTTATACACGGGGACACTGAGGCTAAACAGTACATTTTTGCAGGAGAATGAGTGCTGTCCCAAAGCAGAGAGCTAACAAGGCTCTCCAGGTGACCAGGGCACAGGCTATGGCCACAGCTAAACAACCACAAGGGGTCAGAACCTCCCCAGTCTTCTCCGCTGTGCACTGAGAGTCCAAATCATTACCTCCTCACTACCTACTGGTAGATTCCCATTCAGTGACTTACTCATTCACTATTTATTCACCTCCTATTTGGGGCTGGCTCCTGGCCAGATGATTACTCATCCTTGGGGCATCAGTACATCAGAAGCTGCCTCATCAGTGGATTTCCCACCCCTTTCCTGCAAAGAGGGCAAAATTAAATTACAGAGAAGCCCTCAGTTGCTGGGTATGCTGGTGCACACCTGGAATCCCAGCACTTGGGAGGCTGTGGTAGGGAGAATTCGAGGCCAGCCTGAGCTGCATAGTGACACCCTATCTTAAAAAATAAAAAAAAATTTAAAAATAAAGAAAGGAATTCCTGCATGTTTTTTTAATTATTACAGTACCAAACTCCATACCCTAATAACAAAGAAGATACATTTTCAAGTACACAGAACAAAACATTTATAAAAACCAACTATGTGTTAATGTACAAAAAATCTTTAATAAATTCCATGAAGTCAAGTTCATACAAAAATACTATTATCACTGTGCTGTAAAGCTATAAATTAATTTGAAAAATGAAATGTGCCATCAAGGTGGAGATGCTACTCATGTCTATAAATGACTTCTATCAAAATCTTAACTAAAAATGTGAAATGTGTAAAAGTTGTAATACTTTACATCACAGTCCCTAATTAAACACACACACCAAATAATAGGAAATTATAAGGCAAAAAAATTATTGAAATATATGAATCTTTAAAATGATGCTACTTTGGAAAACTTCATTCAAATAAGTTGGAAATCCTAGAAGTTGATAAATAGATTAAAATGACATTGGGAGACAAAAGTCAAACAGCAGCATATATCAGGAATGCAAGAATGACTTGTGAGGAAATTTACTTAAATTATCAATTGGAAAAATCAAAATGTGAAAATCAATAGCATTTCTGTACACACACAAAAAATGAATTCACTGGGAAATTAAGAAAAATTATCATTTATAGTAAGTTCAAGAAAACTTTAACACTTATTTAATCTATAAAAGGAAGTAAAAGGCCTCTACAATCACAACTCCAGTACTATGGAAAAGAATCAAAAAGAACATTCTAAAAAGAAATGATATCTCCTGTTTTGGACAGGAAGAATGAATAATGGTGAAATGCAAGCACTACTGAAACTGGTATGTAGACAATACAGTCCCAGTCACACAGCGTCCCTCACCGAACTAGTGAAACAATCTCACTGAAGAGACCTAGGAGAGTAAAAACACTCCTGGGTAGCAACACCAAAGCAGCAGGCAGCACAATCCAAGATTTCAAGTTATATTACATGGTGATTAAAAATAGCATGGAACTGCCACAAAACAGGACACACCACATCAGTGGGACCGAATGCAGGGTGCAGGAGCAACCCCATCATTCAGCCAATCAGCCATCACATCTTTGACAGAAAAATTCAAAGCCAGATGAGAAATTAACTCAGTGGAGGAGCTGTGAATAAACTTCATACAATTGTGCCTTCTCCTGTATGTGTAACTAACTCAGTACATAAATAAATACAATAGAATGGAGAGAGAAGAGGAAACTAAAAGGTATTCTTCTAGAGAAGGAAAATAGGATGAGAGGAAGGTGAAAAGAATGGGGATAATTGAATTTAAGATGATCAAGATGTGTTATATATGTTTAAAAAAGTTTCCCCAGAAGCTCATTGTTACTTATTACTAATGTAAATTCCAAAAGGGAAAAGGCATGAATGAGCACAGGTTAGATTGGAATGTGTCCCCCAGATTGCTATGCTGGGGTTGATTTGCCAATGCAATAGTATTAAGGGATGAGGTCTTCCAGAGACAGAGGCCTCCTGGCTCAGATGAAGATGTCTGTTGAACAGTTTTGGAGCATAGGTTTGCCCCCTTCCACTGCTTTTGCTGTGTTAACAGCTTTCCTCCTCCTATAGGTTGTAGCAAAAAGGCACCACCCAGCAAGCAGAGGACTGGGCCCCACCAAACTCTTAGCCTGCCATGCCCTTGATTTGGGGCTCATGGCTTTCAGATGCTGAGAAGTCCATCTCTGCTTTTCATAAGTTGCCCAGCTGAGACAATTTGTTATAGTAGCACAGACTAAAACAACTACCATCTTTATTTTATTTAATGCTTTGTTAGAGGTTTCTGCTAGTAGCATATGGCTACAAACATAAGAATTGTGAAAGAAGAGTTTACTTCTCTTTGTCTTTTTGAGATAAGAGTTTTGCTCTGTAGTTCAGGCTGGACTTGAATTCACTAAGTAATCCAGGCTGGCCTCAAATTCACAGCAATCCTCTGGCCTCAGCCTCTCGAGTTCTGGAATTACAGGTGTGCACCACCATGCCCAGATATTTATTTATTTATTTATTTATTTTGTTTGTTTGTTTGTTTTTTGAGGCAAGTTCTCACTGTGTAGTTCAGGCTGGCCTTGGGCTCACTGTGCAGCCCAGGCTGGTCTTTAAGAATGGGTGAGGTATGAATGAATGATGCCAAATTATGGGAAGAACATGGGACCTGGAACCACAGAGACTGGATTTTGCCCAGTTTCACTCACTTAGCCTCTGAATAGCAGCAGGAAAATCACTTACCCTCTCTGAGCCTTAGCTTCTTTAAGATGTGTTTAGGATGCTTTCCGCTTATAGGTTCATACTGCACATAGGTTGCAGGGTAACACAAAACAAAGCGCCAGTGTCTGCCACATCTCATCATTTCAGTCCCTAAATAGTTCCATAGTGGCCAAGCAAGCAGTATTAAAAATAGGAGGATATGGATTACCTCTAGTTTTTCTATCCCTAAGGAATACTTAACCCCACAAAGACACAGAAAGAAGTGCAGATTGACATGGTGGTGACTGTCCATTCTTGTTGACATGTTTTACTACCTCAGTGGTGGTCATTTTCCATAAAAAATCATTTCTACTTCCTAATTAAATCATATACTTGTAATTTCTTTTGTAAGCATTATTTTTCCTTTTATTTCACTTTTTGTGTCTCAAATATCCTTTTTCTTCCATCTAATACTCAATTTCTTATTTTGTCTTCGTAATTTTCAAAAATGTACTTATTGTTTTCATTTGCTTTTGTTTGGCATATTCTGCAGCTTTCCTGTGGTGTGAGGCTGTGCTCCTCTTGGTTGCCCAGACTGACCTTGATCTCCAGCCCCCCACTCTTTGTCTCCTGGGTGTTTGGGGCTGCAGGCCAGGGCACCACATCTGGCATCTTCCTTCTTCACTGAGAGTGACCCTTGGAGTACTCTGTGCAGACATCCTGAAACTGGTCATACTCCCACCACAGGGGACAGGCAGTGGACCTGGGTCCAGTCATACTTTGTTGAAAACTTTTACTAGAAGAATAAGAGATGTAAAAGCCCCGCCAAGGACCAGGCCCCAAGCAGGTGTGCAGCATGCTGAAGAGAGGCTCCGGGCATCGACTCCTGTGGCCGTGCAGAGAGAGAGAGAGACCCTGGCTCCATGCCTGGGCGGGGCCTCAGCAGCATCACACCACAGACTTTTCAGATGCATGTTGCTGCTGCTGCTGGAGGAGTAGTCACAGGGGCCCAATCCATGAACTCTGCTCTCTACGATTCAGTTGCTGGATCACCAGAAGAACCTGACTCTCTCGATACCTACAAAGAGTGAGACTCTCAGCTTGGACAGAGTGTGGACTGGCTGCAAATACACTGAAAATAGAAAAGTAAAAGAAATTGTTTCACAGCACATTGTAGAAACATATTTAACACTTCAGAATATCTGACTTGGCAGGAAACACCACCGACAGAAGATTGTTCTTATCAGATCTCACATAAAAGCTGAAGGGATACTCTTTAGCCAACAGAGGCACAAATCATAACACAGAAACCTGAGAAAAATGAAAAGTGCAAGGCAACTCAATGCCTCCCAACATTCAAAATGCATTAAAAATCAACTCCAAAGATTTGAAGTATATAGAAGGTGGAATAAAGAATTCAAATGGCATTTTTAACAGAACACTAAATCCCAAAAGAATACAGAGAACCAAATGAATAAATTAAAGGGGCCAGAGATATAGCTCAGTGGCACAGCACCTGCCTGGCAAGCACATGATCTTGAGTTCAATACCTGGTCCCAAAAAATTAGTTAGTTAATTAATTAATTAATTAATTAATTAGTTAAACAAGATAGTGAAGGCAGGTGTGGTGGCTCTAACCTGTACCTCCAATTTTTTGAAGTTAATATAGAAGGACAGAAGTAAGTTAAAGGTCATCTTGGAATAGATGGTGAGGCATTGTCTCAAAAAGAAAAGAAAGAATCAGAAAGCCCCAAATCCTAAAGATAGTAGAGGATAAGAATGATACATTCCACAAAAAATATTTTGAAAATGAACCAAACAGAAAAGTTGGAAATGTAAATCAAGTTAAATAAAAACTCAGTAGAAAAACTCACCAATGGACTAGATGTGGCAGAAGATAGACTTTCAGGACCAGAGCACAGGACAGATGGATTACCAGATTGAGACAGTAGGGAAGAAAGAGAGAGAAAGAGAGGAAGGAAGGAAGGAAGGAAGGAAGGAAGGAAGGAAGGAGATACTTCAAGGGACACAATTGAGAGACAAAATTTATGAGTTTTTTTTAATAAGAAAAGAGCTCCAAGACTAAAGATACGAACAAATCTATTCAGTGAAATAATAGCAGAAAAATCCCCAAATTCCAAATAGCAGACATGACCAGAAAAGAACCGCCACATCAAACCTTCATTAAAACTTGAAGAGTAGAGCGGTGCGGGGTGATGGCTGAAGGTGTGGGAAAGCGGGGGACAGGCAGGGAGAGTAAAAAGGCTTCAGAGAGGTTTTCCTGCAAATAATGAGTTAAAGCCTTGCTAGAGAAGAGTAGCTAAGAAAAACAGAGAGCTGATAAAGCTCAATTGCCTCCTTCCTCCATCTCCAATTAAATGAAAAGAAAACAAGGTGGGGAAGGAGCTCTACACTCTGCAAAACTCAGTGTATAAAATAGGCAGGGACATCCAGGCATTCAAACACCTACATCTGACTGCATACCCATTTTATTATTCTCTTACCATATTAATACACTAAAATGTATTAATGCGGTAATTTTTATTAATTCATCCTCCAGTGTAACTCTGCTGCAAATCTCACAAGGCAAGCACCTAGACAACACAAGAGACCACAGAAACTGTGCACTGGCAGTGGAAGGGGCGGTGGCCAAATCAGAGGTCTCAGCCCAGGGCAGCCGAACGTGTTACAACAGCCTCAAGGGGAATAGTCCCCTTGCTGGCGTGGAATGAGAGGGCTGAGAACAAAGACCCCCAACCCCTGGGCTGAGACTCCTTACCCTACCACAATAGGTTCAGTATCTCCTTACTTCTCTTTCCCTTCCAATAAAGTAATTTTGTTTCTCCTTCTGAACTTATATCTCTAATTTTTTTTATTGATGTAGCATTTTTTTAATGAATCCTAAATAAAATTCTACCTTGTCAAGATATGACAAAGAGCTTGTTGCCAGGGCCACTGTCCCTGCATAGCCGCAAAATTCACCATCTGCTCATGGCCACGAGAGGAGATGGAGCCGGGAAGCAAGGAAATCTGGGCCAAAGCGAAGGCCTTCGGGGCCACGCAAGCCACCCGGAGCCAAGCGCAGGGCTCTGGAGGAACTGTACGGGGCGAGGGGGCTGAGCGTCCCTCTATGTCCATCCAATAAGACGGACACTGCCGAGCTGTTTGGATCCTGATACACTCTGCACCCAACTCGCATGCCAGACGTCAAACCGCAGGGCTCTCAGGCCAGGCGTCCTGCGCTGCACACAAGAACTCAGGCAGACTTGTTTATGACGCCACCCCGCAGTGAGGCGGGGCAGCCCGACCACCCTGCCTCAACCACCCTGCCTCAACCACCCTGCCTCGGAGTCTGCACATTGCTGCCCTTTGCTCTGCACTCTCACGCTTCAAGCGATTGTGAAGAACTCCTCCGTGTATTCTTGACTTTGGTGCCCAACTTGTTATGCAGCGTGTAGCAGGTAAGGAATAATAAAATGTTAATTTGCATAAATGTTAGATTCAGTTAGATTTCTTTCATTATTTGTAACCTATGCATTTCATATTTCATGTATTTATTTTGTGTTGGCTGTTTAAAGTTTGTTTTCTTTTAATTTATGTCAACAACTTTTGTTGACCTATTTAGTTTTTCCTTTCAAATAACTATAAATTATTTTCTTTTCTAAATTTTTTTTTATTTTAAAGAGAATAAAAAAAGAGCACAGATCTAAGCTGATCAGAACAGAACAATGTAAGCAACACAGCACTTCACAACAAGACCATTGGATATTAAAAGAAGCTATCATAATGTCTCTGTCTTTGAAATAGTTGAGCTTAGCTTTACACGCAATAATGTCAAACATAACAAAGAATAAAACAACTCAAGAGAATGAAAGTATTCCAAGGCATTCTGAACCAAATAACCAAAGATGAACAATGGCTGCTATATTATCTCATTTTATGTAAAAATTTTGTTTTTACTATCATACATATTAAAATCCAATAAGACACAATGTGACAGAACCAATGGTAATAGAAAAACAAAAGCATGGTAGGACTTCAGAGCAAGATGATACCAAATCAACACTGGCTGCCATATTGTCTTGTCGTCAAAGTAATTATTCATATGATCACATATATTAAGATTAAACAAAACAGAATAAAACCATTCCAACCAATGAATGAAAACATAAGACATCAAAACAGTACCATGGTGAACCATGATTTCCATAAAATTTTCTGTACTCTTACCATTTCTTACACTAGGGAGACTATATGGTATTTATACATGTGAGTTTGATTTATTTCACTTATGAGTATAGATTCAAGATGCATCCATTTATTTATAAATATCGCAATGTGATCATTCTTTGTAGCTGAGTAGTACTCCATTGTATAAACATACCACAATTTTTTTATCCATTCCTCCGTTGATGGGCACTTAGGTTGTTTCCAAGATCTGGCTATTTCAAATTGTGCCACTATAAACATGGGTGCGCATATATCACTGTGATAAGATGTTTTCAGATCTTCTGGGAATATGCCTAAGAGTGGAATAGCTGGGTCAAATGGAACCTCCAACCCCAGATTTTTGAGGAATCTCCAGATTGACCTCCATAGCGGTTGCACCAGTCTACATTCCCACCAACAGTGCAGAAGAGTTCCTTTTTCCCCACAGCCTCTCTAGCATTTGTTGTTGGTAGTTTTGTTGATCCTGGCCATTCTTTCTGGAGTGAGTTGGAATCTCAGTGTGGTTTTAATTTGCATTTTTCTAACGACCAATAATGATGAACATGTATTTATTTGCCATTTGTATTTCTTCATCTGAGAACTGTGTTTTCATCTCAGATGCCCATTTTTGGATTGGGTCTTTGAATTTTGGGGGTCTGATTTTTTTTTAATTCTTTATAAGTTCTAGACAGAAGTCCTTTGTCTGAAGGACAGTTCACTAAGATTTTCTCCTAGTTTTTGGGTTTTCTTTTCACTCTGCTGGAGATTTCTTCAGACATGCAGAAACTCTTTACTAAGATGTGATCCCAGTTATTGATTATGGGAAGTATTTTCTGTGCAGTTTAGTTCTTGTTCATGAATTCTCTACCTACCCCTATGTCTTCAAGATTTTTACCTTCTTTGTCTTGCAACAGATTCAGTATTTCTGTTTTAATATTTAGATCTTTGATACATTTGGATTTTAGTTTAATACATGGTGATAGGCATGGGTCTAATTTTAGTTTTTGGCATATGGATAGCCAGTTTTTCCAGCACCATTTAGTAAAGAGACTATCGTTCTTCCAGTGAACATGCTTGGCCCCTTTATCAAAGATAATTTGGTTGAGTGTGTTCACAGTTGTATCTTCTAGTCTATTCCATTGACCTTCAAATCTGTTTTTATTCCAATACCATGTTGATTTTATTATGATAGCTTTGTAGTATAACTTCAAGTCAGGGATTGTGATGCCTCCTGCCTTGGCTTTGTTGCTTAGAATTGCCTTTGCTATTCTAGGTCTCTTCTGGTTCCAGATGAATTTTAGGAGGGATTTCTCTCAATCTATGAGGTATGTTAGTGGTATTTTCATTGGGATTTCATTGAATGTGTATAACAATTTTGGGAGAATGGCCATTTTTACAATATTCATTCTTCCTATCATGAACAAGGGATGTCTTTCCATTTTCTGAGGTCCTCTTCGATTTCTTTTTTCAGGGTATTATAATTTTCCCTGTACAACTCTTTTACATCTTTCATTAGATTAATTCCTAAGTATTTCATTTCTTTGGATGCTAGTGTGAAGGGTGTGGCTTCTCTTATTTCTCTCTTGGTGATTTTGTTGTTAGTGTATAAGAATGCTACTGATTTTTGAGTATTGACTTTGTATCCAGCTACATTGTTGAATTTATTTATTATATCTAGGAGACTTTCAATGGAGGTTTGGGGGTCTTCTATGTAGAGTATCATGTCATCTGAAAATAATGATAATTTAACTTCTTCTTTTCCCATCTGTACTCCTTTTATTTCTCTCTCTTGTCTAATTGCTCTGGCTAGTATTTCCAGTACTATATTGAATAGGAGCAGTGATAAGGGACATCCTTGTCTTGTGCCTGATTTCAAGGTAAAAGCTTTCAGTTTTTGGCCATTTAATATGACACTGGTTGTTGGTTTGTTTATCATATTGAGGTAAAGACCATCTATACCAATTCTCTGTAAGGTTCTTATCATGAATGGGTGTTGGATCTTATCAAAAGCTTTTTCTGCATCTATAGAAATGATCATGTGATTCTTGCTTTTGGCTCTATTGATACGGTGGATTATATTTATTGACTTATGTATGTTGAACCATACCTGCATGCCTGGGATGAATCCCACTTGGTCATGGTGTATAATCTTTTGATGATTTGCTGCATCCTATTTGCCAATATTTTATTGAGAATTTTTGCATCTATGTTCATTAGGGAGATTGGCCTGAAATTCTCTTTTTTAGTTAGGTCTTTCTCAGGTTTTAGTACTAGAATGATATTTGCTTCCAGGAATGACTTAGTGAGAATTGCTTCCCTTTCAATTTCATTGAAGAGTTTGAGGAGTGTCGGCATTAAGTCTTCTCTGTATTTCTTGTAGAATTGCGCAGTGAATCTGTCTGGGCCTGGGCTTTTCTTTGTTGGTAGGAACTTGATTACACTTTCAATTTCATTCATAGAAATTGGGTTATTCAGCAGTTTTACATCTTCTTGATCCAGCTTTGGTGGTTTGTATGTTTCTAGGAATCTGTCCATTTCTTCTGTGTTATCAAACCTATGAGAGTAGAGCTTTTCAAAATAGTTGTTGATTATCTTTGGATTGCCACAGGGTTGGTAGTGATTTCTCCTTTTTCATTTTGTATGGCATGAATTTGAGTCTTTCCATTTTTTAATTAGGTTGGCTAGGGGCTTGTGAATTTTATTTATTCTTTCAAAGAGCCAACTCTTTGATTCTTTGAATTGTTTTCTTAGTCTGTATTGCATTAATTTCTGCTGTAATCTTTATAAATTTCTCCCTTTTTGTGGCTTTGGGCTTGGCTTGGTCTTTTTCTAGATGTTTCAGGTTAATATCAGGTTGTTTATTTGTGTTTGTTCTGTTTTCCTAATGTGGAACTCAGTGCAATAAATTTTCCTCTGAGGACCACTTTCATTGCATCCCACAGGTTCCGGTAAGCTCTATTTGTATTTTTGTTTGCTTGTAGATATTGTTTAATTTCTTCTTTAATTTCCTCTGTGACCCACTGATTGGTCAAGCATATAATATTTAATTTCTATGTGTTTGTGTGGTTTTGCAGTTACTTTTATCATTAATTTCCAGTTTCATGGTGCTATGATCCGATAACATGCATGGGATAATTTCAATTGCTTTGCATTTACTTAAATATGTTCTGTGGGTTAGTATACGGTCTATTTTAGAGAATGCCCCATGTACTGGTGAGAAGAATGTATGTCCTGATGTTATTGGATGGAACACTCTGTATATGTCTATCAAATCCATTTGTTCACAGGTGTGATGCTGTTCTGTTATTTCTTTGCTGATTTTCTGTCTAGTAGATCTATCCCTTTGTGTCAATGGTGTGTTAAAGTCTGCTGTTATAATTGTGTTATTGCCTATTTGATTTTTCATTTCTGTTAATACTTGCTTTGTGTAGTTGGGTGCTCTGGAATTTGGTGCATATATATTTAAGATTGTTATCTCTTCCTCTTGCAGTTCTCACCTAACTAGTATGTGGTGACCTTCTTTATCTCTTTGGACCATTCTTGGTTTGAAGTTCACATGGTCTGCAAACAGGATAGCTACCCCTGCTTTTTTTGAGTTCCTGTTGCATAGAGTATTGTTTTCCATCCTTTGACTTTCAGTCTATGAGTTTCCTTTTGTGCTAGATGGGTTTCTTGTAGACAGCATATGGTTGGACGTTGTTTCTTGATCCATTCTGCCAGTCTGTTTCTTTTGATTGGTGAATTGAGGCCATTTACATTAATGGTTATAACTGTCATACATTTATTGTTGACATGTTATCTTTCTGATATTGTATCTTAGCTTTCCATTCTGTTTAGTTGTCTGTCTTGTTTAGTGGTTTTTTTTCCTATGTGTATCTAGAATGTCTTTCAGTATTCTTTGTAGGTTTGGTTTGGTGATCATGAAGTTCTTCAGCTGTTCTTTGTCATGGAAGTATCTTATTTCTCCATCCATTTTGAAGGACAGTTTTGCAGGGTACATCAGTCTGGCTTGGATGTCATTTTCCTTTAAGATGTGAAACACTTCACTCCATGCTCTTATTGACTTCATTGTTTGTGTTGAGAAGTCTCCTGTGATTATCATAGATTTTCCTGTATAGGTGACCTGTCTTATCTCTCTAACAGCTTTTAATATTCTGTTCTTATGTTGGATTTCTGGGATGGTGATTATTATATGTCTAGGTGTAGTTTTGTTTTGGTTATGGCTATTTGGAGTTCTATATGCCTCACTAATCTGTATGCCAGTTTCCATACTCATGTTTGCGAAGTGTTCAGCTATTACTTCTGTAAATACCCTCTTGATATCATTTGTGTTTTCCCCTTCTTTTTCTTTTATCCCTATTAATCTTATGTTGTTTTTCTTTGCATCATCTTGCAGCTGTTGAATTGTTATTTCCTGATTTCTTGTTATTGTTAGAAGATCTTTCCTTTCCTGTTCACTAGCTGCAATCTTATCTTCGAGGTCTGAGATTCTATCTTCACTTTCATTGAGGCGGTTTTTGCAAATTTCCATAGAGTTTTTGATTTCCTGTATATCTCTTTGAATTTGCTTAATGCATTCTGTTTGTCTCTTAAACTGTTCATTCAGGGTTTCTATCATTTTTCTTTGTTCCTCTAATTTTTTAGCTGTGTCTTTGTTGGATGTATTCAGTATTTCTTTCACTACTTTTATCATTTCTTCTTTTACCTGGGAGAATATTTCTGATTTGAGTTCCCTCATAGCTTCCTGTACTTGCTTCTTTATTTCAGTTGATATCCAGAAAAGTTTGGGACCATTGATCCCAGAGGCTGAGTGCCTGCCCAGTCCCCTTGGCTCACTGGCTGGGCTCCAGACATTTTGCAGGTTTGAGTGGACTGCGTCCAGTGACCTTCATTCAACAAGGGAAGCCAGACCCACTGAAGGGGGAGCCAAGCTGTGCCACACAGTGCTGCAAGGTGAGTTGCAGCTCACCAGGGCAGGCCCAGAAGGGTTTGGGACTGCTGGGTGCCTGCCCAGCCACCTTGGGTAATTGGACTAGGCTCCAGAGGTTTTGCGGGTTTGAGTGGACTGCACCCAGCAACCTTTGTTCAACCAGAGGAGCCATGCTCACCGAAGGGGGAGCCAAGCCAGTGCCATGCTGCGAGGGAAAGCTTTGGAAAATTGCTGGAAACATGGAAATATAGTAAAATGACAAAACAAAAGACCAAAATGCAATCTCAAACCTCTAGCCCATCCCAAGAAAACCTAGGAACCATGTACATAGAAGAAAATACTACACATACACCTGAAATTCATGAAATGATATAAACTATTTTCTAATAGAAATTTCTCCTACAACTGGGCTGCTAACAACTTCAATGTATGCAAACAAATGTACTTTAAGTCAGACTTTGCTAAGTATAAAAAAACAAAAATTATTATCTTTTTTCTACAAAATTATAGAGATAATTTTTAGATACATAGAAATTGTTTGTGTCTTGGTTACTTTTCTCTTGTTACTGAGACAAAATACCCAACACCCAAAATGAAGGAAGGAAAGGTTTATTTAACTCACTGTGGAGGTTTCAATCCATAATCAGCTGGCTCCAAGGCAGGATGGCATGGCACAGGGACAACACTTCAAAGCAGCAGCCAGAGCAAAATGGAAAAACAAGCCTGTTCTCCTCCCTTATAATACACAAAGGCTGCTGCCTCCCCTTCCAGGATGGCTGTAGCACTCACAAAATCTCTGTGCACAGGATGAGGATATTTACAAAGTAAGAACCCTAGCTCCCTGCTGAGTCTCTCAGTTAAACTTCTAAACTTCCCAAGTTGACACAGTGTATCAACCCTAACAGTCTGAGAGAAATAAGAAGAAATAGGGAAAGTTTTCATATCCATGATGTTTTTAATTTTGTTACCTAAGTGCACTGGTACTGATGACCTATTTCAATGTAGAAGAGCTTCACCTTATTTTCTTTATGTTTGGTTCCTAATAAAGAAAAGGCAGGGTTCAAAGGCTTAGACCATACTGTTTGACATAGATGGAAAGTGACTGATATTTTTCAAGTTAATTTGAACATAATACATAATGGTAATCTTACTAAATTCTTTAAGTGATGTGCTATAAGTTAAAAACAAAGTAATAGCACCTAACAAATGGATACTGAACTGTCTATAGGTTTCTTTTAAACAATATTATGCTTGGGGCTGGGGATTTAGCTCAGTGGCACAAGTGCCTGCCTGGCAAGCATGAGGTCATTAGTTTGATCCTTGGTACCAAACAAACAACCCAGAATATTAAGCTCAAGAAATTGTTTTATATTGTAAGAATCCCAATAATATAAGTCATTGGGAAAATTAGGAAAGTGTGTAAAATTGTACTTTAAAGCTACTTTAAAGAGAAGGGCTAAATTTGTTTAAAGATACATGCATTTTGATTTATAAATTTATACTCAAATCTATCAAATTAAAAAAATCTAATTAATGGTTTCAAAGTTGTATAAGTTGCCTATTCTTTATTTGAAATGCTTAGCACCAAAAGTGCAACAGATTATCTCAGATTTTGGAAACCTCGTGTATACATAATAAGATATCTTGGGGAATGGATTAAAGTCTAACACAGAATTCATTTCCGTTTTATGCACCTTGTGTACAGAGCCCAAAGTATTTTTATAAAATATTCTAAATGCAAAGTGAGATCAGGTGTTAAATTTTCCACTTGAGGTTTAAGGAGTTCAAATAGTTTGGATTTTAAAGTATTTGGGATTTCTTATTTCTGGAGTAAGATGTTCTACGTGTAAAACTTTGAATTAAATTTGGTAATTAGAATTTGACCTTCAGAATGGCTAAAGGAAGTGGGGATATGGCAGTGTGCATGGAGCCTGAAGCAGGAGGATCACCACGAGCTTCAGACCAGCCTGGGGTACATAATGAGACCCTGATTCAGAATAACAAAATAGAACAAAATGGAAGTGTAAAGCAGAACACAGGTGTGCTCTTGGGTATGGGAGACCAAGGGAAGCAGATTAAAGTTTGAAGCCAGCCTGGGTAACAGATGAAAAAGCTCTGGGGATCAGTGGTAAAGCACTTGAGTAGCACATGCAAGGCTCTCTATTTAACTCCTGGAGAAAAATTAAAGCTACATTATTAAATATTTATAAACCCTTAGTGGCTAAATACATTTCTGAAATTCTGTTTTTTGGAAGAAGTAGAAAATAGAGAGCTATAAATTAAGGACTGCTTTGAGCAGATCCTTCTTATCAGCATATATATGATTAAGACAGGACCTACTGTTACTTGGCTCCACAATTTTTTTTTTTTGGTATCGCCTGTAATCAACCTTAGTTTAGGACCAGTATCAAGTATTCCCTATAATGTCTGATTATTTCTTTTCACCTAGGACATGGTTACACTGAAGAAAGACTGCAGGACCTTTGGGAAAGGATGAAAAAGGTTAAAGTAACATAATTTTGTGCAGCAGGGTCTTTTTTGGAAGGGCCAAGTCTCTCTTTGGTTTAAGACTGGAAATTAGTTGACTGACATGCTATGATTCACATGCTACAAATTGAGGTACAATTTGATTAATTTGTTCTTATCTTTTTTCTGTGCATATTCTGAATGAGAGAGTATTCCAATGATTTCTTTGCCTGTGCTGCCAATTATTGTAAACAAACCCATCTTGCCTTGCAGCTGAGAGCTGCCACTTAGTGCTTTGGGATCCAATAATACCTGCTACATTTTAGCTTCTCAATTAAGTAACTGGAGAAACCACCAAAAGGTCAGGCATACAGATGAGAGTAGTGATGAAACTCTTTACGGGCACTGGTGCTCCTCTTAGAACCTCTTTGTTTTTCTGTACTGAGAATCAAACTCATGATGTCATGCTTTCCAGGCAAGTTATGTGACACTGAGCTATAGCCCCACCCTCAGCATCTCTTCCTCAAGGTATTCGTCAAGGGTACATTTTATAGACTGTCTCTGTGTGGAGTAGTGTTTATCTGGCAAATCCACTCCACCATTTCCACTTCCCTGACCTTTTGAATTCCCTCATCAACAGTAACCCCCAATAAAAGATCAAGTTTCTGCAAAGCATTAAGAGTGAGTATCTTCTGATCCATTTCAGTCCACCAGCCAAATAATCTAGTTACACTTTAAGTCCTTAAACTGTTACATTGCTTTCAAAATATTTGCTTAGTGGGTTCTTATAAAAAGTCAGTGTGGTCTAGTTTAACATTCCTTAAAAATCTTCTCAAACCTGTTCCCTACATTTTTTATTGTAAGAATTAGAAAAGGAACAAATTCTTTGGGAGCATAGCACACATCCTTAAAAGTCAAACTGTTCCTCATCTTTAGGAGCCTTCTGAGATATAAGCCTGGTGCTAGACTTAGAGGACATTGTATGTAGTTGGGGTGGGTTCTGTTCAAACCATAAAGTATTCAGACTGTAAATTTTGCCTTACTGTTATTTTTGTAAGTCAAACAAGAGGCAGTCTGCAGGGGGTACAATGCCACAGTCCTCAGAACCCACCCTGAGTGAATGGAGTCCCTAGAGTGACCGGTCCAGTGGGACTGAGGCCTCACACCAAGGCTCCGCTTGCTCCCCAGTGTGGTACCCACAGGCCATGGCCTCCCCTAGTAAAGGGGATAAGACTCCCCTACCTTACAAGGGCAGCAACAGGAGGCACCAGTCAGGGGGAGAGGGGACCACAACACCCAGTGTCCTCAGGGCAGCACCCTCGTGTCTGGTGAGGGTGGATCACAGCCAGGGTTTGTAACACTTTATACCAGTAAAATAATTAGAGGTGCAAGTTTTAAAAAAGAAACAAACTTACTTTATTGGAAATGGAAGAGAAATACAGAGACAGACAGCTACCTTGCTGGAGTGAGGCAGGAAGCACCCAGCTGCTGGTGCTTGGGGCTCTTTGTTCTTTGGCTCCTTTATCAGATGGCAAGAAAGGGGCTCCCCACCTTGAAAAGCTGTTCCAGCTGGAGACCCCTGACTTGGCCACTGTCCCTTCCACTCCAATGTGCACATTCTCGGATGAAGACTGTGGTGGTGGCTTCCTTGTGCTGTCCTGGACTTTTGAGAGATCTGCGGCAGCCAGCATTCAAGGCAGTGGTAGAAGAAAGAGATGTGTATGCATTTTACTGTATTAATCTGGTGAGAGAATAGCACAATATGAACCTGCTTACACAGAGGTGTGAGACTATCCAGGTGTTAGTGTACATTTTACATACCGAGGGGTTTATTGTTTGTTTGTTTTTAATATAACCTCCCTCCCTTCCCCACTTTTTTCCTTTTATGCTTAATTAGAGGTGAAGGGAGAAAGGAATTTGGGCCTTGTCAGCTGTTTGTTTTTATTATTTGCTCTCTATCTCTCTCTCCCCCACCTTCTCATTTAACTGTTTATTTGCCAAAACTTCACTGAGACCTTTTAACTTTCCCTGCCTGTCCCCCAACTTTCCCTACAATTAGATCTATAAAAACAAGATCAATTTATATGTTACAAGAGATACATCTTGTCCTCAAAAATATACACCAACTTACAATAAAAAATGAAAAATTACATTCCACGAGCTGAAACTCAATTTATGTATTCAAACAGTGCTTAACATAAAGGGACAAATATCCATAAGTGCAATCACAACAGGAGACTTCAATATCCCACTCTCAAAATAGGTGAACTACATCAAAAGTCAAGAAACATCAGTCAAAATATATCATAGAAATGGATTAACAGATATTTATAAAGTGTTTTACCCAACAAAAGCAGAGTATACATTTCTTTCTGCAGCTAACAGTGCTACTACAAAAATAGGTCAAATTGTCACACAGCAATTCTCAATAAATACTGAAAATGGAGGTAACCCTATCCATTGTATTAGACAATGGAATAAAACAAAAAAATCAACATGCAAATGAAAAACAAACTACAGAACAGTGGGAATTGAAAGACACACTCTTGCACAGCCCAGTAGGTCACTGAAGAAATTAGGAAAACGTTCCCTGTGCAAAGAGGCAGCCAAGGAGGGTATGAAGGGAATTCAGAGAGGAAGAGATTCTACAGGGCAGTTCTGGGCTCCAGGAATGAAGGGGTTAAGTGTAGAGCGGATCTGCAGGGTGACAGTCAAGAACTTTAAGATGACAATGTAAAATATTTTATGGATTCAGAGAGGTGGAGGTAAATAATGTATGTGAAGGATGATGAATTTAAGAAACTAACTACAAATAATAATCAGGTATGCTCAAATTGAGGCCCTTCATACTATAAATATATATTTTTCTCAACAATGTTAAGCACATACTGAACATAGTCAAAGAAAGGAATGGTGAATTTCAAGATGAAGCAAATGAAATCATCTGATATTTGGAAAAAAAAACCCAATAATCAACCAAATACATCATCTGAGCTCTGTGGGACATATATAACCACAGATTTAAAAATCTTAGAAGGATAGGAAAGGACTTACAAAAAGAGAATTTGAACAGTAATAGTCAAGGATATGCCAAAATTAATGAATAACTTTAACCCACATGTCCGTGAAGTTTAATAATATGCAATCAGTATAAATGCATAGAAAGCACACTTTGCTGTATCACAGGCACAATGTAAAATTCCAGAGAAAATCTTTAAAGCCTCCAGCTGAGAAATACATAACATATCATGAGTCATCATATTAGAATGATGAGTCATCTCTCATTTAAAAAGGAAGTCCAAGAGACAATGAAATAATCTTTCCATTGTTAAAATTAGAACTATCAAACATTACATCTAGAATTTTATGTCCAGAAGAAGTAGTTTACAAAAACGAAAGTGAGTGATACCTTTTGTGGTTTTTTTTTGTTTGTTTGTTTTATTTTGTTTTGTTTTTGAGACAGGGTCTTGCTATGTAGTTCACCATAGCACCATAGCATATGAAATCACTGTGGAGCCAAAGCTGGCCTCAGACTCTTGGAGAACCTCCTATCTCAGCCCCCAGAGTGCTGGGTTTACAGGAGTGAACCACTATATCTGGCAAAGGCATACATTTTTGTATCAAAATCCAGAGATGACCTTCTCCTGCAGATCTTCCCCACAAGAAATGAGGATTTGAAGGCTGGATGAGAAATTATATACAGATGAGCTATTACCTCTGATGAGTACCCAAAAATGTGAAGAAGGATAATTTCTTCCATTGGGTAGAAACCACTGACTACTGTACAAATCATAAATGTTCTGGAGTTTGATTTTCATGTAGAAATAAACTAATAGTGGGAGCACATGGAATATCAGCAAAAGTTTTGTATACAGCATGACTCAGTCAGGCTCCAGCCAGGCCCTCACTGAGCTTGCACAGCCAGAACCCCCACATCCACTTTCAGCTGTCCCCAAGGGCAGGAGGAGACCAGGAGGGTTCTCGCCCATGGAGATCTCCCTGCAGCTTTCCAGCCTGGATTCCAGGACGAAGTCGTGACACAGACATTCTCAAAACTGGAGACTCCAGTGTTCTCTTCCATACCAGCTCCTTTCAAGCAGAGAAGAAACAAGGAAGAGGTGGGTGGAGAAGAGTGACCCTCCTTCAGAGGGCTGCCAAAGCTTCCTTCATATTAGTAAATATAATCAGATCAGCTATCTTACCATAAATAAATCCATTGAGGATTCCTACTGATGTGTTGTTGGAATTCAAGAAAACTTAAACAATGACCACCTTGTGAAATCTTTATTTTTCAAGTCCTTTTTGGACAGCTCAGGTTCCTGGCTCTCCTGAAAAGAATCAGGTCAGTGCTCAACGTCTTTTTCAGTTCTTCTGAAATCTGACTGGGACAGTTCTTGTTTGCTGGTTTGGTTCTACATTGTCTTACATTTCTCATACGTTCAACCACTTTAATTCCTTGAATTTTTTTCTCCTTAATTGTAATGTCTAAAAATTCAAATAACACTACCTTTCTGAAGTTACTGCCTGCATTCTAGTTCTCAAATGAAGTATGACTCAAAACCAAGACACCAACTTCTCTCCCAAATGAAAATTTCTTCTCTTCACCTCCACGGTAATTCCACTACATTTCCAAAAATTCACCTGTGACACTACCTCTCAGAGGCACACAGACATAAAACATACTTGGTTTTATCTCCATACTGAGCTCTAATGTCACAATTTATGTCATCGTGGCATCCTTATGTATACACCCAAGCACTCAGCTTGAGTATTGGTATAAATGTTAGATCTTCAAGGATCCATTCTTTAAACTCCTACCTGAGTAAATCTTTCTTGCCCTCCTTGTCTTTCTGGAGCTTGATGACTAGTCAGAAAAGAGTATTCATTACAGGGAAGTGCTAAGGATGGAGGTCATGTTAGGAAACAAGACAGTTGAGCTGTTTTGTGAACTTCAATCTTTAGAAGTGTTAGTATTTTAAGGTCAAAGGTATTTTGGGTTCATTCACTGAAGGATTGTGGCAAAGTCAGGGACACATTGGGATGATAATATATTATGGAAAAGGCTTATGGAATTTAACATCAAATATGGTATAAATGAGAATATGTTAACTATGTTTGAGCATCTGTAAAATCTGTGAGGTGTCCCAGAACTTTGTGGGGCATAGGATATGAGAACAGGATGGACAGTGGCAACTGGGTTTGTCAGACTGGACAACGTGAGAGGCTGAAGCACTTTTGGCCTCGAGTCCTGGCCAGTCCTATGATCCTCTACCTAGGGCAAGTGCAGAATCTGCACATGCTCAGAAGGAAACACTGGCCAGGCTTAACTTGGCATCATCAATGCTTTTTATGTGTGTTGTGGTGGCTACCATCAGGGAAGTATCAGAAAAGTCTCAGAGAAAGAAAAAACTTCATGGAAAGGAAGTAAAAATATATTTAACCAAGTTAGATGAACACATGGATTGGGTCTGAGGTGTGCAGTGCAGTGCTAAATCCATGTTGCTTCCTGAAGTAGAGCTGCTGTGCTTCTTCTGTTGATGGACACAGAAATGCAGCAGGTGGAGAAGCAAAGGAGGCAAAGTGGGGAACTGAGGAATCTCAGTGATGAGCACTCACTCAGGGGCCCAGGAAGCTTGTTTGATATTGCAGCATAATTTACATTTGAAATAATTTCAGATAAGCGACCTTTACATAGACCACACTGGGGAAATTAAGATGACTCTCCCGTGGCCTCTTCCTAGCTGAAGAAGAGTCGAGTGGACTGTCTCCTGGCCCAGATGAAGGTGAAGCTGGGTCAAATTCTGAAGATGAAGCCACACTACACAGAACTCTGAATTTAACTTACAGGAAGATAAGAGGAAAAGATCATTAGAAAAACAGAATTCTCAGATTTTCCAATAGATAGATCAAAAGCTGAGACAGAGGGAAATACAAATAAATATGAAGAATGGATTCCCAGAATTCTCTAAGCTACATGAAAAAAATGTAATGAATTACGTAAAAATTATTCAGAACAGGAAACTCTGACTTCATAGTTGAAAGGCAAAAAGAGAAAGTGTTGAAAAAATCCAAAAAAGATGAAAAATAAGAGTCTTATTGGGTCTCAAGTAGAACCCCATGGAAGGAGCTCCAGAATCCAAGTGGCCAGTAACAGTTCTGGTGACGACAAAGGACCATAAGTCTGTGCTCTTGAGAGCTTTGCATCCTGCAAGTTACTTGGGAAAAGGGACTGATGCTCCAGGCTAGGTGAACCATGCTCAGGATGCTGGTGGGCACTTTGGCACCTGGGCATCTCCCTTCTTTCCTGTTCATGGAATCAGCTGCCTATGAATGCTTTTATGGGTGAAAGGACAATGGTTGGGTGCTGAGGAGCTCTGCCTGGCTTCCCACTGGCAGAGGCACTCCAGGGATCTGCTGTCTCCACAGTTTGGGCCTTGTCTTAGGTCAGTAGCCAGGGCCACTTGGACAAAGTAAGGACCTTCAAAATTGGGATCATTTTTGACCTCTGGCAGGACATTTGGGCCATTGGCTGGCTTGTAAGTGCCATGTGGAGGGAGGTATGTGCCCTCACAATTTGTAGCCATTTGGACATATTGTGGGAAATATTGGGGCACTGACTGGTGTGCAAAGGGATTAAGAGGTTTAAAACATTTTTTCTCCGGCATTTAGATTTGGAGTATGCATTTGTTTTGGTTTGCTTTATATTTCTCTTCTTATAACCACTTTCATTCTAGAATAGGCAGTAGGGATTCAGTACCATCTAGAATTACATAAGCCATTTGGAGCTTTAAGATATTCTGAGTTTTCTTGGGAATCCGTATAGAGTTCAAGCTTCTTGTACCACTTATCAGGAAAAAAGTTTAGGAGATTTTAGATTAGTTTAGTTTAGTTTTTAGTTTTTTAGTATATGTGCTGCTGAAGCCAGCACAGTTTTTAGTTTTTTGAGACAGAATCTTACTATGCAGCTCAGGCTAACCTTGAACTCACAGTGATTCTCAGGCTTCAGCTTCCAGGGTGTGCTGTGATTACAAGGGTGCACCACTATGCCTGGCTAGGAGACTTTAAAAGGACAGAGATACTAGTGGTGTGTTTGAGGAGCACCACTGCAAACTGCTCAGAAATAAATGTGCTTGTGCTATTTTGCTGCTTTCCCCAAAATTTTAGTTTGCTGTGACTTAGAAATAAGTAGTTTTATTGTGAAACAACATGGCTTGTATAATTAAAAGCACTCTCTGATTTCTTAAAGCTATTATTAAAAAGATTCTTCAAAGTAACTTTGGCCAAGTTAATATCCATAGCTGCTTTCCTCTCCCTTTCCTGGAGTAGTGATGAGTACAAGCAAGAACCTCCGCACCCACTCAGCCTGCACTGCTTGGCTAACATTATTGAGTTTATTAGGGCTTAAATTTTCCCTCCTTTTGACTGAAATCCTTGATTCATTTAAAACTGACTGTGCTTCAAAATATTTATCAATCCTTCTTGCTAAAAATTGATTTTTGTCATCTGTCATTTCAATTTCTTAACCAAAAGGGAAAAAATAAAGTAAAAGAAGAAATCTGATGACAGAGTTTGCTTTTGTATTTGGTGGGGAGTATTTTTCCTAAGTGGTTTCTTTTTTCCATGCTAGAGAAATTGAGTAATAGAACCAAGATAAAATGTATAAACCGCTGGCCAGATATATCTAAATTTTAGCACAATAAAAGTCTTAAAACCTGGATGGAGAGCATTTAAATTGGCTGAGATCTAAAATAAATTATGGGAAAACAAAAAGCTTCAGAAAATTCAAAGTGAGCTTAGATAGGCAAGCAATGTCTTTTCAGATGTATATCTCTCACCTTGCCACAACCTGAAACCTATCCTTAAAAACACAAATTTAAGATTAAATATTGCTTACAGTTGTAAACTATCACTTTAGAAGCTGGCAAATAATACCTGTAAGGCTTCATTTTGTGTGTGCTGACACAAATTCATATATTATACATTATGTCAATGTGTGTACTTATCTAATATATTGTTTAGATGGTATTAAATTTAATAAGCATAACTAAAAATATCTCAGCCCAATGTCTTTTTGTCCATGCTCCTTTTAGAATGATGATAAATGACATAACAAAGATATTCACAATTGGCAACACACATTTGGCCAGAATTAGCCATCTGAATTATATTTCAGTTGTCTGACTTTTAAAATAATATTTAAAGTCCCATAAAATTATAAGTATAAAATAATTAAAATTTTAAAACATGTTAAGAGTTCAATAATACTTAAAATTTAGAGTCATTTACACTGAAATAATGTAACTCATTGAGGTAAACTGGCTGGGAACTCTTATTTAAATGTTTAAATTACTTACCTTCTCAAAAATGTTATACAACCAGTATAAAGCCTGATTCTGGTATTAGTAGGGGATCCTACAAGACAGTAATTTGCTAGCCATTGGTTGAAAGTTACGGTTTATAGAAAAAGTGGCTTTTAAATTCATGAGAGAAATCGATACAAAGCATACTTTGAGTGAGTAGCAGGAGTTGGCTCAGACCTGCCTGGTTCCTGTTGCTATGGTGGTCTCTGTACCAGGTCTGCATCAGTGGTGTTCAGAGACTGACAGCTTCTACTTGGTTCTTCTACTCGGCAGCAGTTGAGCTAGGTAACAGAGATCCACCATGCTTTATCCAACAGTAATATGGGAGCAGTTAAAAAGTTTCTATTTATTTGACATTAAATAAAATCATTTTGAAAGCTTTTTTCTAAATCTGAAAAATAGAATTTTTCTGATGCATTAACTGAGCAAACATTGTCTGCCATGCTGTGCTTCTACATAATTTCCTGAAATAGCTAGGCTCATGTTTACATGAATAATAACTTTCACAGCTCTAAAATGATAAACCGTTAGTTAGGAATATGGCACCAATATTTCCCCATATAATTTGTAGATCTTTCTTTCTCAGCTTTGTCATTTTAAACACCCATGACTGATCATCTTTGTGTAATATTCTAAATAAATTCACTTATAGACATCCTTATTATTCAAAAGAGCTTACATTTGAGACATATTTTTGGTTAAAAAAATTAAGTGGAGACAATGTAAATATTCAAGTTTAAAACCCCAGAAAATGTTCCCAAGATTTAAAAATAACATTTTGTTATACCACATATAAACATGACTTCCAAAATACTGACAACTTTGGAGCATTATTTTCATCAACAAAAAAAATCCTTTTTGTGGAATTAATTTGCATCAGTTGTTTTACCTTTTGTGGGGAATATAATGAGATAATTGTTAAACCTTTATTAGATCCACATATATGTAAAACATCTACATTATTTATAATTGAGTTAAAATAAAAACATTTCTTAAATATAAACTGATATACTTGGCCTCTTAGAATTTTAAAAAATATAGTTGGTCTATGAAATATATTTTATAACTCCAGTTGTGGTGCTGCATGCCTGTAACCCCAGCACTCAGACAGCTGAGAAAGGAGGAGTGTCCTGAGTTTGAGGTCAGCCTATATACACAGCGAGTTCAAGGCCAGTCTGAGTCACATAGTGAAACCCTGTCTCGAAAAAATATTTTTGAAATATATATTTCATAAATATATATATATATATATGTTTTATCACCAAAATAACATCAAAGGATGCCTAATCTTTTAATAAATTTAACTGCTAGAGAGACAGCAAAAATCTAAAAAACTCTTGTCAAACAATGGGGAACAAGCTTTAAAAGTGAGTTTTAATATTCATTCTCTGGTGACTGAGGGTGATATCTGTTCATTTTTTTTTTTCAAGACAGAGTCTCACTTTGTAATTCAGGCTGGACTTGAACTCATGCTGATCCTGTAAGTGCTAAGATTGTAGGCATGCACCATCACATCCAGCTATCTGTTCACCGTTGTAACATATGCTAATAATACCCTAATGATACTATACATTATCACAACTGATTTAACTTTCACATTATCACAATTGGTTTAACTATCTAATAACAGTTTACAAAATTATTTGTTTTAAAGAGTTAGTAGCTGTATGATACCTGGTGTGTTAATGATTACATGGTGTAAACATTTAAGAGATGAGAAAAAGCTGGCTTGCTTCTCCATAATAAATAAACTACTATTTTACTGTACAGTCTTTGGTTAAATTAAATTCTTAAAGTGAAGTTTTGTCATCATTTGTTGGGATTTTCCTACCTCAAGTACATTATGTGTTCTTTTCTAGATATACAGTGCTTACATGTATGTATGACATAGTTTGAGACACAAATATGAGGTAATAATGAGTTCTAATATTACTGGTTAGCTCTATATGAGGGTAGTATATATAATGATAAATGATACGCTTATCTTATAAATTAATCATTTATATAAACTATAATTCTTTGACTTTTTAAATGTTTTATTATCTAGTTTATCACTTATGCAAGAAAGGTCTTCCATCTATTAAAATAAACTGTACAATCTTTTTCCTGCATACATAATTTTAGAAAAAGAAAAAAATTCAAGAAAATGGGTAACAGGTGAAAAGGATTGAGTATGTTGAAGAAATATTTGAAGCAATATAGCATACTGCTAAAACACTAGGAGACTGTCAGTATTTGAATTTAAAAGTGTATGGACTAAGATTTAATTTTAAAGATGACATTTAGTAAAGAACTTCAGTGTTTGCATACTTTGCTCCTCTGTGTCATTTCCTTCTAACCCTGCAATACTGGAGTCCTTGATTTTAACCAGACTCAGATTCCTAAAGGCCTGAATCCCAGAAACCTCCTGCCCTTTTGAAGAGCACACTGGAAGTTGAA
Source organism: Hydrochoerus hydrochaeris (assembly GCA_004027455.1). Classification (NCBI taxonomy): domain Eukaryota; kingdom Metazoa; phylum Chordata; class Mammalia; order Rodentia; family Hydrochaeridae; genus Hydrochoerus; species Hydrochoerus hydrochaeris. The sequence continues at coordinate 269,135 of PVLA01001516.1, read as the reverse complement.
TTTATTCATTCAGTTCGTTCAAGTCACTAATGAGACAGACACTTATTGAACACTGAGAGTGTGAAGGAGCCTGGCACAGCTGCTGGCATGCACTGCCGTTCCGGGCTCCCGGGAGCCAGCAGGGCTGAGGGTGCGGCTCGGTGGAGGAGCACTGCCTTCCTAGCAGGTACAGTGCCCTGCGTGCAAGCCCCAGCACCACAAAAATAGGTTATATACACATACGTCGGGGCTGGGGATTTAGCTCAATAGCACAGGCGCCTGCCTGGCATGCGCGAGGTTGTGAGTTCAATCCCTGCTACTAAATAAACAATTAAATATATGTATGTCACGGATGCTAATGGTGGAATCTGGGCTAACGTGACCCAGCTGTACACTGTTCTGAGGCAGCTTCCTCTGCCAGGGACCAACTCTTGTTTTCACAGTCACCGCCTTTACACGGGCAGTGCGGGCCACACGCTTAAGGGGGCAGCTAGCTGGAAGCCGGTGAGCGGAGCAGGCCGGCCGCCTGGGCACCAGCGCCTCAGGACGGAGCTGGACTGGCTTTGCTCTGCCCACTTCCTCCCGATGCCTGGGAAATCTCCTGGGGGGATAATTTAAATTTTTGATTTTTTTTTTTTGTACAAAGGATAAAACTCACTACCTTTTGCTTGCCAGGCAGGCATTTAGGACACTGAACTAAATCCCCGGCCCCAGAACAATAAAATTTTTAAATAAAGCTTCTAATTAAATATAATTTATTTTGAAAAAATTTTTTAAAATTAAAAATATAATGTACAAATAATATATTTATTTAAAATGAAAATGTTTACAATATATTCTTAACGTTTTACAATAAAACGTTTTAAACATTTTAAATTCATCAGAATAATCTCTTGAGGGTGGCTGGGGAAATAGCTCAGTAGCACAAGAGCCTACCTGGCCAGCTGGAGGTCGTGAGTTGGACCGCCTGCACAAGAAACAAACAAACAAACAAACAAACAAGAATAATCTGTTCAGTTCCCTAATGTTTGTTAACAGTAAATATTTCTTAAAAGCTAAGTCTTTAAATGTTGGTATTTACTTAAATATTTATTTAACATTTTACTTTGCAAGTCTGATTACATAAACTACTATCATGTGATTTTCTATATTTTTTAAAAATGCAATTATTCTTATGTAATGCAAGCAGTTGTGATCATTATCTTTGTTTACCATAAATGGTACTAAATTTTTGCAAAATTTTACCATATACAATGCTTTTAGTCATATAAATGGCAAAAGCTTTCTTTCTCTTGATGAATAAGAGATTATCTTGCTCAAAAATATATTTCTTAGTTGGTAAAATATTCATTCATTTTTTGCCCATTATGTATATATTTGTTTACAGAAAAGTATGTGTGCCTAAAATTCTTAAAATTGTTACTAAACTATAGTTCTTGGTGTTGACATTACTAAATATTGTCCTTTCTTCCAAATGGTAATTCACATTAGTTTGCAAGAGAACAATGATTTTTACAATTTTCTTTATATATTTTTCTGGCAAAACTAATTTTGCTTCACAACAATATTGTCTTTCTTTAATTCATCATTGTGTTTCCTAGCTCATGCCCAGAGTTCCAACTGTTTGTTTTGCTCTTTTTGGTTTAATTTATATCTGTTTACTTCAATAATAATTGTCACTTCTCAAGAGTCTAATGTTTTATGGTGTTAACCAAAAAATGGGGTTAGACTTGACAATGGATTCTGGATCAAATCATCCTGAAAAACACTCTGTAAATTTCTGATTTGCTCAAATTTAAATGACGGGCTGGGACACTGCCTGCAAGCATCTGTCACACTCCATTCGGCATGGGATGTGTTCTGACTAACCGTAGCTAAAAACACTTGCAAATTAAGGCTGCAAATGTGTATCAGGAGTCCAGAGGCGGAATCCTCAGCACGGGCAGGATTTTGATGCAGGATCCACCTGGCAAGCATTCCAGAGTGCGGGTATCACAGATGCTCTCAACCAGGGCAAACTTTTCAGTCACTTTTCCTAAAATGCTTATTCCTCTGTGGTCAGGGAAGTGATTCTGTCACTTGCATGTATAATCTAAGAACACCTGTAGCAAACAGGATATAATTTCATTTATTTTTAAACATCTATGTAGTGATGGGGGGACCTTTAAGAGCTTCCAGTGATACAAGCTGCCCACTGAGGTTAATGGTATAAAATCAGTTTTACTTTTCAAGTGCTATATCATAATCAGTATTTCTGTTCGTTTTTGGAGCTTGTGCTAGGAGTATTGAGCTTATTGTAGAGTTGTGTTTTTTAAGAGATGCCTTATTCATCATGGATTAGTGACAGATGAAAAGTTACAATGGATATTTTACCAGAGACCTCACAGATGTGTTTAATTACTTAGTATTAAAAATAATTTCTAATTATTAGGCATAGTAGAGAAATATATGTTGGGAAAATAATAGAAATGATGAATTTTTATGATATTTTTCTTGCAATGTTTCAGTGACACCTGATAAAACGATGAGAAAGACAATGATGACATAACACCATCAGCCGCTGAGATGCATCACTGGGAGGCAGAATCAGCCTGGCTGGACTGTGCATAAATGGTGCCATGTCCTGTGATGCACTAGAAGCCTGGACCAAGCATGACTGTGCTCCAACCCCAGCACAATCCCAAGTGACCCTGTGAAAATCACTCAGCCTCTCAGGCTCAGCTTCTTTAAGATGGAAACAAGGACATTGTCCTTACCTGGTCATGGTTTACAGGGTCACACAGCACAAGTGCCAGTGTCTTCCATGTCCCAAGTGCAAGGAAGATACTTGTGCCTCTCATCACCACTACTTGGACAAAAACAATTCACAGTGCACTGGAGAACCCAACAGTTCCAGAAGGGAACACACTGGAAGAGAGTTTGCTCCTCTTTGTTCCTTAATGGAGAGGGCCCAGTGTGGCATGCTGGGTCCCAGGAAGAAGTGCTAGTGTGAGTCAGGATGCAGGAAAAAGGAGATGGGGGCATGCACTGCAGATTCCCTAGGCAGGAGCCCCTGAAGTGGAGGTAGCAGGCCAAGGAGGAGGCAGCCAGCTCGGGTAACTTCAGATCAGGCCAGGGCTTCCTCTGGTTCTCTGGATGGGCCTAGGGCTGATTGTGGCAGGGATGGAGAGTGGCCTAGTGTGAGAATGAGTGTGGAGGTGACCAGGGTATGGACCCTGGAGAGGTTTCTGTGTATTTGAAATGTGCACCCCAGGTAGGAGGATTCAAGGGGACTCAGGCAGACCTAGCTACTCCTGGACAAGGAATGCCTGGAATGTGTATGGCAGATGGAGTCAGGGCTGCTGGCTTAGAGCATCTGGAAACATGATCCCTGTTAGGACAGACCTCAGATGTCACCCAAGCAGGGGAGCCTTCCCTGCCCTCTCACCTTCAGTGTCAGTTTCTTGCCTGCAGGTCTCACTCACCATTCCCCACCCTGCCCACCACAGCCTGCAGCTCCTGTCCCCTGTGCTCAGCACCCTGCTCCCCAGGCAGCAAGTCTTTCCAAGGACCATGCACTATGTGCCTGGACCCCTCTCCAGAAACCTGTGTGGCACTTGGGTCCCTCTCAACCACTCCACTGCCTTCCCAGCATTTATGGAAGTCAGGGGTTTGGCAGACATGCCTGGCTGTCAGTGCTGGTGGTGTGCAGAGTTGAGAGAAGAGTACTCTGTTGCTGCTGAGGCCCTTCCGGTGTGCTTATTTGAATGTGAGGTTTTGATTCTGGATTCTCAGATGTATGTGTCCTGGGTCTGCCTTTTGTGTTTATTTGCTGCCTTTTGTTTAATGTGGTGTACAGACTTAACCTGTCTGGGTGGGTCACTAATACTGGCCCACTCATTCATTTTTTATGTGTGTGGTTCCCGCTCCATGCAGAGGCTTGTCTAATGACAGTTGGATTTTGGATGTGTTACCTCCTCCAGGAACCTTTTGCAGCTCTCCCCATTCCTTCAGCACCCTTGGGCCTCACCAGGGGACTCCTAGTCCTGCCGTCATGTTTTGGTAAGCCTGACACTGTGGGCTATGGGAGAACCCTGGACTGGCGCCTACAGGACTGAGATGTGTGACGGGCCAGTGAATAACAGAGATGCAGGTCAGAGATGGTTGCCTGAGGGTCGATGTCACCAGTGTCAGGTCTCACTTTCCTCTGGCCCCTTCTTCAGAGCCTTGGTTCCTTTGGACCATGCTCAGGGAGCCCCAGCATCCTGCTGGTGCCCAGCCTTACGTGGCCACATTTTTTGTGTGTTTTCCACTTTGGATTTTCCTAACCTCTACCCACAAGTCACACCCACTCCTTCAATAGTGACAGAGTTTATCCCCTCAAGGGCAGAAATATCTCAGGGGTATTTTGTGTTTTTCTCTTGTTTATTCATTAGATCTTTTTTCAATTTTTTTTGTTAGTAGTACATGTTTATAGTTTGGGTTACTAACATAAAAGAAACCATGTGGTATTTAAGCTGACATGTCTGATTTAGTGCATGTGAGTAGGTTTCCAAAGACTGTCTTTTCTAGGGATTTTTATAGAGTAAAATCATGGATGAGACAGGTTCAAGGTGGGGGAAAAAATGGGAACTTGCAAGGTGGGCATAAGGTGGGACAAAACTGTGGTCAACCAATAAGATTAATTGCTCGAGTAAAATTGATTAAATCAGGAACCGTTGGAGTGAGTGGGCATGCTTGGCACCTGTAGGGGTGGGGATACTGACTCCTGACTGCCTAAGGGTGATAGAGAAGTGTTTACACAATAAATCTTTAGGATGTGGGTATATTTGCTTTGCCTTTTGTCTTCAGATCTGGCCCACAACAGGAGATGCCTGTCTCCTCCGAGGTCACAAGGTATCTAAACTTCTGCACCGGCTCCTTTGAGGGCCCAGCCCTGTCTGACTACCCATAATATTTCTAACTAACTCAGTTACCTGTAACAATTTTAATATGACTTCACCAGAGAAGAAAGGGCTGCTGCCTCGAAGTCCAACCTCCCCTCCACTTGGGCTTCAAGGCAGCAGCCCTTTCTTCTCCTCTTCAATTAGGAAGAGGCAGCCTCAGGTGTGGTCTCCTAACTAGCAGATGAGGAGGCAAGCATTCAAATGGATGTTAAAATGCATGGTATTGCTTGGCCTTTCTGCTCACCTGTCAGCCCAGCATTGCACTGGATGAGGTTCCCCTTCACCTTCTCCCTGACTGTGCTCCACGTGACAGTATGTGTGATGTGAAGAGAATCCCGGAGCCCAGTTTTGAAGATGTCTGTGTCTCAGCTACCTCCTGGAATCCAGGCTGGGAAGCCGCATAGGTAGATGGGTGGGAAGGAAATTCCAAGGCTTCTCTATTCCTTGGGGACAACTGAAAACACCTGTGTTGCCTTGGCATGCAGTTCATCGAGGGCAGGGCCCTGCCTGGCTGGCTCATGATTATAACAAAACTCTTCATGTGGTCCCTTCATTGCGTATTTCACTCCTACATGAGAAATAAACCCAAAATATTGGCATAAGGTTTACATTAATCAATAGTTTATGCCCAACACAAATATAATTTTTAACTATCCTCATGTTGCATGCTCACCACAGGTAATCATTCCTGTGTAGTGTGATTTCCCTTCCAACCTACAAATCCTCTTTTAGCATTTCTTGGGGACCAGGTCTGCAGGAAAAACTGATCTTCTTTTTTTTTTTTTTGAAATTTAAAGAAAAATTTATTGAAGATCTGAAAAACAATTCCTAAAAGATTGACTTTTCCAGAAAACTGCAGCTACACAATGCATTGCGTCTATCATGTTAAAATGTGCATTAGACACAAATACAAAAACAGTGAAACAATTCACCATTCTTTAACATTTTGAGCAAAGATAAGATGCCTAAGGAACAACATGGATGACTTGCAAAGGATGGGCTCTTTAAGCACCATTAAAAAAAAAGAGCACAAATGGATGTGTTCAGTTATATACACTGAATTGGACCTTTGGCACTAGGAATCAGAGCATTTTGTCATATAGCATTTAGCATGTATTATAAAAGTGCCTAGTGTCAAAGGAATAGAACCACCAGCATTCTAAAGCAGCTTTGTCAACTAAGCAATAAAACCTCTACACCATCTCTCTGTTGTCCATCATTGAACACACTGGTAACAACTTTGAAATGAAAGAAAAAGGAGCTGAAACCCCTTTTATTTTCTGTTTAAAAATCAAACAAAATGAACATCAATTCTGTTATACACTAATCTTCAAAGTACATCATTTGTACAAGAGAAAGACTAGGAACAAAACCACTTGGACAGAGATCCAGACGTGGGTGCCGATTGCCTCACACTGCTTTCCGATGGTACTCAGCGGGGGCCACTTCATAATCACTGGCGCTAAACAAAGTTGCCGAATTTTTTGCCAGATACTTGAGGAAATCATGAAGATAATTCAGTAATAAAGCAAGGCTTTTCTCATCCAGAGGTGTATAGGCCAACATCACTCCAATTCGTACAAATAATCTCAGTAGATGTGGTGCTCCATACACCTGGGACATGGGTGCGTCAGGGTGATCAGCACGGATCTCTGCATGCTGTGGTCTCTCAGATTTGTAGAGCTGAGTGCCCAGCATCACATTAAAGTATTCTTTAATTCCTGCTACCACCTCATTAGCTACATACTCCTTATTATCTGTGTTTCCAAGAGATTTCTTATAATTTGCATAGTCCTCTAGAATGGAATCCACATTCTTCTTGGCAGAAAGACAAAACAGCTGTTTCTGTCTAGTAATTAGGTCCCAGTCATCAACAAGCCACGGTTTTAGCTATTGAGGAATCTTTAAACTTCAACTCTGTTCATAAATGTTTCTTCATTTTCAACAGTAGGGTCTACTCGGGCCCTCTTCTTCCGAGGAGGCTGAGGATCTCGCTGGTACTGCCACCATCTCCATTACCAGGGTTTTTTTGTTTGTTCTTTTTAGTTTTCTCGTCAACATTTTTCTGTTGCAGACCAGCTGTCTTCTTGCCTGGAGCAGCCCCTCTCATCTTTACCTCTGCATGTTGCTCCTGATTGGCCTTTTGAAGTTCTCGCTGTTTCTGCACATTGGTGTCCACATACTTGAGTACTCTGCTTTCTGGAACCCATTCATCCCAATTTTTAGTCCAACCACTGTAGTGTATAAAGTATTTTACTTGTTTGTCCTTTATGACAACCTTTACACACTGCGCTTCATAAAGACAAGGCCCATGAAAGCTCAGTACTTGTTCCCAGCCGTTCTGCATCCGGGGCCCGATCTGCCCCCGCCCGCAGGCCTCACAGCGCTGCCACCGCGCAACTGCCGCCAGCCAACGGCCGCCCTCCGCGCATGCGCATGCGCCTGCGCCTGCAGCGCCCGGGCACCGGGGCCCTGCTCTCGTTTTGTGATGCAAAAACTGAAAGTTCAGTATTTCTCTTCTCACTGGAAAGTTATTATTCCATCGTCCCTGGGACTTGTTTAAATTTTATGAGGTGTAACTCATCATTCTAATGCCATTACTGTTACTGGGTTAGGTGTTTCTTAGTTGGTGGCTTTAAAGAGTTTATCTTTGATCATTTATAGTTTGACTGTGGTGCAGCACGATGTGTTTTTTATTTTACTTACACTGACTAAAGATTATTAAAATTCTTTAATTTGTGGGATAATGTTCTTGACTGGTTTAGGGATATTCTTGACTATTACTGTTCCAATATTTCTTCAGCTGCAACTTTTCTCCTCTGATACTCTCATCATAGACTTCTCACAGGGCACAGATAATCTCTTCAGTTGGTTATTGATGTCTCTTTCTGCTTTATATAAAGAATTTCAAAAATAGTAGGAAATTAACATTAGTTAATATATTGTATATTGTTATCTTAGAACTAGTTGTTCAGGTTATAAGAGCTAGGCATAAAAAATGATCAAACAATCAAACATTGACAGCACAAGCTATTCTTTTAATGAACTAACAGAGATTGGTAGTACAGTTATCTACCTTGTGCCCTGGGAACTCATAGCCACTTGCTTTGAGGCTCCTACCCAGTTGACATTCCCAGAGCTGAGTTGCTCTGCCATCCCACTGTGCTCTTATTTTTTATAGAAAACACAACTCAAGGAACCAGAAGACTGTCTGATAGCTTTAAATATTACATACCAGTACCTAGGCTAGCCTTATTTGAAATGCTTAGAGCCAGTTGAAGAGAGAAGGAAATACTATGGTACTATTCTGTACATATCAGAAATACTATTTCAGTGCATATCAGTACATGGAAATAAGTCTAGATTTAACCCATGTTATAGCAATTATTCTGCATTCAAGGGGAGTCACTCAAATTATCTCTTACAGTGCCTATAGTTAAACTATTATGTTACTATATCATAATTTTTCACAGGTTTCATGCCAATTAACTTTTAATTCCTCAAAGGCAAGAACCCTGTTGCTAACAGATACATATAAACACAGAAATGTACTATTATAACATTATTATCTCCATAGATATATAGTAATTACTAAACCTATATGTGTTTGGTTTAGGAGGAAACACACAAATTGTCATTGTTTGTATCCAGGTTCTGGAGCTGTGACTGACAGGTGCTAAGGATACAACATAAGCTTTAGAGCTAATGCCTGAAGAAATAAGTGAAGCAGTGCCTGGTCTCTACACTGAAGCTTCCAAAGTATCACATGTGGCTCCAACCTCCTAGCATTGCTCTGCTCCATAGACAACGGACTCTGTGTGGGGGCAAGAGATTATCAGCAGATGCAAATTTATAATTAATTCTATATATTCCACATTTGGTGCTAACGTTACAGGCAGCTGAGTTAGTTAGAAATATTATAGGCAGTCAGACAGGGCTGGGCCCTCAAAGGAGCTAGTGTAGAACAGATACCTTGTGACAGGTGCCTTCTGCTGTGGGCCAGATTTCAAGACAAAAGGCAAAGCAAGTACAACTACATCCTAAGGATCCACAGTCCAAATAGTTCTCTATCATCCTGAGGAAGTCAAAAGTCAGCATTCCAACTCCTATAGGAAAAGACATTGCTGTTAATCATGCCCACTTACTATGTGACTGGCTCCCCCAACTGTTCCAGATTTAATCAATTTTACCTGAGCAATTAATATTATTTATTGACCACAGTTCTGTCCTGCCTTATCCCTACCTTGTGAGTTCCCATTTTTCCCTCACCTTGAACCTGTCTCATTCCATGATTTTACTCTATAAAAGTTCCTAGAAAAGACAGTCTTGGCAACCCATTTGGTACCACTTCTGTCCCTCAGACAGAAACTTTCTTTCTCTTAATAAATATATTCTGTTCTTACCCTCCATTGTTCCTAAAATTCATTCTTCAATTATAGAGAACATGAACTCATATGCAACATATACTAGGTTGGGAGTTTCATTCCCCTATCTCAAAATGAACCCTGGACTTGATCCAGAGGAAGATTAGAAGTAAGAGAATCAGCAAAGTTGAAATTTCAGATTTTGCAATAAATGCACCAAAATCTGATGTGGTGAAATATAAGTGAATATGATGAGTGTCCTCCAATTATCTTAAATAAATGAAGCAAGCTTATGGAATTTCTTTAAAATATTCAGGACAGTGAACACTAACTTCAGAGTCAGACATAAAAGAATAATGTATTTCAGCATAGAAAACTGAAGAATGTAAAAGAAACTTACTGGGGCTCAAATAAAATCCTATCAAAAGAACTAAAATTATTTTAGAGTCAATGATATATTTGAAATTCCAGTTAAAAGGAACAAAGTTGAGAATTTAAATGTGAAGAAGAATAGAATATATTCAGTTATTACAATGTAAAATGTAAAAGTTATCTTTTTTCCTTTAGAAGCAAGTTGCTTCATCAGGCTAGCCTGTAAATAGCTTTCTCACATATCTTGAGTTCAGGTAAATAAACAAAATATGCAGATGCTAGCATCAAAAAGCCAGGAGCCCAGTGTCCTTTCCACAAAAGCAAGAGGACAAGCTGGGCTGCTCTTTCATAATTAATTAATGGTACTGGGAATTAAAATCAGGGCCTCATGCTTGCAGGCAGGCACTGGGCTACTGAGCTACATCTCTGCTCCTGGGTCACTTTCATTTATTTATTTTTTGGCACCAGGGATCGAGCTCCCAATCTCGTGCTTGCTAGGCAGGAACTTAGATTTCAAGAGGACAGTATGACTGACGTCGTGTTCAAGGAGCTGTGTCATAAACTGCTCAGAAATAGAAGTGCTTGTGCCACTTCATATCTCCCTAAAAATTTTAGCTATGAATCTAAAAATTTGTAGTTACAAAATTTGTAGTGACATAAAAAAGGATAATTTTATTGTGATACAGTGTGGCAGTTTAGCTGAAAATCACACTCTGATTTCATGGAACTGTCCTTAAAAATGTCCTCTTTCATTGCCCTTTCTGGATTAGTGATGGATGCAAGCAAAAGCAGCTGTGGTTACTGCAAATGCAGCTATTTGGCTCGTGCAGTGCGTTTATTGCAGCTTTTAGCCACCTCATTTTGGCTAACAATCCTTGATTCTCGGTAGCTAGTTATGCTTCAAAACATTTGTGAAAAAAATTTTTTTTTGTCTTTTTGACACAAGTTCTCACTATACAGTTCAGGGCAGTCTTGAACTCAAAACAAAAATCCTTCTGCCTCAGCCTCCTGAGTACTGGGATTACAGTTGTGTGTCACCATGCCCATCAACACTTATTTTCTGAAAATTGATTTTTGTCTGCTGCCTACTCCATTGCTTAACAACTACAATGACGACAAAGACATGACTACAGAAGGTTCACCTTTGCATTTTTCTCAGTGGGCAATATTGTTCCAAACCTGGTACCTTTTTTCTGTATTCCAGAGTGTTATCAGCACAGCTAAAATGTAAAAATTTCTGACTAGGTATATCTAAATTTTGCACAATAAATAATATATTAAAACTTGGGCAAGAACATTTAAAATTGATCAAGAATTATATTAGTCATGGTATCATGGTATCTTAACAAGTTTTAGAAGTCACCTGTTCTGCTGAATTGTTACCTTATACATTTTTATAATCATGAATTGTCAAAAGCCATGTTCCTCTTGGTCAATAAAAGACAGTGTGCTCAAAAATGTATACTCTTAGATGGCAAAATTGACATTATTTTTGCACATTATTTTCAAACTGGTTAGCTTCTCTATGTGTACCTAAAATATCCCAGTGGTGTCAGTAAATTATAATCTTTGTTTTGATGTTAGTAAATTGTGCACTTTATTCCAAATGGTGATTCACAGTAGTTTAAAAAGGAGGTGCTTTTAACTATTTTCTTTATTGAATTTCAGGGGAAACTAAGCTCACATTACAATAACATTGGCTTTCTTTCATTAACCTGGTCACCATGTTTCTTAGTTCAAGTCTATGGTACAGAATAAATTTGCTTTGTGGGTTTTGGCTTGTTTTGAGTCTGTTTATGGTCATTATAACTATTGCTTGTCAGCGTTCTAGTATTTTATGGTGATAACTACAAAACAGAAGGATTATATTTGAGAGTAGACTCTACCTACAATTCACTTTTTTTAAAAAGCTCTGACATTTTTCAAATTTAACAAAAAATGGCTTAGGACATTGACTCTAATGATAGGTCATATCCACACCATTGTGGAACATATTCTGACTGATCAAATCTATAAAAGTTACATTGATACCATAAAACAAAGCTATATATGGTTAATTGACAACATCTTTAAAAATACATCCAGAGACAAGGAGAGAATTTGCAAGAACCAGAGTCACTTGTATGTCAGCTCTTTTAAAATAAGTAGAGCTGCAGAGGTTATGAAAGAGGATCCTTATGCATGACTGTCCAAAAGCAGAAAGCTGCTCTTACAGGTGTGTTTAAATATTTCCTGAGCTTGGCTTTCTTTTATAATTAGCATCATGAGGTTTAGTGATGCTTTTTTGGGCTCAAGCATCTGGCTTCCCTTGGCTTATTCTCTAGCTGCCTTAAATGGACTCAACATGCCAGCCCAACATGAGATAGAAGATAGGTAATGTGACATGCGAGGCCCTCAGGTTGGAGGCAGAAATCAGAAGGGAGGAGAATTATACGTGGCTCCAGCAAATAAAATTTTAAATGTTACATTTTTTCCCTTTAGTGACAAGTGGCTTCCTAAGGTTTAGGGCATCAACAGGTCCCTCAACATCTTCTCAGCTCCGATGAATAAGAAAATATGCAGATGCTGACATCAAAATGTCTGGAGCCTCAGTTTCCTTTCTACAAAAATTAGACGAGCTGAAAACAGCTAAAAGTGATTCAGCAAGTGTAGAGATTTGAATTGTCTCTCCATGCTTCTCTACTCTCTTTTCCTTACTGGAAAAGCCCTCACCCACCAGTATATAGTAAGATGATGATTTGAGCAAACAGGCCCCTCTATTTCAGAGCTAGTTTTGAATAAGTCCTTTTCCCTTTTTATCTATATACATGGCCTACTTTAACTTGACTGTATGGACCTATGTGGCTGGTATCAAGTAGGCTATGTATCAGCAGGTACTGAAGATGAGAACTCAGCAACCAGCAAGCTGCTATGCAGCTTGGTGTAAAAACAGCAAAGCATTTGTCCATTGTAACTATTTTGAAATCAAATGAAGAAAGAAGAATCTTGACCATGAATGTTTAAATGAAAAGAGTAAAAATCAAATCGGCTTGGGGTAGAAAGTAAATTTGAAGTGTTCATTAAAATTTTTTTTTCAGAATTTTGCATTCAGTTACCAGGTTTCCCTGTTTATGTTAAATATGTCATAAAATAGACAGATTATGCAAGTAACAGAATTGTTTCATGACTTCAGTAGCATGAGTTTCTTTGAAAAGATGCACATGATGGAAGACATCTATGATCCCAGCATCTGGAAGGCTGAAGCAAGAGGATCCTAAGTATGATCCTTGCCTGGGTAATTTAGTAAGATCAAAAAATAAAAATCTCTGTTCCTGTCTGTCTCTCTTTGCCACTAGGAATTGAATGAAGGGCCTTCACACTGACCTACATCTTCGGTTCTTCTTCACTTTTATCATTTCTAATTTTGAGATTTCACCTTACTGACATGCCCAGGCATATATCACATCTAAGATCCTCCTGAGTCAGCCTTCCAGATCTTGGAATCATAGATGTTTTCTATACTGTGAATTTCTTCAGAGAAATTCATTCTACTGCAGTCAGTGAAATAATTCTGTTTCTTGCATAAGAAACCCAGGCACACCTACAGAAATAGGACAGAATTTTGCTTATTCTAATAGGTCTGTGGTATAAAATCAATTTTACTTTTCAGATAGTATAGCCGAGCTAGGATTTCATTTCCTGTACAAAGTAAGTGTCATTTCATTTATTCTGCAATTGTGTTTTTAAGATTTTCCTTATTCATCATGGATATGTCTTAGATACAAAAAGTTATAACTGATATGTTACAAAGTCATCAAGAATACATTTAATTGCTTCCTGCAAATAATTAATAACCAATTACTGGAGTTATTAGAGATAATATTTTATAGGCAAATAGGAATAACTAATTTTTTGTGTACTTCTTGATCAAGTATTATAATAAAAGTGGATGAAATAAGGAAAAAAAGACCATACTGACATAATATCAATAAAGCAAGATTAATGGCAAATTTTCTAGAAGTAGGTCTCCCAAATGTCATTCATGCACAGTTGTAAAGCAAGTTACTGTCCATCTAAATTTTTCTATGGACATTCTTTATGAATAATATATTAAAAGTTAGCATTTTTGGCACGGTGAAAAATCTGGAGATGATTATAACACAGCTTTAGCATTTGAATTTCCGCTACTTGAAACACTTTGTCTACTAAATGCTTAGAAGACTGGCAAATATTTGACAGGACAATCAGCTTCATTTTAGCTTTAGCTCATGGTGATTCTGGAAAACAATAATGAGATAAACCAAGAGTTAAACATTTTGGGGCTGTTTATTTCCATTAAATCAAGAAAATGAAAAATAAATTGCTTTGCTATAAACAACACATAAATTTTGAAGAATACTTATAGTTTCTATACTGCTTTTAGGTATTTTTAATTATTGTTATAACTATAATACTTATAGTTAATATTGTTATAACTATAATATTTATAGTTTTCTATACTGGTTTTAGGTATTTTTAATTATTGTAGTAAGGTAGAACAAGTGGACACCATAAAATTCAGTCTGGCATGTGCCTACGAGCACAATTATTTCTTTTTGCCTAAGGCTCTCCATTGGCTCTGGCAATAACTGTTGTTGGGCAGCAGGCTAATTAAAAGTTCAAGTTCTTGTGTAAAATGAGGAAAGGATTGCCAATTGTACACTCAGTAGCAAGCAGTAAAGCAGCTCTATTTAAGATCATAGAAAGTTGTGCTCAGGGCTCATCCATGCCAACAAATGTGTAACACACACCAGGTGACAGAAAAGCAACAGCAACAGAACAGAAGTGGTCTGACACTTTAGTTTTTAGAACTGACATTTTAGTTTTTAGTTTGTGCCCTGGAAAGTGGAGGAAAGCTCTCAATGAGCCCCAGTGTGATGGAGAAATGTGGGAGGTGAGTCTAAGGCTCAAGATGGAAAATCATAAACCAGATGATACTGTCAAGGAAACCTTAACTGATATCATAGCTAGAAAAATTAACCAACTTCTTGAAAAAGACAAGAATCTACTTGAACATGGATCAACATGTATTGGACTTATTGCTGCTTTCTATGGCCTAATAGCCAACAGTGTTTTCTGGCACACCTTGCATAGGATACAGGCTCAAATAGCTGTGGGCTTACCAGTGGTGATAATACCATTTCTGTCAGCAAATGCATCTTACACAAGTGTGGTGGGCTGACAATGGGCAATCAACTTGTAGCACCCAGATGAAATGAGTCAGCATGGTGCTAGTTGTAGAGAGCCCACCTGAGGATTGTTCCTAGCAATAGACAGTAAAGAACGGAAGATAAAGAGCTGCTTCTGTGGGTTCTTCTGGAAGAGCTTGTTATGCCGGATTTCCTAATGTGAACTCTTCTGTTTTTTCTTTTTTCTTTCAAATCTATTTTATTTCAGGAAAAAGAAGAAGGAGGAGGAGGAGGAGGAGGAGGAGGAGGAGGAGGAGGAGGAGGAGAAGGAGAAGGAGAAGGAGAAGGAAGGGGAAGAGGAAGAAGAAGAAGAAGAAGAGGGAGAGGAGGAGGGAGAGGAGGAGGAATTTACAACAAAATTTCAAAACGTCAATTGAGGGCAACAATATATTGCACATTTTCAGTGCCCCCCAATTGTTCACCTAGAGCACAAGACATCTGCATTCAACTGTCTGAACAATACCAGAATAAATCTTTCTCTTCAGTGAACTCTGAGAAATCTATAGTATAACTAGCTTAACTATTTTCTTTATATACATACACATGTGTATGTTTTTTCTTTCAGCTTCTCACACTAATGAGACAATACAATGTTTACACATGTGTTTCTTATTTATCTCACTTATGAGTATGTTCTCAAGTAGCATCCATTTAGGCAAAAATGTCTCCAATTTATCCTTCTTTATGGATGAGTAGTAATCCATTTTATAAAAATACCACATCTTTTTTATCCATTCCTTAGTTGATGTGCATATAAGTTGTTTCCAAGACCTACTTATTACAAATTGTGCTGCTGTTAACATGGGTGCACATACACCACTGTGGTATGTTTTTAATTCTTTTTGAAGACACCCAGAATGGGAGAAGTTTGGTTGAATGGGACTTCCAATCTTGGTATTTTGAGAAATCTCCACACTGATTTCCACAGTGGTTGCACCAGTCCACATTCCCACCAACAGCTGTGAAGGTTCTTTTCCCCGTAGCCCCTCAAGCATTTGTTATTGCTTGATTTATTGACAGTAGTCATTCTTTCTGGGATAAGGTAGAATCTCAGTGTTGTTTGAATTTGCATCTCTCAAATGATCAGTGATGTTGAACATTTTTTCACATATTTATTTGCTGTTTGTATTTTTTTTCACGTGAGAAGTGTGTATTCATCTCAGATACTTATTCTTGGACTAAGTCTTTAAATCTGAGAGGATTGATATTTATGATTTCTTTATATGTTCTCAATAGTAACCCTTTGTTGCAGGAACAGCTAGCAAAACATTTTGTCCACACTGTGGGTTGTCTGTTCACTCTGTTGGTGGTTTCTCTTGCTGCAAAAAAGCTTTTCAATAGGGTGAGATCTCAGTTGTTGGCTATTTGTGACAGTTCCTGTGCAATCAGGGTTTTGTTCATAAAGTCTTTGCTATACCAATGTCTTCAAGAATTTTACCTACTTTGTTTTTTAGCAGATTTAATGTTTCTGTTTTAATATTAAGATCTTTGATTCATTGTGATTTTACCTTAGTGTGTGGTGAAAGATATGGGTCCAGTTTTAATCTGTGGCATGTGTAGAGCCAGTTTTTTTCAGCACCATTAATTAAAGAGGCTATCTTCCTTTCAGTGAATGCTTTTGGCACATTTGTCAAGAATAAAGTGGCTTCTGTGTCTGGGGTTGTTTCTAGATCTTCTAATCTGTTCCATTGACCTTTAGGTTTTCCATTGCCTTTTTTTTTTTTGCCAGTACCTCATTGTTTTTATTACAGTAGCTTTATAGTATAATTTCAAGTCAGGGATTGTGATACCCATGGTCTTGTCTTTGTCACCCAGGACTGAGTTTGCTACTGTAGATCTATTCTGGTTCCAGATGAATTTTAGGACTCTTTTCTCTAATTCTGTGAGATGTGCTTTTGGAGTTTTGATTGGAATTGCATTGAATCTGTATACCAGTTTTGGAAGTATGGCCATTTTCTTTCTACCCAAGATTACAGGCTATCTCTCCATTTTCTAATATCTTCTTCAATCTCCCTTTCCAGAGAACTGTAGTTTTTAGTGTAGAGGTATTTTACTACCTTCATCAGATTGATTCCTAGGTGTTTCATTTCTTTGGATAGTATTGTGAAAGGTGCTACACTAATTTCTCTCAGTGACTTTGTCATTCATGTACAGAAATGTCATAGATTTTCCAGTGTGGCCTTTGTATTCAGTTATGCTACTAGATTTGGTTATTAAATCCAGAAGTTTTTTGGTGGACTATTTGGGATATTCTTTGCAGAGTATTATATTACCTGTAAAAAATAATAATTTAACTGTTCTTTCCTATTGTTATTTCTTTTATTTCTTTCTTTTGCCTAATTGTTCTGATTAAAATTTCCAGGACCATATTGAATAAGAGTGGAAATAGTGGACATCTTTGTCTTATTTCTGACTTTAGAGTAAAAGCTTTTAATTTTTGTTCATTTAGTATTATATTGACTGTTGGTTTGTCATAGATGGCTTACATCAGACTGAGATAAAGACTGTCTATTTCAATTTTCTTTTTCTTTTTTTTTTAGATTAGAAATGGATAATTACAGGTTTACATTGACTTTTACAGTAGATACAAGCATAATGTATAATTTTCCATAAGGTACATGTACAATATATGGGTCACTACTGTACAATTTCAGCAGAATCTCTTTTATGACACATGCTTGCCCCAATGTGTATAGTGTATATAGTTTTCTAAATCAGGTACAATAGATCTCTAACTTCCAGAGAGCATTGTATGTGGCATTATAGAGCATTCCACAGTGCTACACACTTAAGCCAAACTGTAACTTCAACTAACTTATTAATTAACTCATCTACTAACATTAATGACTATAAGCCATTTAAATTTGTGATAAATAATAAAGTAAGGACTCAACTCATTGCCTACCCCTATGTCCTTGAGATTTCTACCTGGTTTGTCTTCCCATAGGTTTAGTGTTTCTTTCTTAATATGTAGATCTTTGAACCATTTTGACTTTAGTTTAGTGCATGGTGATAGGCATGGTCTAGTTTAAGTCTCTGGCATGTAGAAAGCCAGTTTTCTCAGAACTATTTATTAAAGAGGCTATATTTCTTCCACTGAAGGCATTGTACCCCTTTGTCAAAGATAAAGTGGCTGAATGTGTTTGTAGTTGTGTCTGTATCTTCTGTTCTATTCCACTGATTGTTAGGTCTGTTTTTTGGCCGGCATCATGCCATGCCAATTTTTATCACAGTAGCTTTGTAGTTTAATTTCAACTCTGGGACTGTAATGTCTCTTGCCTTGCCTTTATTGCCTTGCCTTTATTGTCTAAGCTGTTCTAGGTCTCGACATTCTTTTTTAAACTTTTTTTTTTATTTTTAAAGTAGTAAAATACCACAGAGCAACACAGAATAAAGCCAATTGAGACAGTGTAGTGAAATTGGTACAGAACTTCACAGCAGGTTACTGGGATAACAGTATTAGATACTATAGAATATTTCATTTTCTTCACAATAGTTGTTCTTTCAATCAGGTATATCAGAATCAAAGGAAATACAGAACATTATAGAACTTAGCAAAACAGAAAATTGAATAGAGCAATACTATTAATTAGAACAAAGAAAAACAGTGATAAAATATTTGCTTTCAAAGAGATGGTAGAAGGAAATTCCCCTTATTTGCTATATTGTATATAGTCAAACTCACAAGACTTGCTCAGATCTCTGGCTCCCACTTGCTAATGGGGGTAGGAAGGAATATGGATGTTTGAATCTCAGCCCAAGTTCTGGTAGGCTCACATCTGCTTACCAGAGCAGTGAGCTGGTTGCTTGGGTTTCTGAGCACCCTAAGTTCCAACATGGTGTGGATCTCAGGAGATGCTGATGGTTCTTGCCCTTGCTGACTGCCACTTGCTGGGCCACAGCCCTTACCAGGGCGATGAGCTGGCTGGTTTCTGAGCGCCCTAAGTTCCAACATGATGTGGGTCTCAGGAGACGCTGATGGTTCTTGCCCTGGGGCATCTGTGGCTTGCCAGGCCAAGGAAATTACCAGGGCAGCAAGATGGTTGCTTGTTTTCCCATATTCCAATTTTCTATAGTGCTTTTTTTTATCATGAATTGGTGCTGGAATTTGACAAGAGATTTTCTCCATATGTTGGGATGATCATATGATTTTTGGCCTTGGCTCTGTTAATATTGTGTATGATATTTATGGGTTTATATATGTTGAGCCCTCCCTGCATCCTTGGGATGGATCCCACCTGATCATGGTGCACAATTTCTTTGATGATTTTCTGCAGTCTGTTTGCCAGTAGCTTATTGAGAATTTTTGTATCAGTGTTCATTAGGGAGATTGGTTTGTAATTCTCTTTCTTAGTTAGGTCCTTCTCTGCTTTTGGTGTCAGGGTAATGCTTGCTTCCTGGAATATATTTGGAAGTATTGCTTCTCCTTTAATTTCATTAAGGAGTTTGAGAAGTAGTGGTGTTAGGTCTTCTCCAAATTTCTTACAGAATTCAGCAATGAATCCATCATGGCCTGGGCTTTTCTTTGTTGATAGTATTTTAATTACATCTTCAATTTCATTTATTGATATTGAGTTACTTAGGATTTTTATATATTTTCTTGATTCAGCTTTGGTAATTCATATATATCCAGGAATCTGTCCATTTCTTCTGTATTTTCCATCTTATTAGAATACAAGTTTTCAAAGTAGGTATAAAAGATTTTCTGGAGAGTCTGTTGTGATTTCATCCTTTTGATTCCTAATTACATGGATTTGAATCTTTTCTTTCTTTCATTTTGCTGATAAGGTTGGCTAAGTCTTTGTGAATTTCATTGATTCTTTGTATTGATTTTAATTTCCAGAGTGGTAATTTCTGCTCATATAATTTCCTCCCTTGTATGAGCTTTTGGTTTAGTTTATTTTTCTTTTTCTGGAAGTCTAAGGTTCAACATTAAGTTCTTTATATGCACTTGATCTGTTTTCCTGATACAGGTATTTACTGCTATAAATTTCCTCTTAAGTCTGCTTTCATGCTTTTCATCTCACAAGTCATTATCATTCAACTATAAAAACTGCCTTTCTTTCTTTCCTTCTTTCTTTCCCAGGGATTGAACTTATGACCTTGTACTTGCCAGGCAGGCACTTGTTTGGCTGAGCTAAATGCCTAGCCAAAACTGTCTAATTCCTTCTCTAATTTCATCTGTGACCCATTGGTTGGTCAATAGGGTGCTGTTTAATTTCCATGTGTTTATGAAATTCTCATCATTTCCTTTGGCATGGATTTCCAGTTTCATTGCACTGTGGTCTGATAGTATGTATGGGATAATTTCAATACCTTTGTATTTACTTAAGCATGTTCTATGAGCCAGTATATGATCTACTTTGGAAAATGTCCTGTGTACAGCTGAGAAGAATGCATTCTGATGTTATGGTGTGGAACACTCTATAGATATCTACTAAGTCCATTTGCTCAAAAGTTTGATTTAGTTCTAATATTTCATTATTAATTTACTTGTCTAGTTGATCTTTTTGTGACAGTGGGATATTGCATTGTCCTAATACAATTGTATCAGGGCTTATTTGATTTTTCATGCATGGTAGTTCACCAATATTTATTGCATATGTATTTATGATTTTTATCTCTTCCTCTTGGATTGTTCCCTTAACAAAGATGTAGTTATCATCTTTATCTCTCTTAATCAGTCTTGGCTTGAAATTCAATTTGTCTGCAAATAGAACTGCTACCCCTGTTTTTTTCTAGTTCCTGTCATGTGGAGTATTGTTTTCCATCTCTGACTTTCAATCTATGAATTTTTTAAATTAAATGTGTTTTTTGTATGCAGCATATTTGTTGGATCTTGTGTCTTGATCCATTCTGCCAGTCTGTGTCTTTTGATGGTGTATTGAGACCATTAAAATTGATGGTTATAACTCTCCGGTTTTTGGCTCTCCCTGTTTTTCCCCTCTCTCTAATTATTTACCTTTCCTGGTGAATTTCTTCAGTTGAAATTTGTGCAGCCCTTGCTAGAATATTCTTCAGAACATTTTACCTCTTTCTAGAATATTCTTTAGAACATTTTAGAGTGTTGACTTGGTGATCATAAATTTTCCTCAGATGTTCTTTGTCATAGATGTATCTTAATTCTTCATCAATTTTGAAAGACAGTTTTTTGGGTACATCAATTTGAGTCATAAAAAAAGAGAAAATAATTTATGTTGAAAGTTTTTTTCCTTCAGAATTTTGAATATTTCATACCAAGCTCTCCTTGACTTGAGAGTTTGTACTGATAAGTAAATTGTGAATCTGGTGGGCTTTCCTTTATAGATGATTTGTTTGTATTCTCTAACAGCTTTTAGGATTCTATTTTTGTGTTGAATTTGTGGAATCTTGACTGTGTTATACCTGGTCGTAGATTTTTTTGATCATTACTAATGGAGTTCCATATGCTTCATTTATCTGTATGTCAAATTCTTTTTGTCTCCCAGGAAAGTTTTCTGTCATGATGTCAGTGAACATTTTTAAAATGCCATTTGAGGCATCTCCAATTAATTGCTCTAATTAATCTTAAATTATTCTTCTTTGTCTCATCTAGCAGGTGCCAGATTGATTTCCCATGGTCCCTTGCTATTTTTGAGAAATCATTCTTTTCCTGGTCACTAACTGCAAGCCTCTATTCAGTACCTGAGATAACACTGGCCTAATATGCTTCAAATATTTTCAGTGGAGTTTTTATTCTCTTTAATATCTGCTTGAATCTGCTTTATGGATCCCCTTTTATTGTACCAATAATCAAACTCACAATCTTGTACTTGCCAGTCAATGGATTCCATTTTTTTCTATGCTAATCTTCCATAAATTTTTTAAGCTCATCTAATTTTTTGTCTGTGTCTGCCCTAGTAGTACTAAACATGGTACTTATTTTGGTAATCTCTGCAGTTATCTGATAGATTATTTCTGATTTCAGTTTTTCCATAGCCTCATTCAATTGCTTTATTGTTTCCCCTTCAGAGACACCTGGTGGGGTAGGGTGCTTTGGGATTTTCCCAACACATTACCCCCTGGATTTGCCTTTGGTGAACTGGATGCTTGGCACTGCATCTTGTTTAAGTGTTTTCACATTTTATTTTCTCTCTTTTTAAAGTTTAATTCCTAGGGTGATGCTTCTAAATTGCTAGTGTTGGGTTGTTTTATTGGTAGTGTTTAGGACCCTTATGTGATGATTTCTTCTCTGAGGTATCCTCTAGGTGTAGCTGGTTTTGGGTTTTGAGTCTGTTGGATGATCTTACCTCTTCAGTTTGTTGAAGATGAGAAGTTATTGCTTATTTGACTAGTTCCTGGTTCTTTGGCACTGTGCTACCATATTTTATGTGACTGTCAGTTAATCCAAGGCATGGAATGCCAGGACCAACAGCTACTTAGAACAATTATGTCAATTTTGGATATAGTGGTACCAATAGCATCAAACACAGCTTAGAAAATAACAAACTGAGCTAACCCTTAAATTGCAATGAAATAGATTTATGATTATATAACAAAATGTTTAAAAAAACATAATTATACACAATATATGTCTGTAATATGTCAGTTTTTCCCTCAGGGGTTAAAACTTAAAATGAATTAAGGAGAAAATAGAGAAGTGGAAGAAGAGAACGAGATTAGAAGGTTGGAGGACAAAGGAAGATTATACTAATTTAGGGAAACTGGTATAGAAGGCTGAAGGAAAGAGAATTGTAAGAGATAAATGGAAGAACAGAACATAACCACACCCACAAAGAGGTTAGGACCACTTTCACACTCATATAAAAACAATGAAGGAGAAAGAGAAAGAGAAAGAAGAGAAAGAAAAAGAGAAAAACAAGACAAGATAAGACAAGACAAATAGTCCACTTCCAGGATTCTCATTGATTTCACTAGTAGACAACCTGTGGAGACAAAGTCCCAAATCATGCCAACCTATCCCAGCAAGACAGCAGTTGCTTTATGGCAGAGTAGTCAGTAACTCCAGCAGCTCTACCATGAGATGAGAATCACTGGGCTCACCCAAGCCAAGCAATTTACATGGGTTTGCACCCAGCTGGGAGCTGCTGGAGGAAGTCAGCAGCAATTCTGTGTTCTGGGCTTATCCAGCCTTTCTCCAAAATGCCTCCGGACTAATTACTCTCTTCCTGTGGGAGGACTAAGTCCTCTGCACTCACTGCAAGCCAGTGCAGTTCTCTATGTTTGCTGCCCCCCTCCAGTGTCACGTTTCTCTGCAGTGGCCTCCAGGGTCACCAGCTGTCATCATCACTGTGACCATGCATTCTCAGATTTGAACTGCTTCTCTCGTGCAATGAGTCCTGCCTCAAAGTGAAGGGGTTGCCAGCTACAGCCTTGTTTTTCATTGAAGCTTTTTTCACTTTCTCTGTGGGTTTCATTTTGCACTTCAGATTTTTTCTGGGCCCAGGGGACCTGCTTCCTTCCTTCCTGTCTTCCTCACAGTGCTATATTCTAACATCTGGATGATGACACTCAGAGAGGCTATTTTCTCTGCTGTTTACCATTCCACTATCTTAACTCTCCTGTAATCATTGTTGGAGGAGCTTGGAATCTCTTTGTCTCTGAGGATGATCTTGGTACTTTTCAGGGGAGCTCTGGTCCTTACTTTGAGTGTTGCTTCCTGGTTCCAGTGCAGATCTCTTAGCCTGCTGGAACAGATCCTTCATCACACTAGCACAGACTATTTAGCTTCCACCTTTGATCTTTGGGCCTTCCCAAAGATCATGAAACAGATCCATGAAACAGACTTGCATGAGACATTGTCATGGGCTCTAGACCTCCAGTTGAACTCATGGGGGGAATTGTCAGGAATTCTTGATCTTTAGTTGTACTGATGCAGGACATGGCCATGGAATGCAGGCCCTCAGCTGGATTCTTTGGGTCATTAGTGTGTGGACAGATTTTCTGCATTCTTTTGTATGTCACTCTTTGGGTGACTATTATAAAATAACTGTATAAATTATGTATCCTGTATTAAATTGTTTCTCTTGCAAGCCCTGACTGCAACAAATTTTATACCACAGAAGTAGAGTCATTGCTGTGATTATACCTGGCCTTGTGGTTCAAGATCCTTTGTGAGAAGTTTGGAAAGATTTGGAAATTTTGCTTGAAAGAGTAGAGCTGGAATGCTGTAGGCTGTTCTGTATGGGAGATGCTGATCAGAGTCTGAAGATGAGAAAGCTGATAGAAATCCTGCTGGTAAAGACCAGGCTTCATAAGTTTCTGCTTGGAAAAATGCCTGCATTGGTTGTTGTACTACAGATAATATATGTTATGTCTTGGCAAAATGTTTGTCTACATTTTGCTCATGTCCAGAGATTTTTTCCAAAACTAAGATTAAAGATGGTGGGCTAATGGGTCTGGCAGAACAATTTCAAATGTAATCAAATGTTGAGGCAGTGGCATGGCTAAAAGCCCCCAATAATATTTTGTGAATCAGGAGAAAAGAGTCTAGCAGGATAATTGAAAACACTGTGCTTTTGGCCAGAAAGAAAGCACCCATAAAACTGTGGACTACAAAGATAGAGCTGAGGAGATCTTGATTGTTGAGAAGGGTCAGGAGAATATGAAAAATGGCCTAAGGTTATCAGAAGCAGCAAGTCTCCACCCACTGCAGCCTGAAAGCTGAAAAACAAAGCCTTTGCTTTGAGGAAAAATAATGCAGAGCACCATGGTCCAGAATGGCTGTGGCAGCTACACCAAGTTCCAGAATGGTGATACCATAGAACATTTATTTCTTGTAATCAGGTTCAGAGTGCTTAGTGATCCAGGCACTTGATCCCTACAGTTAAGAGAGAGAGAAAAGCCTGGTTACTGATCTAGTTGGCATCAAACTTTGGCATCATCCACATGGTGTTTGCTTTAGGTGCATGTAGAGTGAAAGAATTCTGATATTAACAAATCTTCCACCACCTGAATTTCAGAAAAAATGCCCTGAGAGGCTAGGCCATGTGATCCTGAGAAGGCAGTGTATGAAGCTGTGAGGGTGAAGCCAAAGTGTAGTGGAGAACACAAGTTTTGAGAAACCAGAAATGTGGATCAAATGAGAAAATCTATGAGGGAGCAAAGTAAGCCCAAGAGAAAAGCCAAAGCAGCTACAATTACCAGCAGTGCCTTAGGGTTAGAGTCACCCAAGCTCTTTGTTTGCACCTCACAGATTGCCTCAGTTGCTGCACATAGAACTATATGATTTAATGTTTGCCCTCCTGGATTTTGGACTTGTGTTGGTCCCATTGCTTTGTATTCCTATTTGTAAGTTTTGGAATGAAAATGTCTATTTTGTGCCATTTTGTGAATGTTGAAAATGTTTAACTTCGCATTTGTACAGGGTTTCACAGCTAAGAGTTTTTTTTTAATTGCATAGGAGACTTAGGACTATGAGTTTTCAACAATGCTGGAACTGTTAGAATTTTGGCAACTCTTGAAAATGGGCTAAATGTCTTTTGCAGAAAGGGATATGCATGAGGCTTTGGGGGACCAAGGGCAGAATGTTATGGTTTGTGTATGGATTCCCCCTACAAAGCCTCATACAGTCATGGGGTAGGATGCTTTCAGAGGTGGCTGAATCTAGAGTTTGTGATTGGAATTGTCTAGTGCTGAGAATATGGATAGGTGTGAGTGCAACACTCATCCTAGGGTGGCTGTAGCTTATATAAAACATAAAGAAAGAAAGAGTATTCTCTTGTTCCTTACAATTTTGCTCCTGTTGCTTTTGCTGCTTCTACCACCATGAACTATTACCTCTCTGGCACACCACCCCTCCTTGGAGTCAACGGATTACAAACTAAAATCCTTTGCACAGTATAAGTTAGATAAAATTTCCTTCTTTAATTTTGGATGTCAGGTATTTTGTATCAGCAACAAGAGAAAAATAATGAATACAACAAGTTTTCCAAGTTTACTTCTGAGTATAGGTGATCTGAAGTGTGAATCCTGTACTATAACACTGGTTATTTAGTTTTTGGTGATCTGTACACTGCTTTCATGGCCATACATGTGAGTGTTACACTAGCAGCCAGGTGACAATCACCCCCAACTACCAAAGAAAGTATTTTAACATACTAGATTAGAATACCCAAGTCTGACACTTTCTTTCTTTCTTTCTTTCTTTCTTTCTTTCTTTCTTTCTTTCTTTCTTTCTTTCTTTCTTTTGTCTTTTTCAGACAGGATCTCACTGTGCAGTTCAGGCTGTGGCCTTGAGTTCACTTTGTAACCCAGGCTGGTCTCAAACTTGCAAGAATCCTCCTGCCTCAGCCTCCCAAGTGCTGGAATTATAGCCATGCATAACTCCCAAGCTTGACTTTAGAAAGATATTTCTAATTTTACTTCAAGTTTTGCAGCATATGTTGGGTCTAGACAATATAAACTACTTACAAAGGCTCTTCAGTTATCCTAACCTGATCTAGAGATGCACAGATGTTTAACGAAATATGTATTAAAAAATAAAATAGTGAAGATAATTAGTTTCTATTGTTAAAAGTAGGCATACAATTATAATTCAGCATGTGAAATACAAAGCTACATAATCCACCACAAGACCAAACCTCGGCAAAGAGTACCTATTTAAGCAAGGTAAAGATGGGGTAGAAAGCTTGCCTGCCATGCATGAGGCTTTGTCCTCAATTCCTAGCACTACCAAAAAAAAAGGATAATTTCTCTATAAATTTTGCTCAAACTTGCTTATGCCTCACCTTTTCTTTAGGCATAGAATTTGGTCTGTAATGCAAAATGAAAAACTAACCATTGAATTTTCAGTGAAGATTTCACAATGCCAGAGAGAAAAGAAAATTATGAAAAGATTTATAAATATGTCAAATTTATGTATGCATCATTTTCTCATGCCCAGACATATAATAATCAATTACCACAAATTCAATATAAAAATAGAATATTAAAAACTGTCAGAGAAAAGAAACAGATTGCCTATAAAGGTAATCCCATCAACATCACAGCAGACTTCTCAACACAGGCCATCAGATCAGGAAGAGCTTGAAGTGAGGTATTCCAAACGCTGAAAGAAAATAACCTTCAGTCCAGATTGATGTACCCTGCAAAACTGTCACTAGAAATTAATGGAGAAACAAGATGCTTCCATGACAAAGAGGAACTGGGGGAGTTTGTGACCACCAATCCAACCCTACAGAGAATACTGGAAGATATTCTAGAGAGAGAAAAAAATACCAGGATTTTAGGAACAGTGGCAGAAAGGCCTCAATGAGTGGGGCAGGCAGTAGAATGAAGGAGAAAACTAGACAAACAAAGGCAGAAAAATAGCATAGCAGAAATGAGGCAGAGAAGGATGGCTAGAAGCTCTAACATAGATGGCCTTGATACACTATATTGTTAATAGTGCACCAGGATTTAAAACCCACATTACACACACTACTCTGCTTAGATGTATTATATTCTGTTCCAGTCATTCTACCTGTACTAGATTTGAGGGCACAGACAGTAATCCCAAAAATAATAGGATATAGTATGGTAATCATCCTTAATTTCCTATTAACTTAATCTAAAGCACTGTATAACCTACACTGTTTTTCCATGACTTATTGTGATTGAATCTGGTTTGTTAGATCACTGTTTTGTATTGATAGATTTTATTCAAAGCTGTTATGATTGATAGTATCAAGTCTGAGAGTATAGGCAACTGCACTGAAGATGACAAGAATCACTAGAATATCCACTCTAGTTTGATTATTACCTGTCTTTGAAGTTTTATACTGTCTACAATGTTTTATTTTTACTAATATTTTTATATACTGCTATATTCAATTATACTGCTATATTCAATTATGCCTGATGATATAGACAATTCTATTGAATATAATAAGAAACAACACAGTAACCATTGTGGATAACCTTGTTCTGTGGTTTTATATGACATTTTGGTTTCATGCTTTAATAGGAGTTTGTTTTGTTTTGTTTTGTCTTGCTAGGTTTTGTTTTTCCCTCTAATACAGAAAGGATAGAAATACCTATAGAGACTCAGGCATGCATAGCTCTTCACAGTCTCACTGTTTGAATATTTACTTTGTATGCTTTAATTTTGTAACTTGAACAACTAAGAGGACAATATGTAATTTATTAACTAGTGATTTCTTACTGTTTATCTTTTTTTTGAAATTCTGTATTATCTCTACCCTTTACATGTTTTTTTTTTAAACAAAAAAAATTTCACTTTTTTTCTTTAATTCTTTCATTTTTTTCTCTTGTCTTTCTTCTTTATCTTCTTGGCAACTTTTGGCCCTATTGTTTCCCTTTTTGCATTCCCCATTTTCTTTCCTTTTCATTTCCACCATGATATTTGTCCATTCAGATGTGGACACCGCTATTGTTACTTTCATTGTTTTACTTCAATTGTGGAACTTCTTCATAGTGTTCTTTTTCTTCATTCATATCTTGTCTTTCTGGAATTTTTCAATTTTCCTTTTCTGTATTTTGTACTTTTTCTTTTCTCCCATGTTTTCTTTGTTCATTTCAGCATCAACTATTTTTCTGTCTCAACCTCTCATTACTCTTCTATTTGTGTTTGTGTTTCTGTTCTTTGTGTTATTCTGAATTTTCACATTTTTTCTTTAGTCCTTTTTTTCTTTTCTCTTTGTTTGTATGTCTGTCTGTTTTCCAGTGGTCCGTTTCATGGTTACTGTGGCTGCTGTGGTCGAGTTTGTGATTGTCCTCGTCATCCTCTTCCCTCTTGTCCATTTCACTGGGCTTTTCTTTATCTCTCCTTTTTTCTTTCACTTTTTCCTCAGTGTTTTTCATGTTGTCACATTTCTGGGCTTTTTCAATTTTCTTTTTCTGCATTTCTGTTTCCTCATGATCGCTTTGTTTGATTCTGCAGCAGCTTCGTTTCTCCATCTCATATTCTCATTCCATTTCTTTTTGCTGTATCATTTTTCTCTTGTGATTTTCTGAATTTTCACAATACTTTTAGTCATGTCTTTTTTCTCCATTCACTTTCCGTTGGATCTTCTTGGCAATGTCCTTCCCAATCTTTTCCCTTCTTTCATTCCCCATTCTGTTTTCTTGTCATTTCCACCACTATATTTTGCTGTTCAGTCCTGATGTTGCCATTTTTTGTAGTGTTGTTCTTGTTCATTTTGAGGAAACTCTTCATATTCTTCTATTTTTTCCTGTATATCTTTTCTTTTATTTTTTTATTTTTGTTTTTTCTGTTTCCTTTGTCACTTTGTTCCATATGGAAGCATTTTTTCTCTGTCTGAACCTCTCATTCATGTTCTTTTTTGCTCTTTTGTATTTTTCTGAATATTCATATTTTCTCTTTATTCCATTATTTTTCTTCTATTCTCTTTTTTTTTTTTGGATATTCTTGACAACTTCCTATCTTTTTCCTTCTTTCATTCCCCCATTTTGTTTCCCATTCTTCTTCACATTCTTTCTCAATTTTTTCATTTTCTGGAGTTATCTGCACTTTTTCAATTTTCTTTTTCTGCATTTTGTGCTTTTTCTCTTTTCCATTGCTTGCTTTGTTCCATTCTGCAGCAGATTTCTTTCTCTGTGTGACCCTATCAGTCTTCTTCTTTTTCTCCCTGCTCTTTAGTCTTTTTCTAGATTTTCATATTTTTTTCTTTAGTCACATCTTTTTTTTGCCATTCTATTTCTTTTGGCTCATCTTGCCAACTTCCTTTCCTATCCTTTCCCTTTTTACTTTCACTCATTTTTAAATTTTTCTATTCTTTTATGTTTTTCTGAATTTTCGCACTTTTTAACTCTAGTATTTTTCTACTCTGTTTTTATTTCTGTATTGCCATGGCCAATTTCATGTCTTCACTGGCTTTTCTGGTTGAAGTGGTGGCCACCCTCATTGTCCACTTCCCTCTGGTCCATTTCACTGTGTCTCTCATTCTCTTTTCCTTTGTATTTCATTTTCTCAATTTTTTTTCATTTTCTCATGTTTTCTGGGCTTTTTCATTTTTCTTTTTCTGTGCTTTGTGCTTTTACTCTTCTCCCTTGCTCACTTTGTTCCAATCTGCAGCAACTTCTTTTCTCTGTGTGACCATATCTTTCTTCTTTTTGGTCTTTTTACCCCACTCTTTCGTCTTTTTATAGATTTTCAGATTTTTTTCTTTAGTCCTATCAGTTTTTTCTGTTCTCTTTCTTTTGGATCATTTTGCCAACTTCCTTTCCTATCATTTTCCTTTTTGCATTGGCTCATTTTATTCTTTTCATTTCCAGCACAGTTACTTGCCCATTCACATAGCAATGCTGCTGTTGCTTTTTGCATTGTTCTACTTTATTTTGTGGTATTTCTTCCTACTTTTCTTTTTCTTCTTGCATATCTTTTCTTTCTGGTCTTCTTCAGTTTATTTTTCTGTGTTTTCTGCTTTTTCTTTATTCCCATGGTTGCTTTGTTCATTTTGGCAGCAGATTATTTTCTCTGTTGGAACATCTTATTCGTCTTCTCTTTGATGTTTCTTTTACTTATCTTTTGTGATAATCTGAATTTTCACATTTTGCTTTAGACCTTTCATTTTTTTTTGTATTCTCTTTCATTTGGGTCTCCTTGCCAACTTCATTCCCTATGCTTTTCCTTCTTGAATTCGACAATTGTCTTTCCTTTATGTTTTCAGCATAATATTATATTGTTCAGATGATTAGGCTGCCATTGTTCCTGACATTATTCTTCTTCATTTTGTGAAACTTCTTTCTTTTCTTTTTTCTTGCATATCTTTTTTTTCTGGACTTTTTCAGTTTTCTTTTTCTGCATTTTCTGCCGTTGGTCACTTTGTTCAATTTGGCAGCAGGTTTTTTCTCTGTCCAAAACTCTCATTTGTTGGAGACCACTATGAAGTGGCTCTGAGCAGGATTTAAAATTAACTAATTGGCTTTCTATGTTTATCTGTGAGTCTGTCCTCATCTCAGTCCCTTGCCTGGAAATGGAGGCTGATTCATAGTAAGTGAACCTTTATGAGTCAAGTTTTCTGGGCTTTTTCAATTGTCTTTTTCTGTGTTCATGCTGTTTCTCTCCTTTACTGGTTTTATTCCATTTGGCAGCAGCTTCCATTCTCTGTCCGATCCTCACCTTATTTTTCTCTTTGGTCTTTTTTCCCCCACTCTTTTGTATTTTCTGGATTTTCACTATTTTTCTTTTGTCCTTTTGATTTTTTTCTCTCTTCTCTTTCTTTGGGATCATCTTGCTCCCTTCTTTGCCTATACTTCCCTTTTTTCATTCACCCATTTTTTCTTTGCTTTTCCATTGCAATATTTGCCCATTCAGATGGCCATGCTGCTGCTATTCCTGCCATTTTTCTTCTTTTTGTGGAAAATTCTTCATATTCTTTATTTTCTTACATATCTTTTCTTTCTGGGCTTTTTCAGTTTTCTTTTTCTGCAATGACAGCTTTTTCTTTTCTCTCATGGTTGCTTTGTTCATTTTAGCACTGGACTATGTTCTCTGTCTGGACCTCTAATTCTTCTTTTTAATGATTTTTTCCAAATTTTTGTGTTTTTCTGAATTTTCATGTTTTTCTTTAGACCTTTCTTTGTTTTTTCTTTCTATTTTCTCCCTTTTGGGTCTCATTGCTCACTTCTTTCTCTATCCATTTCCTTGTTGAATTCCCCCATTTTTTTTCATTTTCAACATAATGTTTCCCTATTCAAATGACGAGGCTACCATTGTTTTTGGCATTGTTCTCCCTCACTTTGTGGAGCTTCTTCCCTTTCTTCTTGCATATCTTTTCTCTCTGGGCTTTTTCAGTTTTCTTTTTCTGCCTTTTCTTTTCTCCCTTGGTCTCTATGTTTGATTCTGCAGCAGATTCTTTTTCCCTATGTGAACCTCTCATTCATCTTTTTCTGTTTATCATTCTGCTCTTTTATATTTTTCTGAATTTTCACATTTTTTTCTTTACTATTTTACTTTTTTCTACTCTGTATGTCTGTATTGCCATGGTCAATTTTGAGTAACAATGTTGATTTTTGTTGGTGAAGTGGTGTCACCATTGTCCTCCAATTGTCTCTTGTCCATTTCATCATGTTTCTCATTCTCTTTCCCTTTCTCTTTATTTTCTTTCTCAATATTTTTCATTTTCTTGCATTATCTGGGCTTTTTCAGTTTTTTTTTTCCTGCATTTTGTGCTTTTTATCTTCTCCGTTGCTTGCTTTGTTCCATTTGGCAGCAGATTCCTCTGTCTGATCCAGTCATTCCCTTTTTTTTTTGGTCTTTTCTTCCCAACTCTTTTGTCTTTTTCTACATTTTCACATTTTTGTTTAGTCCTACAAGTTTTTCTCTGTTCTCTTTCTTTTGGATCATCCTCCTGACTTCCATACCTATTGTTTTACTTTTTGGATTTGCTTACTTTTTTCTTTTCTTTACAGCCACAATATTTGCCCATTCAGATGGTGATGCTGCTGTTGTTCTTGGTTTTGTTCTTCTTTGAAGTGTTGAATTTCTTTCTCTTCTTTTTCTTTTTGCATATCTTTTCTCTCTGGTCTTTTTCAGTTTTCTTTTTCTGCATTTTTCTGCCTTTTCTTTTCTCCCATGGTCACTTTGTTCAGTTCAGCAGCAGGTTTTTTCCACTGTCTGAATTTCTCACTCATCTAGTTTTCCTGTTTATTTTTCTGCAATTTTATGTTTTTGTGAACTTTCATATTTTTTCTTTTCTCCTTTAGTTTTTTCTAGTCTCTTTGTTTGTTTTTATGTCTGTATTGCTAAGGTCAATTTTGTGTTGACTTTGGTTATTCCAGTCAAGTTAGTGGTCACATTTGTCTACTTCTGTCTTGTTCATTTCATTTGGTTTCTCATTCTGTTTCCCTTTCTCTTTCACTATCTTTCTCCATTTTTTTATTTTCTAACATTTTCTGGGCTTTTTCAACTTTTTTTCTGCATTTTGTGCTTTTTCTCTTCTCTATTGCTTGCTTTATTCAATTTATCAGCAACTTCCTTTCTCTGTACACTCTTCTCCTTTGTCTTCTTTTTGGTATTTTTTCCCCTGCTCTTTTTTCTTTTTCTGCATTTTCACACTTTTTCCTTACTCCTTTCATTTTTTCTCTCCTGTCTTTCTTTTGGATCATCAGACTGAATTCCTTCTCTATCCTTTTCCCTTTTGTATTTGCCCATTTTTTATTTAAAGAGAAAAGAGAAATAAAACAGATAAAAGGGTAGCAACAATACAGAAATCCAAAGGAAAAACAAGGGAAAAAAAGCACTAAGACATCACTAGTTGATAAAGTACA
The DNA here is from genome assembly GCA_004027455.1 of Hydrochoerus hydrochaeris. Lineage (NCBI taxonomy): Eukaryota > Metazoa > Chordata > Mammalia > Rodentia > Hydrochaeridae > Hydrochoerus > Hydrochoerus hydrochaeris. The sequence continues at coordinate 236,075 of PVLA01001516.1, read as the reverse complement.
TATTGTCATCTTGTATATAGTTGTTCATGTTATAAAATTAAAGGATACATAGTAGGCATTCAAACAGTGAGACTGCAAACAGTTCTGCTCAATGATCCAACAAAGATTCAGCAATATGGTCATCTATTTTACACACTCAAACATACATGCAGTTATATCCCTTAGAGCAGTTTCTTTTCTTCTCTTTTCTACAATAGCAATTACACATTTGGAGTGTTGTTGCTCTTATTGTTCTTATTACTTTTTACACTAGAGACACAATGTGATATATATAAATCTGTTTCTTATTTACTTTGCTAATGAGGATACTCTCAAGTTATCTCCATTTACCTATGAAGGCCTCAAGATCATCCTTTTTTATAGCTGAGTAATATCCCACTGTATAAAAATACCACATCTTTTTCATCCACTCTGCATTTGATGGGTTGGTTGTTTCCAAGATTTAGCTATTACAAATTGTGCTGCTATGAACATGGGTGCACATATATCACTGTGATATGAACTTTTCAGTTCTTCTGAGAAAATACCCAGGAGTGGAATAGCTAGGTTGAATAGAGCTTCCAATCTGACCTCCTGAGAATTCTTTATATGGATTCTCATAGTGATTGCACCAGTCTGCACTCCCACCAACAGTGGAGCAGTGTTCCTTTTTCCCCGCAGCCTCGCCAGCATTTGTTATCAATTGATTTCTTGAAGGCAGCTATTCTTTCCATAGTGAGGTGAAATCTCAATGTTGTTTTAATTTGCATTTCTTGAATGACCAGTGATGGTGTACATTTCTTCATGTATTTATTTGCCATTTGTATATCTTCTTCTGAGAACTGTGTGTTCATCTCAGATGCCCATTTTTGGAGATGGTCTTTGAATTTGGGAAGCTTGATGTTTTTCAGTTCTTTACATGTTCCACATATAAGTCCTTTGTCTGAGGGGTTGCTAGCTAAAATTCTTTCCCACTGTGTATTTTCTTTTCACTCTTTTGGTGATTTCGTTTGGAGTGCATAAACTTTTCAATAATATGAGATCCCAATTATTGATTCTTTGAAGTGTTTCCTGTGCAGTTTGCATTTTGATCATGAATTCTTTGCCTACCCCAAGTCTCCAAGACTTCTGCCGACCTTGTTTTTCAGTAGGTTATTTTTTTTCTTTTAATATTTAGATCTTTGATCCATTTAGTCTTTAGTTTTGTGCATGGTGACAGGCTTGGATCTAGTTTCAGTGTTTGGCATGTGGAGAGCCAATTTTTCCAACACCATTTATTGAAGAGTCTATCCTCCTTCCAATGGACATTTTTAGCCCTTTTGTGAAATATCAGGTGGCTGAGTGTCTTTGTAGTTGTGCTTGCATCTTCTAATCTGTTCCATTGATCCTCTGGTCTATTTTTTTTGCCAATACCATGCTGATTTGACTTTATCACTGTGGCTTTATAGTACTGTTTCAAGTCTGGAATTGAGATGCTTCCTGCCTTGCCTTTGTTGCCCAGAATTGCCTTTGCTATTCTAGGTTTCTTCTGTTTCCAAATGAATTTTAGGAGAGTTTTCTATAGATCTGTGAGTTATGTCAATGGTATTTTGATAGGAATTGCATTAAATCTATAACAGTTTTGAGAGTATGGCCATTTTCACAGTGTTGGTTCTTCCTGTACAATAGCAAGGAATATCCTTCCATTTTCTAATATCCTTTTCAGTATCCTTTTTTAGCATTGTATAATTTTCAGCATGTAGGTTTTTACATTTTTAGTTAGGTTAATTCCTAAGTATTTCATTTTTTAAGATGTTATTATAAAGGGCAATGTTTCTATCATTTCTTTCTTGTTGAGTTTTTTTGTTTGTGTACAGGAATGCTATTTTTTTTGAGCATTGGCTTTGTATCCAGCTACACTGCTGAACTTGTTTATTATCTCTAGTAGTCTTTTAATGGAGTTTTTTAGGTCTTCTTTATAGAGTAGTATGTCATCTGCAAATAGTGATAATTTAAATTCTTCCTTTCCTATGTTTATTCCTTTTATTTCTCTCTCTTGTCTGATTGCCCTGGCTAGTGTTTCCAGAACTATATTGAAAAGGAGTGGTTATAGTGGATATCCTTGTCTTGTTCCTGATTTTAAAGTGAAAGCTTTCAGTTTTTGTCCATTTAGTATAATGTTGGCTATTGGTTTGTCATAGTTGGCTTTATAAGGTTGAGGTAGATGCCATGTATTCCGAGTTTCTGAAGAGTTTTTATCATGAACGTGTGTTGGACTTCATCAAAAGCTTTTTCTGCATCTATTGAGATGAACACGTGGCTTTTGTTTTTGGCTCTGTTGATCTGGTGTATCACATTTATTGCTTTGTGTATGTTAAACCATCCCTGCATTCCTATTATGAACCCCGCTTGGTCATGATGTATAATCTTCTTGATGATTTGCTGCATTATATTTGCCAGTATTTTATTGAGAATCTTTGCATCAGTGTTAATTAGGGGCATTGGTCTATATTTCTCCTTTTGGTTGGATCTTTCTCTGGTTTTGGTATCAGAGTAATGCTTGTCCAGGAATGATTTAGGGAGGATTGCTTTCTTCTCAATTTCATTGAAGATTTAAGGAGTATTGGCATCTAATCTTCTCTAAATTTCTTATACAATTCAGCTGTGAATCCAACAGGACCTGGGTTTTTCTTTGTTGGTAAGTTTTTAATTATGTTTTCAATTTCAATAACTGATATTGGGTAGTTCAAAATTGCTATATCTTCTTGGTTGTGCTCTGGTAGTGCATATGTTTCTAGAAATCTGTCCATTTCCTCTGTTTTCCACTTTATGTGAGTATAGATTTTCAAAGTAGGTATTCATGATCTTTTGAATTTCCATTGGATCTGTAGTAATTGCCCCCTTTTCAGATCTTATTGTGTGTATTTGGGTTTTTTCTTTCTTTTTCTTGATAAGATTAGCTAGGGGGTTGTCAATTTTTTTTTATTCTTTAAAAAAACCAGCTTTTTGATTCATTAATTCTTTGTATTGTTGTTTTAGTTTCAATTGCATTGATTTCTGCTCCAATCTTCACAATTTCCTCTCTTCTATGAGCTTTGGATTTAGCTTGCTCTTCTTTTTCTAGAAGCTTGAGATGGAGCAATAGGTTATTTGTGCTCATTCTGTTTTCTTGATATGACAATTTATTGCTATATATTTCCCTCTTAAGACCACTTTATTGCATCCCACAGATTACAGTATGTTGCTTCTGTATCTTATTTGAATTTTAGATATTGCTTTATGTCTTCTTTAATTTCATCTATAGCCCACTGGTTGTTCAAAAGGCTGTTATTTAATTTCCATGTATTTATGCAGGTTTTACAATTTCTTTTGCCATTAATTTCCAATTTCAGTGCACTACGGTCAGATATTATACAAGGGATAATTTCAATACCTTTACATTTACTTAAGAATGTTTTATGGGATAATATACGATCTATTTTGGAGAATGTCCCATGTGCAGCTGAGAATAATGTGTATTCTGATGTGGTTGGGTGGAATGCTCTGTAAACATCTACTAAGTCCAATTGCTTGCAAGCATGATTCAGTTCTATTATTTCTTTGCTGACTTTTTGTCTAGTTGATCTATCTCTTTGTGACAATGGGCTGTTAAGGTCCCCTAGTATAATTGTTTTCTTGTGTATTTGGTTTTTCATATCCATTAGTATCTGTCTTATATAGTTGGGTGCTCCTGCATTTGGTACATATATATATTTGCAATTGTTAGTTGTTCCTTTTGAAGTTTTCCATTAATGAGTATGTACTAACTTTTTTTTTAATCTGTTTTAATCCTTTTAGGTTTGAAGTTCACATTATCTGCAAATAGAATAGTTACACCTGCTTTTTTCTGGGTTCCTGTTGCATGGAATACTGTTTTCCATCCTTTGACTTTTAATGTATGAGTTTACTTTTGGGTCAGATGTGTTTCTTGTATAGATCATATTGTGGGATCCTCTTTCTTGATCCATTCTGTCAATCTATTTCTTTTGATATGTGAATTGGGGCCATTTACATTTATGTATATCACTGATATATACTGGCTCAACTTCACCGTGTTATTTTCCAGTTGTTTACTTTCTGCTTTTCCTCTTATTTAATTGCTTGTTCTATCTGTTGGTTTCTTTCTGTTGTTGTTCTGTGGATTGTGGTCATTTTTTATCTCTTCTAGTGTGTCTTTCAGTAATCTTTGTAGGGTTGGTTTGGTGGACATAAATTTCTTCAGTTGTTGTTTGTTGTGGAACTATCTTGTTTCTCCATTAAATTTGAATGAATGTTTTGCTGGGTACATCAGTCTGGGTTGAAAGTTGTTTTCTTTCAGGGCTTGAAATACCTCACTCCAAGCTCTTCTTGACTTGAGGTTTTGTGCTGGAAAGTCTGCTGTGAATCTAATAGGCTTTCCTTGATAAGTGATTTGTGTCTTTTCTCTAAAAGCTTTTAGTATTCTGTTTTTATGCTGTATGTCTGAGATCTTAATTATTATGTGTCTGGGTGTAGATTTATGTTGATTGTGACTATTTAGTGTGCTATATGCCTCATTATCTGCCTATCAGATTTTTTCCCCATACTTGGGAAATTTTCTTCTGTTGCTTCTGTGAATATTTTGGCTATGTCATTTGCATTGACTCCTGCCTCTTCACTGGTGCCTATTAATCTTATACTTTTTTCTCTTGGCATCACCTTGAAGCTGTTGCATTGTCACTTTGTGCTGCTTTGTTATTTTTAAAAGTTCTATCCTTTCATGATCACTAATTGTGATCTTGTCCTCTGGGTCTGAAATCCTACCCTCAGCTTCATTTAAATGGTTTTGCATGCTTTGAAGTGAATTTTTGTTTCTTGGATGTCTCTTTGAGTTTGTTTCATGAATTCTGCTTGTTTTCTATATTATTCATTCTAGGTTTCAATCAATTTCCCATGCTACTGTACATTTTTCTCTGTTTCTTCTTTAGCTGCATTCAACAACTCCTTTACTAAGGTTGTTATTTCTATCTTTACATAGGAGAGTACTTCTAATTTGATTTCTTCTGTAGCCTCATGGAGTTGTTTTTTTATTTCACTTACTATCTTTTCTGAGACTTCTGGTGTGTTAGTTTTGGAGTCCTCTATTTCAATGTCTTCTGTACTTGCTCCTGGTGAGCTTGATGTTTGAGATTGCATTTTGCTTTTTTGTTTTGCTATTTTTCCCTTTCGAGTTAGTGTTTGGTCCTTTAATCCTGCTATTGTCAACTGATGGTAGTGTGTATCTTGGGGTCCCAATATAAGGTTGATGTTTGTCCAATTGCAGGGTCCCACAATGAATAGATGGGTCAGTCACCTGACTTCCCACTGAAGGGCCTGTTGGGTGAATCCTATAATCTTCATGGGCTGACAAGCCTAATAGTATTGATGTTGATCAATTTTTAGTTCCTGTTGTTACTCTGTCTTCAGGTTATTCCAGGTCATCAGATCTCCCTGTCTATAGTGCTTGTGTCAGCTGAGGCTGTACTGTGTCTCTATTGTGTACCTGTGTGTTTCATAAGCCCTTTTGATTTTCTTCAAATTGGGGGAGTGCTTCTTGACACAGTCCTCATTCTGCCTGATGTTTTCAGTGTGTAGGAGGGGGCCACCGAGGTCTTACAACTGGATGGAAAGGGCTTTACTACTGCCCTATTTACCCACTGTGCATCTCTGCTTTAGGGGCATACTCACCACACTGACTGGAGCCTGCTGAGATCTTCTGTTTGGGTGAGGCAGTTACTGAATCTCCCTTCAAGGTAGCAGAGTTAATCCATCATTGACCAAGATTCACTGGGAGTGAAGTTCTGAATTTTCCCCATGTGCTGGGATGGCACCACTATGCGTGGTCATTGCCCAGGGTTGAATTCTGGGACATGGTTGCTGTGTGGAGTTTGGTGGGTGTGGCCCAGTTAGGACTATTGGTCCCTCTCTTGTGTGTTAGGCTGGCTTCAGACACAGGGCATTCTCTTACCACCTGGGAGCATTTTCTAGTTTGCCCTGTGTGCTGGAATCCATTCTTCATTTCATTATTTTCTCTGTTGGAACCTCTCATTCTTCTGCTTTTTGATGTTTCATTTTTTGATTTGTTGTGTTTATCTGAATTTTCACATTTTTCTTTAGACCTTTCATTTTTTTCTATTGTCTTTCATTTGGGTCTTCTCGCCTATCTAATAATACCCTATGCTTTTCTTTTGCAATCCAGCATTTTCTTTTCTTTTCCTTTCCATTGTAATATTTACCTCTTTGGATGATGAGGCTGCCATTGTTCTTGGCATTGTTCTTCTTCATTTTGTGGAACTTCTTACTTTTCTTCTTGTTCTTTTTGAATATCATTTCTTTCTTGGCTTCTTTTTTCTTTTTCTGTGTTTTCTGCTTTTGTTTTTTCTTATGCTTGCTTTGCTTAGGCAGCAGATTCTTTTCTCTGTTGAGACCTCCCATTGATTCATCTTCTTTTTGATGTTCCTTTTTCCTATCTTTTGTGTTTTTCTGAATTTTCACATTTTTCTTTAGACCTTTTATTTTTTTATTCTCTTTCATTTTAGTCTTCTTCTAAGTTCATTCTATATTCTTTTCCTCCTTGCATTCCCCCATTTTCTTTTTCACCATTGTATTTCCCTGTTTAGATGAGGAGTTTACCATTGTTCCTTCCATTTTGTGCAGCTTTCTTTTCTTCTTTTTCTATTTGCATATATTTTCTTTCTGGGCTGTTTCTATTTCTTTTTCAGCAGTTTCTGATTTTTCTTTCATCCCTTGGTCTCTGTGTTCAATTCTGTAGCAGGTATTTTTCTTCACCTAAACCTCTCATTTATCTTCTTTTTTCTGTCTAGTTTCCTGCTCCTTTGTGTTTTTCTGAATTTTCACATTTTTTTCTTTACTCTTTTGGTATTTTTCAACTCTGTTTGTATGTCTGTATTACCTTGGTCAATTTCATGTCGACACTGGTTTTTCTGGTCATAGTTGTAGTCAAACTCCTCGTCCACTTTTGTCTTGTCTATTTAATTGTGTTTCTCATTCTCTTTCCATTTCTCTTTCACGTTCTCATTTTTTTATTTTCTCACATTTGCTGTGCTTTTTCACTTTTATTTTTCTGTGTTTTGTGCATTTTCTCTTCTCCCTCACTGTCTGTCATATCTTCTCATTCTTGTTCTTTTTGGTCTTTTTTCCCCCTGCTTTTTTGTCTTTTTATGGATTTTCACTATTTTTCTTTTTTCTTTGTATTTTTTCTGTCTTCTCTTTCTTTTGAAACATCTTTCTAGCTTTCTTTCCTATCTTTTTCCATTTGTCATTTGCCAATCTTTTTTATTTGTGTTTCCACCACAATGTTTACTCCTTCAGATGCTGATGCTGCTGATGTTCTTGGCATTGTTGTTCATCATTTTATGGAACTTCTGCCTATTCTTCTTTTACTTCTTGGCTCTCTTGTTTTCTGGTCTTTTTGTGTTTTCTTTTTCTGCATTTTGTGAATTTTCTTTTCTCCTATGGTTGCATTCTTCATGTCCCAAGAAGATTACTTTCTCTGTTGGAACCTCTCATTAGTCTTCTTTTTGATGTTTCATTTTCTTATCTTTTGTGTTTATCTGAGTTTTCACATATTCTTTAGACCTTTTATTTTTTTTCTCTTTTCTTTCATTAGTGTCTTCTATCCAACTTCATTAATTATGCTTTTCTGTTTGCATTGCACCATATTCCTTCCTTTTCCTTTTCAGTATAATATTTAGCTGTTCAAATGATAAGACTGTCATTGTTGGCATTGTTCTTCCTCATTTTGCAGAAGTTCTTACTTTTCTTCTTGTTCTTCTTGCATATCTTTTCTCTCTGGGCTTTTTAACTTTTCTTTTTCTGCATTTTGTGATTTTTCTTTTCTCCCATGGTTGCTTTGTTTGTTTCAGCAGATTATTTTCTCCGTCAGAACCTTTCATTCTTCTTTTTCATGTTCCTTTTTCTGATCTTATGTGGTTGTCTGAATTTTCACATTTTTCTTTAGATCGTTCTTTTTTTTTTCTATTCTCTTTCATTTTTGTCTTCTTACTGACTTCATTCCCTATCCTTATCCTTCTTGCATTCCCCCATTTTCTTGTTTTTATAATATCTTTTTTTATCAGTACTGGGGATCAAACTCATGACCACACACTTGCAAGGCAGGTGCTTATGCTGCTGAGCTAAATCCCAAGCCCCTCATTCCCCCATTTTGTATCCTTTTCTTTTCAGCACATTATTTCCCTGTTCAGATGAGGGGGTTGTAGTTGTTCTTTGTTTTGTGGAACTTCCTTTTCTTCTTTTTCTATTTGCACATCTTTTCTTTCTGGGCTGTTCCAGTTTTCTTTTTCTGCATTTTCTGCCTTTTGTTTTTTCCATGTGTCTCTATGTTTGATTTGCCAGTAGTTTTTTTTTCTCTGCCTGAACTACTCCTTTATCTTATTTTTCTGTTTAGTTTCTTGCTCTTTTATGTTTTTGTGAATTTTGACTTTTTTTTTTACTCATTTAGTATTTTTCGACTCTGTTTGTTTGTATATCTGTATTGCCATGGTCAGTTTTGTATTAATGTTGGTATTTCAGGTTGAGATGATGCTCACACTCATGGTCCACTTTTGTCTTGTCCATTTGATGGTGTTTTTCATTCCCTTTCCCTTTCTTTTTTGTCACCTTTCCATTTTTTTATTTTCTTGCATTTTGTGGGATTTTTTTAACTTTTTTTCTGAATTTTGTGCTTTTTCTCTTCTCCGTCACTCTACTTGATTCCACAGAAGCTTCTTTTCTCTTTCTGATCCTCTCATTCTTCTTCTTTTTGGATTTTTTCCCCTGTTCTTTTGTCTTTTTCTGAGTTTTCACTATTTTTCTTTAGTCCTTTCATTTTTTTTCTGTCTTCTCTTTATTTTCGATCATCTTGCTGAATTCCTTCCCTATCCTTATCCTTTTAGCATTCATCCATTTTTTTCTTTGCATTTCCACCACAATATTTGCCCATTTATATGGTGATGCTGCTGATATTCTTTGTGTTGTTAATCTTCATTTTGTGGAATTTCTGCCTATTCTTTTTCTTCTTGACTGTATTTTATTTCTGGTGTCTTTGAGTTTTATTTTTCTGTGTTTTGTGAGTTTTATTTTCTCCCATGATTGATTTGTTCATTTCTGAAGCAGATTATTTTCTCTGTCAGAACCTCTGATTCATCTTCTTTTTGATGTTTTATTTTCTGTCCTTTTGTGCTTATCTTAATTTTCACATTTTCTTTAAAGTTTTCATTTTTTCTATTCTCTGTCATTTGCATCTTATTGCTGAGTTCATTCCCTATGCTTTATCTTTTTCATTCTACCATATTCTTTCCTTTTCCTTTCTAGCATAATATTTCCTTGTGATGAAGGAAATATTCAGATATTTCAGAATATTTCAGATGACTAGGCTGTCATTGTTCTTGACACTGTTCTTCATTTTGTGAAACTTGTTTCTTTTCTTCTTGTTCTTCTTGTATATCTTTACTTTCTGGGCTTTTTCACTTTTCTTTTTCTGCATTTTCTGCTTTTGCCTTTCTCCCGCTGTGGCTTTATTAGTTTTGGCAGCAGATTATTTTCTCTGTTGGACTCTCTCATTGGTCCATCTTCTTTTAGATGTTTCTTTTTCCAATCTTTTGTTTTGTTTACAAATTTTCACATTTAAGACCTTTCATTATTTCTATTCTCTTTCATTTTGGTCTTCTTGCTGGCTTCATTCCCTACCCTTTTCCTTCTTACATTCCCCATTTTTGTCCTTTTCTTTTCCATCATAGTATTTCCTTGTTCAGATGGCATGGCTACCAGTGTTCTTCATTTTGTGGAACTACATACATCTGTGTGCTTTTAAAGTCTCTCTCTCTGTCACACACACACACACACACACACACACACACAAACACTCCTGGGCGAAGCCTTTTGTCTTGGAAACTCTGTACTACCCTTGCAACTTTCGGTGAATCTTTGAGTATTTCAATGTCAAAAGTCAAATAAAAAGAAAGATGAAAAAGTACAGAAGGAACAGGTCCTTAGCACAGCAAAAAGTTTAGTTCTGATGAGGTTCAATTCCTTTTCATTTTTCTCTATCTATTGTGCTTTTGCTCTCATGTATCAGAATGCTTTACTCTGTCCTACCATCTGAAAATTTCCTTAATGTTACCTTCTGAACATTTTGGTTTTATATTTTGCATAGAAACATATGATCTGTTTTGAGTTATTTTTTGTATAAGGCATGAAGTTTACAGTGAATTCATTAATTGCCTATGGGTCACTGAGTGCTTTTGCACCATTTATTAAAGAGACGACCCTTCTAACCGGTGCCTTTTACAGCTTACCAAAAAGCAGTTGGCAGGACTCTCCACAAACGTTCCCTTTCACCAACAAATTTATGTGATAAAGGAACTTGTTAAAATTTACTTACTTAGCAATTCCTAAGGTTGAATTTGAGACAACAATGCCTTCTCTGTCACTTTATCTCTGAAGATATCTGAAAGTCAATGCCAGCAACTGGCTTGGCTCACTGCATTCCTATCAAGAAAAGACCCTGCTGTCTGGCTGTCTTCTCTGGAAAGGTGTAGATCTGGAGGAGTTACAGATAACATCAAGGAACACTTCACTGATGTGTTGAGCTGTGGATATTTTCCTCTATGGGCAATTTATTTTATTATGTAATATTTTGCATGAGTAAAATAATGTATAAAATTATATGAAGAATAATTCAACCACATGGTCACAAAGTAATCTGAAAGAAAAATAACTGTCTCTGGAGGGAGGAGCCGCGCTCTTTGCTGGGGTTACAACACATTTTATAGAGGAGCCACGTTTGTGAGTCTGCTTAATCCAAGTCCCCTCACTGCCAGGTGTTTATGGAATTCACAATCTTCTTTCTTACTGTTGTGTATGTTTGTGATACAAAATAATTATCTTCCTCCTGGTGAATTGGTATCCATACAGATCGAATTTACATCCTTTTTACTCCTCCCCACACTTCTGGATCCTCTTTCCATCTCCACAAAATCTACTTCCCTGCATCAATTTTGGGTAAATAAGCCTGCCATGCTTTGGGCTTTGCTTTTTTAAGACAGAAACCTTTTAAGGGACATAGCTGGACATCTAGGTTGTATTTGCCAATAGTAAAACTGTTACACAGCCCATCTTCCTGGCTCCTCGCCAATACCCTAGCTTTTGTTTCAGGGAAACAAGGTAGAAAGAATGGATATTGGATTCTAATGACCAAGGACCTGTGAGGGTTCACTCTGTCACTATTTCTTTCTTAATTTTCCATTCTGCACATACTACTCCAAGGAGTGATCTTCCAAATTTTATTTAGCAATAATAAAACACATAGCTATAGAGAAATAACAACAGGGAATCTCAAGAAAAGATGAAAAAGAGAAATAAACACGATTTTATTTCTTAAGAGACCAAACCCTGCACAATGGTGAATCTTTATAATGTTGTAGATGGATGTACCTATTATTATAGTACCAACTGTGTCTCTATCTTTACAGAAATTTTATATTTTCTGATAGGTGCTTCAAAAGAAGTTCAGCACAATGTACAAAAACAATGTCAAAGAGAATTTTTCAAAAGTCTTCTTTTAAGAAATACATGACTTAGAAGTTTATTCACTGGGGTGGGGATATTGCTCTAGCTTAGCACGTGTGAGGCTCTGGGTTCAAGACTCAAAAGTGAAAAAAAACCCTAAAGTTCATCTATTTAATCATTTGACATATTTTTCTAAATTGTTGAGGTGTTACACATAATTAAGGAATGCTCTTGTGTGTCACAATGTGGTCACATATTCTAAGGTTGAATAAAGGGAATCCTACACTTTCTTGGTGGACCATGTTGTGCTGGCATTAGGATTCAAGCTAGGAGAGTTTTTCCCTACCACTTTTAGAGCTTGTGTCACATCTTGGTATTACAGGCTATAGATCAAGGGGTTTAATACGGGAATAATTATGCCATAAAATACAGATGCTACCTTTTCCTGCCCTTGAGACTCAAGAGTAAGATGGTGTAGATACATGGAAGACAGAGTCCCATAGAAGATGGTACTGCTGCCAGGTGCACAGGGTATGTGGAGAAGGCTTTTCTCCTTCCTGCAACCCAGGACATCCTGAGGATGGCAGCCAGGATCCATATGCATGAAAAGATGATGACTGACACAGTGAAGTTCAAGGTAAACTTTGATGTGACCACGTTACTACTGAGTTGATCTATATCACTTATCCCGCTTTTGAGTTTCTCTTTAGTTGTTGACTTGGCAAAGACTTTCTTGCCTCTTGTCCTTTATTAACTTTGTCCTTTTTTATGAGTTAAAAGGAAAACTTAAATAATACCTGACCATTTTTACTTTTTGCTTTTCTTTTAAAAAAAGTTTAAATCCATCCTGTATTGAACTCATTTCCCTAGGAACACTCGAACTTGTACCAAAACTTAATTTTATTCTACCATTGTATGTGTGGTACATGTTTGTTGACTTATGATAATTTGTACCATAAATATATTTTGATAGGTATTATTTTTGTTTTCAATATTTGTTTGTTGAAGAAATGCTAAGTGGTTAGAAAACGATAATGTGTGTATACGTAAGCATGTATGTGTGTATGTGTGCATGTTTGCATGCACTCATGATGAGAAAATACAAAAGTATTTTCATACTTATACAAAGCATTAAATAGTATGCTTTTCTATGTTAAAATATACTCTTGAAAATACTCAATATCTCTACCAATCATTTGCAAAACAATGAATTCTTTTCTCTGTTTTTTTTTTCCAGAGATCAAACTCACAACCTCATACTTGCCAGGTGCTTACAGCACTGAGCTAAATCCTCAGCCTGAAACAATAAATTCTGATATGATGTGAAGATTCTCCATAGCATTTCATGAGGCTGACATAACCTTAACACTGGCAAAATATGAGGAAACAAATTGAGACCATCACCCTATTTTTGAATATAAATGTAAATAAGATAAAAATACATATTCTGCTATGAGATCTAGCAATATATTAAATAAATGATGGTAGCAATCAATGAAGGCTTTTATTTTCTTCTTCAGGGTTTTATCAGCTGAGACATCAAGGACAATGTATGTATGGAGGCTATGACATCACCTTTAGACCACAGGAGGAAGGTTATGGGTCATGACATGCATTACTGTTTCCAGTTAGCCCAGGTAGGAGACAGCTGCAATTGTTCCATCCTCTCAGCAGTGCTGGCTATGTCTCTCCCACAGTCCAGAGAGCTTCCGTGGGATACAGGACTTGGGAGTCAGAAAACTGGATGTGCTGGGAGGATGTGGCGAACAGATTGTGCTGCACTGTTCTCAGATGCACCAGTCAGATGTATCATTCCATCTGTCTAGGTGGACAGAGGGCACCTGTTGGAAGAAAGGGGGCCTGGGTTACCACAATTGATGACCTGTTGCAGGAAACAGCAGAAGTAGGCAGGAAACATCTTGTCTCTGTAAGCATGGCCATGTTACATGTATCCCAGGAATCAAAAAAGTTTTAACACTGGAATGTTGTTGATATAATTTGTCATAATAACTTATGAAGGCAGGTAAAATCCTATCTACTTTCATGATAAAATATTAACATGTAAATAGAGAAAGTGTTTTAACTTGGTAAAGATTATCTCCCTCTTATTGCCTTAGCATTGTCATTCTAGAAAGTTCTGAGAAGCAGTGCCTGTGAATGAAGGAATAAGACCAGGGCAGGTGTGACTGATTCTGTTCAACATTTATCTAAAGTTTTGGAAGGACACACAGAAGAAATGAAAGCTGGTGGTGACTGTAAGGAGAAACTGTGACAATTACTCCATTTAGATGATGTAGGTATCTTTATGGAAAATGACCAAGAGCTATAAGAGAAATTTTTATTGAGGCAAGTACAGCCATTTGATATTGGGCTAATACACAAAAGCCAATATACTTCTCTTAGTAGAGAAAGAAAAAAATTGAAAATATAGTGCCAATATTAATCAATGAGAGGTATTTACATGTAAATCTAACAAAGTTTTTTTTTTTCATGTCACTTAGTAAGAATAGAAAATTTTGTCTAAATGCATGAAGAAGGCCAAAACATAGATCAGTTCCATGGATAAGAACTCAATACTATGAAGGTCATATTTCTCTCATATTAAGTTATAAATTCTATGAAATTTTAGTCAACTATTTCAGAAAATTTTGTACTCAACTCAAAGATTTATACAAAATTCAAGAAAAAACAAGTTGCGAGCAGAGCTTGTATTAGCAGACATTATAAATTGTTACACACTAGTAAAAATAAAGATGGTAGAATATTGTCTCTAGATTAGAGTACTAGATCATTAAAACAGAGAAAACTAGATTGTAAACAGACCCCCGAGTCTACGAAAACTTGATGTATGACAATGGTAGCATGTACATTAGTGAAAATGGTGTAGTTTACTGAAGTGCTATAAATGCTTACACACAGGAAAAACGATACTGAATCTCTATTTTACATTTTCAAGGCTCTTTTAAAATAGAGGACCAATTTAAATTTTAAAATCTTTGAGAATAAAACATTACTGAATATGTGACCTAGCTATGAGGAAAAAGTTTGGACAGTACATGAATACCTAAGTCACACAATTTGCAAGCTCAATTCCATTGCAAAGCATCAACATTACAAGACAGAAGAGACTGGATACTGATTGGAAATATAGTAATGTAGATTCATTGTAGCACATAAAAATGTCTGTGGTCAGTCCTCAGTATAAATAAATGATTTCTGTAAATCATTCTAATGAAGAAACTCACAAACAATATGAACAGGATAATTATAGAAGAAATAAAACTTCAATGTGCAATAGAAATATGAAAGATACACAGCGCACTGGTCAATGACCTGCTACATATGAATATTCCATGAAATATAATTTTTATATTCATAGATTTAAAATGCCAACATTTGGTTAAAACATGGACCCACAGAAATCCATATCTTCATGTTGGTGTTGTAAATTAGTAAAAAAATATTGGAGACAGCTTGGTAATATTAGTAAAATTGAGTATGTTTCTATGGTCCAGAATCTCCAAATAAAATGTGTATTTATCGTATGGATCAACATACTGCCCAAAAGACACAAGACAATTATGTACCCTTGTCACACTGCACAAAATTGAAACATGGTCCCCAGTAACATAATGTGGAGGCCATTTAAAATATATAGTTTATCAACTTTCATGGCTTTTTATTTCTCCAAAAAATGTTTAAGAAAGATACTGATCCAAATTTTAATGATTGTTATTGGATTTCAGGAGGGAGGGAGAGAGGAAGGGAGGGAGAGAAAGAGACAGAGAGAGGGAAAGAGAGAAAAAGAGAGGGAGAGAGAGAAAGAGAGAGAAAATCGAAAGAGAAAGAGTGAGAAAGAGGGAAAGAGACAGAGATAATTTGATGCATACACTTCTTCACTTTTTTGTGTTGAAACAGCCTTCATTGTTCTAAAAAGGAAGAGAAAGATAAACAGTTAAAGTCTGCTTCTTAGAGATATGAGGCTCAAATGAGCTGATTCAGGTAAAATTCCCACCAGGACCAGGGGCAATGAGCACTCAAGGCCGGTCGTCAACCCATGTGCAAGTGATGCATCAAGGGTATCTCTAGTTCGCTCTTTCATTGAATCATTTTCTCTTCACATCCTTTTCTAGATATTGCTCAGCTGAGCTCACATTCCTGCCTCTGTTTCTATGGTGCCTGCTGTGCTGCACTGACTCTGGTTCTCACCAGGGTGCACTCTGCCACTGCCTCTGGCCCTTGGTCCTCTCTTACCTGTGTGCCATGGAGCCAAGTGCCACCTTCCATTTTCCTTACACCAGTGGGAGTCATATGTCTGAGAACCTGTGCTTTGTTCTAGATATGTAGCCGTGTCATCATGTAGAACACCTGACTTTCTGTAAAGATATGTAAATCTAGCATAAGTTTAAGGAAATATATTTCCTGTGCGAAGTATAAGAACACATTTTATAACACCACCTTATCCACCATTTATTTAAAGACTACCCTCAATCACTCATTTTCCTAGAAACTTCTATTTTTTTTTTAAATCAAGGGTATCTAAAGACAACTTTATTCCAGGCATTCTTTACAACTTCAGAACATTTGGAGCAAAATTATGTGGAAAAGAAGTTTGGGATTGGGTTTGTTTATGAAGCTATTATAATGGAAACTTTAAGCAGGTCAGTGTGAAAGGAGAAGCTGAATTCCATGAGTAGCTTTGTGGTAATTAGAAAATGCATGAAGGAGAGCTGCTGTCAAAGGCTTGGGGTTGACACCCTGTGTTCCTGATTTCATAACCAGTGAGTTAGGAATATTGTTCAACTGCAGGTATGAGAACTCTCAACTTCTGTCAGCCCAAGAAGAGACAGTTTTCCTGCAGGAGAGAGGTTGGCAGTTTGTGAGTAGCCTCGGTGCACTTGTCCTCTAATGCATCTACTATGGCTGCACACACCCCTGGCTGGCAGATGTGAAGCCTTTGGCTGCCCTGTGCAGTTTTCATGCTCCCCAGTAGGCAAAGGCGATAGTGGATGCTCAACAGAGGAGGGCTTTGCAGGACAAGTGGACGTGGTTCTTCCTAACCATTATGGTCAGGAGTGAAGAGAGCAGTAAGGTCATGGAGGTCACTAAGCAAAGGGGAGTCAGAACCTAAAGGACTGGGAAGATCTCTAGCTCATCCCCGCTGTATGACAGGAAGAGACATGCTTGGAGGAGAACCCCAAGGGTGCGCGCTGGCCGAATGGAATCTGTTTTCTCGGCAGACACCAGGGATCAAGAGAGACCTACACCGGTCGTCTCACTGTGTGTTAGGAGTCAGCAAGAACTGAGAAGCGGGCAAATGGAAGCAGGACTGCTGTGCTTCCAACTCCTCAGGACCGACTGCTAAACAATTCAGGGCAGACGCTTGGTACTGGAAGAAGACCCTGAAGGGTTTGTTCTGTGTTTGCTGCTACAGTAATGGCCTTTAAAATTTTACTTTCTTATGACAAAATAGATACCTGACAAGAACAAGAATTATAGTCCAGAGACTAGCAAAACTCACAGGACAAACAACAAAGAATCAAAGGGAGAAGACCAAATGGTTTTTATGTTTCAAGACAAGTCTCAGTGTCTGTGTACCATAATTACCCCGGTACTGGGGCGGCTTCGATTATCTTCTATAGCATAATTTTGTTTTCATGACATGTGTTTGAAAAAGGGTTCTTTGAAATGTACAAAAGCAGTATCGATGACTTCTTTTCAGATAACTTTATCTAAAGGAACATGAATAAAAAGTTTATTTGTCTGTCTGGGAATCTTGGGGACTTACAGAGACCCCAATTCAAGATAATAATAATAATAATAATAATAATAAAAGACTGGCAAGGTAGCTCAGTGCCGATGCTGTGGTTTCAGTTCCTAGCAACACACATATAAACATGCACGGATGCACACACACACACACACACACACACACACCCTTTACGTGGGCTCAGGTATGCATCTTACTTGTAGATCTCTTATCTATGATGTGTGAAGCATGGACCTCAATTCCAAATCCTGCAAATCAAAATACAAAAAGTTCATGTACTTAATGATTTGATATGTTTTTCAATATCATTAAGATTCTACCAGTAACTATAGCTGACTGTAATAAACAGTTGTCACATGCTCAGAAGTTGAGGAATACAAGGGCCCTGCTGGCTTTCTGGGTGAACCCTGTGGATGGAGAAATCATGCTGAGAAGCACTTGGTCCCCATGTGTCTCATGGCTGCAATCACATCTTGGTTTCTCAGGCTGTAGATGAGGGGGTTTAACATGGGAATCATAATTCCATAAAACAAAGAAGCCACCTTTACCTGTTCCTGAGACCGGTTGATGCCATGGAGCACATACATGTAGGAGAGGGTTCCATAGAAGATGGTGACTGCCGTCAGGTGGGAGGCACACGTGGAGAAGGCTTTTCTCCTTCCTGCAGCTGAAGACATCCTGAGGACGGCAACCAGGATCCACATGTAGGAAAAGATGATGACAGACACAGTGAGGGTCAAGTTAAACCCCACAAAGGCTGTCAGGACCGTGACATTGAAATCTGTACTGGAGCAAGAGAGAGCTAGAATTGGAGGAATATCACAGAAAAAGTGATTAATTACAGTGGATTTGCAGAAGTTTAAGGAGAAAGTCAGACTTGCATTCACAGAAGCATTTAGGAAGCCCATGAAGTATGAGCCAAGCAGCAGCTGAGTGCAGACTCTCTGGGACATGATCACTGGGTAGCGCAGGGGTTTGCAGATAGCCACATAGCGGTCCACGGCCATGGAAGCCAGGATGAAGCAGTCACTTGTGACAAACGTCCCATAGACTAGTAACTGCACTATGCACCCTGTGAAGGAGATGGACTGGTCTCTGCTCGTGAAGTTCTGCAGCATCCTGGGAGTGATGGCAGAGGAGTAGCAGAGGTCCACGAAAGCCAGGTGTTGGAGGAAAAAGTACATAGGCGTGTGAAGGGCGGGGTCAGCCTTGATGAGCAGGATCATCCCAGCGTTGCCCACCAGGGAGGCCACGTAGATGAGGAGAAAGGCTGTGAAGAGGACGTGCCAGGACCTGTGCTGACCAGCAAATCCCAGGAGGATGAATTCAGTCACTCCGCTGCTGTTATCTGGTGCCATGGTCAGCACACAATAAATATAGAAATGAATAAAATCCCTAAATGCATCAAGTTCAGCATATGAAATACGTTTATGTTTATGTAAGTTGCTTCTCTTTTGCTTTACATAACTGAATTACACTACTAGCTCCCCAAGTACAAGCTCTTCTGTCTCAGAATCCTTGCCAACCCATCGATTCGTACATGGTCTTTCTCTAACTTATTTTCATGTTGTCTTGAGCCTCCCTTCTGGAGGACTCTGCTACCCTCTCATGAGCTCCTTGACAGTCTTCCTTAGCAGCCTTTACATAAGTAGCGAGGACAATCAGTCATTTTCTTATGAAAAACAACAATGTGTTTCAGACCAGAATTCAATGAAGTCCTGACAGTGTCCAGCCCTGCCACAGGTCCTTAATTGTAAATGTGCAGTTCTGCCTCCTCTACGTGTGTGTCCTAAGTGGTCAGAGCTGCCCAGGGCCTGCCTGTCCTCTGCCCAGGCTTAGCCAATGTGCTCTAGATGCTGCACATCTTCCATCGTTTGCTTTCTCATCTAATGATGAAGCAGACAACATAGAGTTTGTCTCCACTGTAAGCAACTCAGTGTGAAGATTTGTCTGTGAAACATTCCTAGGAGCAGAATTGTTGATTTCAGGGGATGTTACACACACTTGATTTGACACAGCCTGACCAGATTGCTCTCTCTGGGGCTGACACAGTATTAATGCAAGCAAAATATGAAGATTTAAAATTAGAACCCATTAATTGTTGCATGTGCAGAGAAAAATCTTAAAACTGTACATTCACTTATGAAACCCAGTCCTGCACTGAAGAAGTGACTGCTGAGAGTCAAGGGGGCTCTGGCCAGTACCCAGCATCTTCTGTGCTCAGGTTTGTGTCTAGGGCAGAAACAGCAAGCCAGCCCTGGAACTCTCACCAGCACCATCAGACCTGGGGGAAGACTCTGGTTCATAAGGGAAGTCATTTGTCACCAGGGATCTCAGGGACTGCAGAGGTTGACCACTTTGTGCTGGAGCCTTTCTCTCATGCCCCAGGGAGCTGCTCTGGAGGGGCCTGGAGGCCCCAGGAAGGTGCAGCAGGGTGGGACTGCCCTCTGTGCCTCTCAGGTCCCAGGTTCACACACCACTGCCTGCCTGGGAACCCAGTGTGGAAAGCAAAGACAATTAAAAAATACCAGAAGTAGAGAAAAAACTTTTCCGCCAGCCAGAGACACAGTTATTTACTTACTACAGAAATAAAAATGCTTTAAAAAGAGAAAGTTTGTTGATGTGATTGACCACATTAAGGTAAGAAAGGGGAGAAGCCATTTGATCTTCTGCATGTGGGAAGGTGTCAGGTCCCCTCTCCATTACCGCAAAACATCAGGGCTCTGTTAGTCACTGAAAAGTTTTGCCTCCAAATGAAGGAGTAAGATGAGACACCACTTACCATTGTCTGTACTCAAGACTTTTCTAAATTCCTTAAAAGGAAAAATGATGTGGAAAAGAACAAGAAAGTTACCATGAAAATAGACCAAGGAACATGACTACAACTATTTTGAAAATACAACTGTCTCTCTAAAATCTTAGAGAATTGTTCAATAAATTCTTAGTGAGGTTGCTAAAACTGCCCGATATGAAAAGTCAGTCTAGAAAAGTCAGTACATTTCTGTTCAGTAAACAATAAAAACTATTTGAAAATATATCTGTAATAGCAATGAAGTGTATCAGAGCAAACCTGACAGAATGTGTTCATGGCATTTAGTAAGAAAATAAAACTTGTGTAAAGTTTTAAACTTTGTCTCTAAAGAGGAAGCAGAAACATAGACCCGTTTGTGGCATCTGCAGTGCCTTACTGTCTCATTCAGTTATCACTTCTGTTTAATTCCAAACACAGATGCAACAAAATTTTATATTTGACTTTGCAATTTTATGTGGCAGTTTGGAGAACAGTGAAATGGAAAACCAACATCTTTGATTTAACAATAGAAAGTGTTTTTACAGGTAAGAGAGTTAGATAGAAGTATTATAGGCAGTCAGACAGGGCTAGATCCTCAATGGAACCAGTGCAGAAGACCATATACCTTGCAACTGTTGGGGAGACAGACACCTCCTGCTGTGGGCCAGACCTCAAGACAAAAGATTAAGCAAATACCCCCACATCCAAGAATTGATATTCTAAAAAGGCACCTATCACCCTGAGGAAGCCAGGAGTCACCACAACAGCCTCCTATTGGAAGAGGCACAGTTTTGTGTGCCTGCCTGTTTGCTACATGACTTGCTTCTCCATTTGTCCCCAATTTAATCAATTTTCCCAGAACAATTAATCTTACTGATTAACCGTAGCTCTGTCCCACCTTATGCCCACTTTAAGGTTTCCCATTTTGGACCCAACATACCTCATGGCTTTGTTCTATAAAAGTCCCCCAAAAGACAGAGTCTTTGGTTACCCCTGGAAACCCCTTCTGTCTCTTTCTATCTCTCAGACTGAAGTTTTTTTTTCTTTCAATAAATATATTATGTTCTTAACCTCCATTGTTCCTAAAATTTATTCTTTGACTTTAGAGAACACAAAGTCGTAATCAAGCATATAGTAGGCTGAGAATTTTGTTCCCCTATATCACTATAGTAGAGCAATGGTAACAGAGACAGTGTTATCACTGGACTTGATATATATTAACTCAGAAAGTGAAATCATTAAGAGAACAATTTACTGATGGAAACCTGATGTTTGCAAACATTAGTCCAAAGATCCATGTAAAATGTGTAGTATATATTGATGCTATAAATGCTTAGAGATATGAAAAATGGTATTGAATTCTTACTTTAAATTTCAAAAAGTGTTTAAAAAGAAATGGTAGATTTAATTTTTAAAGCTTCAGGAGTGAAAAATTGCTGAGGGTGTATTCCTTCTTTTTTTATTTTAATTTTTGTATCCAGATCAAACACAAGACCTTGCAATTGCCAGGCAGGTTTTATGCATCTGAACTCTAGCCTTTGTCTGCATGTGTATTTCTAAACTATGCAGAAAAAGATATAGGTAAAACCCAAAAGTCTAAATCATTAAAATTGAAAATTCATCTCTGTTGACAAAATCAGCACTATAAAACAGCCAACACTGAATACTGGCTGAAAATATAGTCAGGTAAATTTTTTTGCAGCACACAAAAAACTTTTATATCCAATATCAACAAGTGATTTCTGTAAATCAGTCTAATGAAAAAATTTACAAATGATATAAACATGTTAATTATAGAAGAAATAAAAACTAAATGTTCAGTATAACTATGAAAAAAAATACACAGTACTTCACCAGTCATCAAACAGCTATATATGAACAGTTCATTGAATTAGGATTTTATACTCAATACACACATGTCATGTCTTGGAGAACAGAGAACAATACAGAGTCATATTTTCTGTCCATATATATATTAGTATATAAAAGGTATATTAGTATAAAAAGATTGAATAGAGATTGGAAATATGAGTATGATTTAATGTGTTTCTATGGACCAGCATTTCCAGACAGGGGACATATTCTAGAGAAATTAATGATCACACATAAATGGATATCCATACATTTGCACATGTACTTGATGTGTACGTATGACTAAATAGACTCATGCCCACCTGTGGATGCATAGCGCTGCTGTTTGTTATAGGAAAATGTGCATTGTTAAACAACCAGTGAAAAATCAGTGCTCAGAGCCACAGCCCTGACCCGGCTGAATCTCTAAAACCCAGTGCAGACCAATGAACAGGCACTGCAGTGTCAGCGACACCAGCCCAGGCCGGCAGCTCAGGGATGCAGGGGTCAGCCTGAGATAAGGACCTCAGGTGATGGAATTTGGAAACCACACAGGTTGTTCATATGGCTTTCCTTTTTCTTTCCTTTTTCCCAAATGTCTTGAGAAAGCAAGGAGTAATAAAGCTTTGTAACTTTGAAGCAACATGCTCCATTTAGAATTCCCATTCAGAATGATAGGACATGATATGAGACAGTTTCTAAGGACTAAGTCTACAAGGAGCAGACACATACAGGGTCTGTTGGCCATGGCAGTGTCACTGAGTGTGACATTCTCTGTTCCCTGTCCCATGAGCATGCTTGCTAACTGAATGAATACTGTGAAAATGAGGGTCACTTACCAGAGGTGTTGACCATACTCACCCCCTACTGAGTCTTGAGAGCTTCTTTTAACTCAGAATTGTGCAGTAGGAAATGGACCCATCTGGCTGTGAATTCTGGTCCCATCACTTCTGAGAGAAGAGGGACGCAAATCTGTTCAGTCCCAGTTTCTTCCACTGTAAAGAGCTTGATTACACAACCACTTAGAAAGTCATGATGTTGATTGCAGCCTTGTGTGTACAGGGTAAAATTTTATAAATAAGGTTAAACTAAATCATGGTAGATTCGTAGTGTGGGTTAGTACATGGCCCAAAACACTTGAGAGAAATAAATACTGTTATACAAAGTAGCCCAAGTCACTCTGCACAATAATGAAAGCACAGTCCATAATAAATATGCCATGGGTAGACCATTTAATGATAGGTTACATTTACTTTCACTGTGCTTTATATTTTCTTTACTAATCCATGGAATAGTTCAGAAAGATCCTCATGGAGTTAACAACTGTCTGTGTCCCTGGAGAAGAGAGTGAAATCATTAGACTGAGCTAATTCCTTTTTTTAATCATTAGACTGATCTCTTTCCTTTTTTTAAACTTTAAAATAAAGTTGTAAAAAGGAAGAGGTAGAGAAATGATTAGGGTCACCTCTGCAGTGCTGGGAGCTCATAGGAACCGATGTGTGTGAAGCTAGCTCACAGGACCAGCGCAGGCAGGACTGGGCTGTGGGTCACACTCAGGAGCAGACCCTCCACAGAGGGTGGCCCCGGGCTCCTTCCTCCTTCAGTCTTCTGCTCTTCACACCCTTCCTGGGCAGCTCTCAGCCCAGTTCAGTTCCTTCACTGCATAATCATGGTCACCAGGGAGGAAGTGATGCTCCTCACCAGGGGAGGTGAGGCCTTCTGTTTTTGGTTCTGAGCCCATGTCCCCTATGACCTGAGCAGAGCACAAGGAGACAAGTGGTGATGTGGAGATGTGACTTGCTTTGGTGTCCTGCCCTCCAGGCTATCTGCAGGTTATTGCTCTGTAGCTGGTGCAGGCTGATCCCCTCCAAGGTCTTTCTCTGTGGCTCTGCCTGGGGGAGTTTCTAGCTGGGCCTGGGGGATCTGTGCTGGTTCCCTTGAGAATCCATGCAAATGGAGCTTGGGACAGAGATGCTCACTGTTATTATATTAATAAATGCATTTACGTTTTCTAGAGACTACAATAATTTTCATGTTACTGCCATTAAATACTTTGGGTTCTTTAATTTTTGTTGTGATTCTCTTGTTAGTCACCATTCAGTTTATAAAATTTTGGGTTTCAAATCCTATTACCTTGCTATACATATAAAATGTGCATTTGAGTCCAGATATAGTGCCTTGTTACCTTAATTGTAAATAACATGGCTTTCTGCAAAAATTGTGTATGTCAAAACTCATTTTAAGGGCTTTTTATCCCTGGTACAATCTGAGAGATTCTGCTTTTTGAATATGTTTTATAAAGTCATGTTATTAGTTTATTTAAAGAAAATACTTACTTTGAGTTGCTTCCTTTTTTGTGTACTTTAAACATCAGCTCCACATAACGATAATGATTATTTTGTTTACAAATGTAAGACACGAGAAGATTTCAAATAATCTGTGGGATAGGAAATTTTGCAATGTGTTTGCTTATAAAACTGCTGAGCTCAAACTTCTCATTCAGTCAGTCTGAGAGGAGAAAGCTGAATTTAGTGAGTCTGCAAGTGTTTCATTAACTAAGAATTATATGAAGGTACCTATTGTCAAAGGGTTAAATGTGGCTTCTTGTAGAAGAACTCACAGCTTTCTTCAGTTCAAACACGGAAATTTATTGTCTCTTCATAAGAATGCTATGGTGGTCAATATCACTTTTCTGTGATTCCCTTAGTCTGTGTCATATTCTATCGGTCTCATAGTGCAGTATGTCTACTGAGGCTCTGGACATCATGTTTGCTTTCAAAGCATGAAAGAAAGGACTAGGAGGGCCAGGAAGCGATCACATATACATCTTTGTTCAAGAAAATGACAGTGGTATCTAAATCTAGACACTCTATGGGGTAAAGAAAGGCTTTCCCTTAAACCCCACAAAACTCGTACTGCAATGGCATTGACTAGACCCGAGTAGCAGGGAGCAGGAGAAATCTCTGACTCATACCATGTTGGTTTACGCCTTGACCCCAGCGCACCTGTGACAGTCTGTGGGTCCTATAATGGCCCACCTCACATGGTACTTCTCTGCTTCTTGACTGCAGAGTGTCTGAGGCCATGGAGGTTAGCGTTTGGAGCCAGCACAAGTGCAGGGATGCTAAGGACGTTGGCCAAGCTCCAGGCAGCGGAGAAGTGGAGCTGAGCAGAATCCCCATCTCTCAGAGGAGGAAACCAGGGGGAATTCTGCAGGGTTCACTGTGGCTTCTGCAGGATTGCGTTCAGCGTCCTGAGGCATAAAATGACTAAGAAATTCACTCTTCCTGCATTTTCTCTCTGTACATTTCATTTTGCTACCACTCACCGCTTTGGAGTAGCTTCTTAAAAAAAAAACAACTGAATGCTAGGAGACAGGTCTTCCCCATGCCCTGCCCTCTGCTTCCCACAGCACACTCAGCTGCTGGTCTCAGCAGCAGGTGATACCACCAGCCCATCCCCCTCCACTGAACTGGGCTGAGGCACATGAGGCTTCAGGGGACACTCTTGATTTAGTCCACAGCAGTAGAGGATTGCAGCTGTAGATATTGGGGTTTGTTGTCTTACCCGTGTCACAAGGAACTCAGCGTCTCCAAGGTTCTCTGCTGGATCAAAACACGAGGAGAAGCTGGCAACATGGATCCTGAAGAAAGCCCTCTCCAGAATCTACCATGCTGCCCTCCCACAGCCTCTACAGCAGTGGGAAACAACCTCAGGTAGTTCCTAAGCCATCCAGTCTGTACTAATCCACTGTAGCAGCCAAAATACAGGCAGAGATTGGTACTTGGTTTGTGGTGCCACTGTACCAAGTATCCACAAATATATAGGAAGTTTTTGATCTGAGTAATGGAGAAGGGTAAGAGGGCTTGTGGGGTCCATGCTAGGAAAAACACAGGTTTCTGCAGTCTTTCATTTATAAGTGATTCACAAGAGAATGTATAAAACAAGGGATACATCTGGACAGTTCCATCTTCTTAGAAAACACTGAAGCTCCTGGAAATAGGATTCAGGTAGGAATGTGGGTGGAAGCAATAGATCTTGTGAGGTCTCAGATGGCACTGAGGACTATGTGATTAGACTGCAGGGAACAGGTGGTCCTCACCATGGAGGGGCAATGACCTCAGCAGCTGTGTGCTGGCCCCAGAGAGGGCTCTTGTGGTGGGAACAGTGAGGGAGACGGACGCTTCCTGAGGCGACTGCTACATGAAGTGTGGAAAGTGCTGTAGCCCATCCCAGCCCCTGAGGGCTCAGGGTGGGAAGGGTGAACTGACTCAGAGTTAGGATCCTTAAGCAAAGAGGAGTCAGAGTTAAGGATCTGGGAAATTCTCAGCCTCCCTTCACTGCCAAACAGGAGGAAGCATGTTTGCGAAAGAATACTAAGAAGGCTTTTCTCCTTCCTGTGGCTGAAGACATCCTGAGGATGGTGGCCAGGATGCACATGTAGGAAAACATGACATCCAGTGCTTTTGTGACAAGGATGGGAGCATGGCTTTGAAACAGAAACCAAATCACCTTCTCATTGAAAGCCAGGGATGCAGAGGGAACAATAGCAGTGGTCCCACCAGTGGGAAGGCACGGGAGGAGGGCTGCTGGACTCAGGTCCCAGATGCCTGAACTGTAGATCAGCTCAGGTACAGATGTGTGACTCTTCACAATGCACAGAGAAGGGTTGTGATGTGTGTGTACTTTACAGTGTCCAAAGCAATGGGCTTTCAAATTTTACTTTAGTATAGTATATTCCACCACTATAGGTAAATAACCACAATTATCAAGAATTATTATCAAGTGAAGACTAAGGAAAAAACAAAAAATTTGGAAGGTGAAAGAGTGAGAGAAAGTGAGAGAGAAACTAAATGGATTTTACTTTTGAAGACAGGAGGAAACATGATTTTTCCTTGCTGTGTGTCTGTATATGTTAACAATGGAGATACAGGTTATTTTCTTCTGTTTAATATAATTTTTTTAAAGATAGGTATTTTAAGTGTCTTGTCAAACATAGGAAAGCAGTATCAGTCTTATTTTCAGATAGTTTCCCTTTAAGAAACAATGACTTAGAAGTTCTTTTGTCAGCTTGGCCAAGATAGTGGCACAGTAAGTCCATGACTCAGGGTAAAAAGGAAGAAGACTGGGGATGCAGCTCAGCATGAAGGTCCTGTGTTGGGAGCTGTGGAAGTTGAAAACTGACCTAGGGCATGCCAGATGTGACCCTACCAGAAAAACAAAGAGTAACCGGGTCAGCAACGTGAGGCCCGGGAAAACACCAAGCCCCTAGGCAAGCCAAGCAATGGGTTGCTGGGCAGAGGGGCTGAAACTGACATCATCTTTGCTGGAATATAAATAATCATGCTGCATTTGTTGAGCAGTACCTTTCATCCCTGCTGAGCCGAGCTTTGTCTCTTTATTTTTCTCATCCTTTTGCTGTCCTTAACCCCAAGAATCTCAGAAGCCACATGGGTTGCTGCTGCCTTGGGCTGAGGACATCGCTGTGACCTAGAACTCCTGTCTCCCATGTGTGAAGCCCGGGCTTCAGTTCTTAGCATGCACATTGAGACACAACAAAAGGAGTTCACTTATTTGAATATTTAATATATTTTCTTCAATGTCTTTCAGACGTTACAGATAATTCAGGGACACATTTAGTGTCACAGGTATTTGCCACATGCTCAGAAGTTGAGGAATACAAGGGCCCTGCTGGCTCTCTGGGTGAACCCTGTGGATGGAGAAATCATGCTGAGAAGTACTTGGTCCCCATGTGTCTCATGGCTGCGATCACATCTTGGTTTCTCAGGCTATAGATGAGGGGGTTTAACATGGGAATCATAATTCCATAAAACAAAGAAGCCGCTTTTTCCTGCTCTTTGGAACTATTGCTCCCATGGAACACATACATGTAAACTAGAGTCCCAGTGAAGATGGTGACCGCCGTCAGGTGGGAGGTGCACGTGGAGAAGGCTTTTCTCCTTCCTGTGGCTGAAGACATCCTGAGGATGGTGGCCAGGATGCACATGTAGGAAAACATGACCACTGACACAATGAGTATCAAGCAGAACCCTGCAAAGACAGTCACGACCACGATATTTACCTCAATACTGGAGCATGATAGAGCCAGAATGGGAGGTATATCACAGAAAAAGTGATTAATTACAGTGGATTTGCAGAAGTTCAAAGAGAAAGTCAGACTTGTGTTTACAGAAGCATTTAAGAAACCCACAGTGTAAGAACCAAGCAGCAGCTGAGTGCAGACTCTCTGGGACATGATCACTGGGTAGCGCAGGGGTTTGCAGATAGCCACATAGCGGTCCACGGCCATGGAAGCCAGGATGAAGCAGTCACTTGTGACAAACGTCCCATAGACTAGTAACTGCACTATGCACCCTGTGAAGGAGATGGACTGGTCCCTGCTCGTGAAGTTCTGCAGCATCCTGGGAGTGATGGCAGAGGAGTAGCAGAGGTCCACGAAAGCCAGGTGTTGGAGGAAAAAGTACATAGGAGTGTGAAGGGCGGGGTCAGCCTTGATGAGCAGGATCATCCCAGCGTTGCCCACCAGGGAGGCCACATAGATGAGGAGAAAGGCTGTGAAGAGGACGTGCCAAGACCTGTGCTGACCAGCAAATCCCAGGAGGATGAATTCAGTCACTCTGCTGCCATTATCTTGTGCCATGGTCAGCACACAATAAATATCAGCTAAAAATTATAATGAAAGAGTGGAGAAAGACCATTATGAATCCCTAATTATGAATTTTTAATTGTGTTAAATATTCATTTCATATGGACTCACGGAATGTTTCCTGTGATGTGACTGGTTTTGATTTTGAAGGCTCAAAATTTGTTTTCAAATTAAATATTTCCATTTGTGTTTTGGAGAAATTAACATTGAACAGCATGGCTGTTCTTAGTTAATGACTGTCATTTCATAAATGCATTCGTTATAGAAATAGATTGTACTGTGAGTCATACTTTCTTTTGTGCTTTATGTAATTTAATTACAATGCTAGTTATCCAAGTAGAAGCTAACCTTAACCTACACTGTCTGTCTATGTCATGTTGCTCTAACTTGTTTCTTTATTCTCAACTACTCTCTCTCCTTCTCAACTCTTCTCTGTCATGGACTGAAGCTCATACAGCCTTTCGTCAAAGTGTTGATCAAAGTATCTAAGGCAACAGGTCATTTTCTTGTTAATAATTTCAATGTATTTTGTATGAAAATTTTATGCCAAGCAATAAATTGTTCCCAGCATTGTCAAAATCCCTTCTAGTTGTAAATGTGCAATGTGACTTCCTGTACCGTGTCTCACCAGTGGCAAACATGGTGACTGAGGGTGGATCACTGCTCCTGAGCCCTCATGTGGTCAGGTGTATACTAGCTCTGGTTCATCTTTCATTATTTGCCTTCTACAGTAGTGTCCTTATTTTTCCTAAGTACGAAATAATTTGATCATTGTCTTATATACTTGTTAGAATTTTGGTATTTTCCTAAATGCTTGTTTGTAATGTGCTAATGTTTTTGTGAAGTTCATATATGGATGCTTTTTGCTTATCCTGTTTTTGAATTTCTCAATATGTGTTAACTTGACCAAGCTTTTCTCACATTGTGTCCTCCATTCAGTTTGCCATTTTTATCTTTTATTGCCAAAATAATGAAACCTGATTCAATAATTTTATCATTCTTACCTAATAGATTCTCTTTTTTAAAAAAAACTCAATGAAATAAATTTTTTTCTCAAGGTTGTTTCCATGTTGAGAGTCAAACTCTATAATAAAATTAGTTTTTTTCTTATATTGGGTTGCTGATGCATGATGTTTGTTGAATCAGCATACTTTGTACCATAAATATAATTTGAAAAATGTTACTTTATGCCCTCAATATTTATTTTTTAAAAGCATATTGTGTATATTTTTACATTGATAAATATGTGTGTATGTTTATATGAATGAAAAATGTTTAAATATTGTTAAAGTATTAAATATTTTGGCTTACTATTTTAAAATCTACTTTCAAAGTCAGCTGATTTACTATATTACAGGCAATGCCTGCCAAACATTTATGATGCTACTGATTCTAATATTATACTACCTCATCTCATAACTGCAAAATGAGCAATCTTCAAGACAGTTCATGAGGCCAGTATCACCT
The DNA here is from genome assembly GCA_004027455.1 of Hydrochoerus hydrochaeris. Classification (NCBI taxonomy): domain Eukaryota; kingdom Metazoa; phylum Chordata; class Mammalia; order Rodentia; family Hydrochaeridae; genus Hydrochoerus; species Hydrochoerus hydrochaeris. Next base: position 206,006 of record PVLA01001516.1, on the reverse strand, counting down.
TTGTACAACCAAAGTGTGAGAAAGGAAAATTAGAATGCCACTCATTCATGTATATACAGGGAAATATTCTAAAAACATGTATCCATTGATCATATTTAGCCTAGTTAAAAGAATGTGGTCTTGCATTTAACTAGTTATTTGGAGTTTAAAAGGGGCTTCCACAAATAACCATTCTTTTCTTTTCTTAGGATTTTATCCAGACAAGAAAAAAGGATATAAATATGTGTAGTTCATAATATCACCATTGGATGCCCAGAGGACTGGAGGTGTTTTGAGTGAGCGGTCCCTGACAAGGATACCCTAGGCTAGCCAATAGGTCCAGGCTCAGCCACAATGTCTGTCTGCATCTCTCCAACGTGCAGGGAGCTCTTCTGGCCAGCAGAGGCCTGAGCTTCAGTGGGAGCGATGCTCCTAAGGGGACACGGGTGAGCAGAGCACACGGAGTGTTCCTCTTCCACTACCAGCCACGCAGGCTGTGCCTTGTCTCCGATGGAGTGTGTGACACAGAGAGGAATGGCCTGAGTTTGAGCAGTTGACATCCTTGTGCAGGAAAGAAACACTAGACATCAAGAGCAAACATTTTCCATCAACAATCAGGTCTGCATTATATTTACCCCTGCAATGAAGAGAACATTTAAACATACGAAAGTCTATTTTACCAGTTTAGAAGATTACTGGGGGAAAGCCTTGGATCTTCCCAAGATCCAAGCAGACTCTTTATCCCACCATAGTTTCTAATTAGTCCCAAGCTGCAGTCCTAGAAAAGAAGGATTAAGACCAGAAAACTGTCATGGCTGGATCTACTCAAATTTTTTCTGTAGTTTTTGCCAGGAGAAATGGACATGCAAAAAATTATGATAATCATAAAGGGAAAGAGCATAGCTATTGTTTTTGTTTGTTGTAATTATCTGTGTAGAAAAGCTTAGGGGGGGATAGATAAATTCTTAATATTAACCAAACATACAAAGGCAATACAATTCTTTTTACTAGAGGAATAAATACTGCTTAAATATCTACAATAACAATAAATATAAATTGTGCAAATGAAAATCTGACAGAGGACTGAAACTTCATCTAAGGCAAGAGGACCAATGCATAGACCAGTGTATGAATGAAAGCTCAATATTGTAAACATTGCATGTCTTCCTATTAGTTTGAAAATTGTACCTAACTCTAAGCAAATATTTGAGAAAATTTTATGTGTAATTTGACAACCTTTTATAAAACTTGGAAGGAATATGAAGTGAGAAACAAACTTGTCCTACCTCATCTCAGAAGTAATTGCAATAATGCAGCAAGACGGTGTGAGAATAGGATAAGGCCTCAGAAAATGAAATCTTAAATGGAATAATGCATCAGCTATGAAGACATTAGCAGATTTATAGGTGTAACGTTTGTGATATACTCTGCTGCTATAAAAGCTTATCCATATGAGAAAATGACATTGAATTCTTTATATTTTATGAAACTTTCTCACAAATTAACTGTAGATTTTAATTTTAAAGCTTTAAGAATAAAATATTACTGAATATGTATTTATTAGCTCTGTGGAATAAATTTAGACAAAAATTAAAAGCCCAAATCCTTAAAACTGAAAATTCAACTCACTGAAAAAAGGAAAAGAATATTATAGAACAGCAAAGATTGGACACTGACTAGATTTGTTAACAACACATAAAAATGTCTGAGATTAGTATTCAATGCCAACAAATGATTTATGTAAATCAGTGTAATGCAAAAATAGTCATAAAAGAAATAAAATGGATAATTATAGGAGAAATAATCTTAAATGTTCAATAAAAATATGAACAAATACCCTAATCACTAGTTATCAAGAAACTGTATGTGAGTACTTCACTGTAATATGATTTTATAATCATCAAGTTAAAATGCCCAGATTTGGTGAGAAAGCCTTATTTTTCCATTGGGAAGGTACATTAGTATAAAAAGGTTGGAGATAATTTGGAAATATTAGTATAACCTGGTATATGATTCTGTGACCCAGGGTTTCCCAGTAAGGTACATATTTCAGAGAAATGAATGGCCACAAATGGACATTCATACCTGTGTCATGCACTAGGTGAGTGTATGTCAGTGTGTGTATACTGTATGTATACAGACAGACAGTGTTTACAGCTTGTCGTCTGTCATAGAAAAGAATCCAACTTGTAAAATAACCAGTGAAAAATCAGAAAAAGGATGACATGACATCTGCACGGATAAGTCTCTGAAATGCAAGACGGTAATAAAAAGTCGAAGGAATCCTCCTTTACCGCACATCAGTAACTCTGGGCAGAGCTGCGTGAGTCACCACACACAGAATGGTCAGTTTTGGATACAAAAGAGTCTTAGGTAATGGGAGGACACTACTGATGAGGTTTCTCTGTCTGGAGAGGTAATAGCACAGTGTTTTATTGCAATGATTGCACAAGAAATTATGTTCTGAAATCAAATACTGTAACACAAAATGATGCTCTAGCAGATACTTTTCTCAAGGGGACAAGGAACACACACACACACACACACACATACACACAAAGACACACCCAAAGGGCCTCTCTCCTATGGAGGTTTATCATGACATTCTCTGTCCCGTGTCCCATGAGCACACCTGCTAACTGAATGAATACTGTGAAGAGAGGTCACTTAGTGGTAGTGTTGACCACACTCACCCTCTGCTGAGTCTCAGTGCTTTGGGAGCTTCTTTCAACTCAGAATTGTACAGTAGGAAAGAAACAGACCCGCCTGGCTGTGAATTCTGGTCCTGCCACTTCTGAGAGACAAAGGACACAACTCTCTTCAGTCTCGCTTTCTCTCCTATAAAGCGGGGATCACAGAATCACGTAGAAACAATGGTATTCACTGTGGCCTTGTGTGGAGGGTAAACTTTTGTAAATAAGGTTGACTAAATCACAGCAGAGTCCTATTGTTGGTCAACACACAGTCCAAAAGACCTGAGATGGCCTGTGCCACAGTGGAAAGATGCCCACGTCCTATTGCACAAGAATGAGGGCGCAGTGTGCAGTTAGGGTCTGTCCATCGCTTCATATATTTCATTCGCTGTCACTATTTTTCATTTATTTTTTCTTCATGCTGGAAAAGTTCACAAAGTGATTCTACATTTGTAATGCTCCTCTTTGGGCCTGGAGATGGAAAGAGGGCAATCACTGAATGTACACACTTCTGCAGCCTTTTCACTTTAAAATTGCCCTACACCACTCCTCTCCCGGAAACTGCCCACTGTCCCACTCAGCAGAGCGCCCGGGTCTTGGTGAACTTCCGTCTTCCCTATGTTCCTCGCCTACCGGAAAGTTCGCTTTATACCCTGCATGAATTTTGGGCTTCTGTGGGCTGTAAGGAGATTGAGACGGGGGGAGGGGCACTGTCTTCTTGCCTCCTTGGCCTCTCTGGTGCATGTGTGTGGTCGGGCAGTTGCCCCAGGGACAGCCGAAGGGCCGGGCTGAGGCGATGCCCACTGGGACCAAAGGACTCCAGGCTGTGACACCACTGTGGCCTCTCTGAAGAGCTCCTCTGGCACCTGTGGAAAGCCTCCCACCCTGTTTGCTGGGCCCTGGCCTGGCTCCCCTCTGCTGGGAGTGAGCCAGCAGATGAAGGAGTGTGGCCCATACTGTGCACAGGGATAAGGGGCCACCAAATCTCCCCTGGGGATCCCCTTACTCTTGAGGCACAGTGCAGCTCATCCAGGGCCCATCTGTGTGTACCATGAGGCCCATCCTGTGCCCCTAGTTGTTGCTGACCCTTGGCTTTGGCCTCTGTTATCTGAAGTTCTTGATTGGAAGACTCGTGTGTGACCAGCCCATCTCTCCAGGACGGTGCCCCTCTGCCTCTCTCCCTCCCTCCAGATTTAATCAACTGGATATCAAAATGCCAGGCACGGGGGCTTCAAGGTGAGGTGAGATTTTCCCTGGCTTGGAGGCTCTCTTGTCTTCAGGATGCCATGGATTAAGGCTCCTCTCAGTGGGTATGAGGTCAGCTACCTACAGGACACTTTCTGGGCTTACACAGCTTCTCCAGTAGGACCCACGGGAAGTTCTGACTTGCTCTTAAAATACATTTTAAAAACTGGTCTAAATATAACCCTTCAGCTCTCAAACACCTAATTTTCTTGAATTTAGGCTGCTTAGTCAAACTGTAAATTACAACACTACCTTACAAAGGTGTTACAAACTTAAATTTTTGCAGGGAAGCTCACATAAATTTCTTTTTAATTTGTTTTTGCCTTTACAGGGTTCTAGCTTTGTTATGGTTTTGATGAAAATCTGGTTATTTGGGTATTCAAGAATTACCAAACTCACTAAAACATTAGAGTGAAAAAACTTCTAAGCTAAAGGTTTACATCAAACTTACAAACAAAACCCTTAAAATGTGGTCACATAAGTATTATAGAATTTAGCTTAGTATGTATGTTTCTGTGTGTTGACTTGAGGTTCACATGGTTTAAAAACAAGTTAGTTTAAATTAGCCATACAAATTACTAACATTTATATTAACCAATCAGGAAAACATTTTTGTTTGTTACAAATTTAAGATGCCGTGTTCATTGCCTCTCCCATATATTGTGTGTGTGTGTGTGTGTGTGTGTGTGTATGTGTGTGTGACAGGATCTCACTGCATAACCCAGGCTGGCCTCAAACCCATGGTGAGCCATGACAATGCCCGCACAGACTGTATGCAGGTACTTGCAATCCGCTAGGAGAATGACACAGCCCACGTTGATGACGAGAACCAGCAGACGAGCTATAAAGATGGCAACTGTTTTGTCCACTATGGATGCTTCTGGTAGGCTGGTCCTGTTGCTCGCAGTCCTAACAGGCACACAGGACCAGTGCACAGGGCACGGAAGGTCCCCACCCTCAGCCCCTGGTGGAGCTGTAAATGTCACCTGCAGGAAGCAGGGGCCAGTATTACAGGAACTTTCAAAATGAATCAACATGTGAGTGTTTCAGGTTGCTTTTTCCCTAGAACTGGTTAGAGCTCCTATTCTAATGCTCAGCCCTATATGAAAGGGAGGCCTTTCCCCAGGTCCCCCTCTGTCTCTGGGCTGAAGAAGCAGCTGTCTGCACCACCCATGATGGGTGGCCCTGGGAGCTCTGTCTACCACCCTAGAAATTCTACTTTTAAAAATCAGCATTACATCTAATTACATTGGGTGTAAGTAAAAAGCCAATGAATTTTCTATGTCTCAAACAATCAAGTCTTCTGAAGACATTAAAATATTCTTGCCTAAACTTACAAAAACAAGACCAAAAACAAAATTCTCATGTCTCATCAAGAGCATCTTTTGTGTTCTGCTATAAGGCTTTTGATTACTTAACTGAGTTTTAAGAGTTAGTTTATAACTAGTTAAATAAACAATTATTAATCTTAGGTTATGGTGCAACCTGTATATATTTGAGGCTAGAGAAATATACTCAGGATAAAATATGCAGTAAGTTGGAGCTTTATCTAATATTTAAAAACTTAGAGTTAATAGCATGTAAGTTTAAAACATGAAATAGTCAGTAATCATTCTTTTTTTATACTACATTACATATAGGCCTTAAACATAAAACATGCATTTCTGTGGTCTCTGTTCTTTGTACTTGACATGAGTCAGTTCTGCCATTTAAAACTTGATCTACATCTTTTGGCTTTGACTCTACAAATTTTTCTTATTATATAAGTAAGACGCACTTGGATAAATACTATGTGCTGCTCTTGTTATTTTTATTTTAAGTATTTTATGTAAAGCTTTATAGCTGTTATCTGTATTTCACAAGGAGCATGACTTCTGACAGACAAACTGCATGTATAGGCCACCACCAACTTTATATTTAAGTCTTCTGATGTCCAGAAATATTAGAATAGTTAAGACCCACTGTTGGATTGGGGACCTAACTCAGTGGCATAGAGCCTGCCTGGCAAGGCGAAGAGGTTGTGAGTTGAATTCCTTGTTCCACAAAACAAACAAACAAACCCACTGTTGTCAGTTCAGGACTCCGGTAACTGACCTCTTGACCCTTTGACACCTGAGACTTGGGAGCTCAAAGCTAAAAATAAACAAACAAACAGACAGACCAAAGGAGTAAGAAGACAACCAATATTTTGTCTTTTGCCTTCCACCTTTACCCAGGACCCAGAGCACTTCCTCTAAAGTGGGACCCCTCTAAAAGACTCCAAGTCACCCATCCTCTGAGGAGGGAAATGGTTGGACTCCAGAGGACAGGAATCCACTAATGCACATTCGGCACAAAGGAGGGTTGCTAAAGGACAGCTCCTTCCCCTGTGCTTCCCAAAAGGCCATGTGGTCCAAGCAAGACCCTGACCCATCCCCACAGATGACACGATGGGCAGAGGGTGAATCTACAGGAGCTCAGCTGCTCCTCACATGGCATGAAAGTGTTACAGGTAGCTGAGCTGGTTGGAATATCATAGACAGACAGGGATGGGCCCTGGAAGGAGCCAGTGCAGAAGCACAGAGACCTTGTAACTGTGTGGGAGACAGACACCTGGACACCTCACACCTCGCCTGAGGGCCAGCCCTCAACACAAAAAGCAAAACAAATACAACCACACCCAGGGTGTAAACATCACCACCGATTGATATTTTAACTAGGTATGGATCACCCGGAGGAAGCCAGGAGTCACTACCCCTACAGGAAGAGTCACTGCTCTTTAAGCATGCCCGCTTGCTACCTGACTGGCTTCCCTATTTGCTCCAGATTTAATCCATTTTGCCTGAGAAATTACACTCATAATCTCATTGTTGATATAGTTCTGTCCCAATTTATGCCTGCCTACTTTGCGAGTTCCCATGTTTTCCCCACCTTAGACCCACCTCATCATGTGGTTTTGCTCTATTAAAATCCCTAGAAAAGACAGAATCTTTGTCAACCCACTCTGTCTCTCTCAGACAGAAGCTTTCTTTCTCTCAATAAATATATTCTGCTCTTAACCTCCACTGCTTCTAAAATTCATTCTTCAATTTTAGACAACAAAAATTTTCACCAAACATATAGTAGGTTGGGAGTTTCATTCCTCTATATCAAAAGCAACCCCTGAGCAAACAGATGCTTCACTGACCTTCACAAATATGTGAAGTTTGAGTTTAATTCACACAGTTCGTACTTCGACTTGGTCTTAATCATCTAGCAGGGAATTACTATAACCAAAAATGTAGTGTCATTAATAATGACCCAACCTGAGCTGAACTAGAGACCGAAAGGGGATTCAAACCCCGCACTGGTTGTTAACAGTCTCCAGTTGTCAACTGTGATGTCTTAACATTCAGTCATGAAATAATCTAAACTCCCAGTCTGACTCACTTGTGTAAATGTGTTCAGTCTCTCTTAGTGCTGTATATTGTTATTGTTTTATTTTGAGGTGTATTAAAGTATTCTTCAAGTAAAATTTTGGCTTCTTATATATAGGTCTGTCTTGAGGCTAAAAATGCCGATATAAAATATTTTAGCTACTAAAATATTTGTAATGTAAATGAACTTTGTGTGGTTCTGAGTTTATATGTTTATGTTGCCTGTAGTCAGCCATTACATGAATCTTTGGATCTACAAAGTGGAAGTCAATTTCCAGGTTCTAAATCCTGTAAAAACAAGATAATGGTGGGATGGCCACAGAAACATAGTTTTTTATTCAGTGTAGTCTTTGGGTATACAAAAAAATCAGATTTCTCAGACACAAAATAGGGAGACATCTATATGTTTTTAAGTTTAACTCATGGTATGAGGGATAAATCTTTAAAACAAAAAGAGTTTAATATTAAAGATAATTCAACATTATTCTACTTCTAATTTTTGGTCCATTTTTATTTGACATACTTATAAAATTTGCATCTTTCAGATTTCTATAGCTCCTAGTAAAGCTAATGTTCACCTGTGCTATTATTAAAACAAAATGCCACATATATATTTCAGATAACTCAGATGATGTTTCTTCAGCCCTCAAAGATTTACAATATTTGAATCTGGTGGTTTTCAATGATTTGTTCCTAGTGGGCATCACAATGCTAGTTAGAGTTTGTTGCTCAACTTAGATCTCAGTCCTCAGCCTGAGGAAATAGGCCACCCATCCCTGCCAACCAGCTAGCTCAGGGGCCCCTTGCAACATCCCCGCTTGGTCTGCAGTTCTGGACATGACCAGGTGATTTGACTTCAATGAGCTCAGGGGGAAGAATGCAGTAGCTGCTTGTCAGGGGCAAGGGGTTAAAACTCTCAGGAAAACTCTAGTTAAAGACCCTACACTCAGCAGGCAGTCAGGAGACAGCAGCCAGCCTTTTGCTGTGAGGCTCATGCATTCCTGCCCAAGGGTCCTAACATGTCTTATCTAAAAGATAGGTACCACCTCCTTATCTGCCGTCTACCCCTCTCTACCTATTGATTTCTTATATAAGGCTAAGGCCTGAGGCAGTGGTCCTGACACAAGTCAGTTGTAAAGATAGTATTAAAGGCAGTGTGGCTTCCCCTGGAGAATCCACAAGGTGCTAGGTGATCCAGGTCCAGTAAATGCGTTTGTGGCCCAGATCTGTGCTTTCATCCTCGAACTCTTACAAAAACCCCAATGGCTCACATTGACAGCATGATTCATGGGCTGCCCTCCCTTGGCAGAGCACCCTGATTTAAATAAACTCTTGTCTTCTCCAAAGTAAAAATAAAATAAAATGGCCTTAATTGTATTAAAAAGCAAGAGAAATTAGGTTCACCTCTGCAATGCTGGGAACTCACAGGAACTGATGTGTGCGAATCTTGCGCACAGGACCACAGTGGGTGGGACTTGGTCGTGGGTCACACGCAAGAGCAGACCCTCCACAGGGGATGGCCTGGGCTCCTTCCTCCTCCAGTCATCTGCTCCTCACACCCTGGCTAGGAAGCTCACAGTCCAGTCCAGTTTCCTCACTGCATTGCTGGGGTCACCAGGGAGGAAGTGATGCCTCTTCCTGGAGGGGAGGGAGGTTCTGTTTTTGGCTCTGAGTCCGTGCCCCCCATGACCTGAGCAAAACACAAGGAGACACTGTTGATGTGGAGATGGCACTTGCTTTGCTGTCCTGCTCCCCGGGCTGTCTCCAGGTTGTTGCTCTGCAACTAGTGCATACTGACTCCCTTCAAGGTCTTTCTCTGTGGCTTTGCCCCGGGGGAGTTTCTAGCTGGGCCTGGGGGATACATGCTGGCGCCATAGAGAATTCCAGAAAATGGAGGTGGGAACTGTGATGCTCTTTGTTATTATCTTACTGAATAAATTAATCTTCTTAGAGACTATGATAACATTTATCTTACTGTGATTAGGACTTGTTTGTTTGTTTTACTTCATACCTTTTTGGTTACAGTTCTTTTGTTATTTAATGATTATATTTTGGTTGTGAGTCTGGCTAAACATCTTTTTACATAGCTTGTATTTATGTCTAGATATAATATCCTTGTCACCATAATGGTGAAACTGCAGTTTGTTTTGTGAGAGATACGCACATGACCTAAATTCAAGGGACACTAAGGCCCTTAGTGTGCCCTTAGAGACACAGTTTTTTGAACATAAAACATCTCATTGTCCATGGCTTATTTATTTAAAAAATACTTACTTTGATTTTTTTAATCTTTTTTTCCTAGAAATTTTCATTTGTGCTCTCATTACTCCAAGATTCAATGACAAGTTAGCTGCAGGTAACCCAGAAGAGAGCCCTTCTCACAGGGCTAAGCATGTGGCCAGTGACTGACTGGTAAGAACAGTAGTGTGGAAATGAAGATGGGTTGATTCAGCCTTCTTAACAAAAGTCAGGGATCAGGAAGGGACCGCAGCCTAGTAGCACCACCAGCTGGGAGCAAACGAAGTGCACAAAAGGGAAAATTGGAAGGAGGACTTCTGAGACTCAAAACCAGAACTTGGAACTATTCTGGTAAAATGTGTTATTCCTCACAGTGTGGGAAGGTGTTCAGCCATCATCAGAGCTGCTGCTCCGATTACAGCCTGAGAATTTATGGGACCTCAGTGGGGGGCCAGCACTTCCTCCACCTCACTTCCAGTGTTTGAACCAGTGCCTGCCTGACCCTTCACAGAGAGGTTGCCTGGATGCATCCTGGGCCGTAAGCCAGTCCCAGAAGACTGTGAATGGGCCACCCCTCTCCTCAGCTGTGTGCGTGTGATGTTTCATCCATGTGGGTGAAAAAGGAGAAACTTCTCTCCTGGGGGGTCCAGGGGCAGTGTGGATTAATCCAGAGCCTTGGCATCTTGCAGGCTTCACTTTCCTAACTTTCTGGGGACCCATCATCTCTTTCCCATTTCCTATTTCTCCTCTTTGGAGTAGGGGTGACTCTCTCATATGTGTCCTCCCTTGTAGTTTATAAGCATGTAGCTTGTTTGTTTTCGGACTCAGAGCTGGACAGGAATTTCATCTCATAATAAATTATAATGTGACCCTCATCTTTGTCTTATCTACTTAATATTTAGCCAAGACTTTGGACTTTAGACCCCAGGATTGATGGCAGAACGCTTTGAGACTTTGAGATTGTTGACATGGAGTGAATGCATTTTGAATGCAAGAGGAATATGAAACTTGGGAGACTGGGTTGGACAATCAGGGACTGAATATTTGCGTCTCCCTAAAGCTCTTACGTTGGAATCTTGACTGCTTGGGAGGGAAGTCATGACAGTGCAGCCCTTTGAGGGGGGTTAGGCAGTTCCCTCTACCATTTTTCTATAATGAGACATCGGTGGTGTGCACCCAGGAGGAACGCGCTCACTGTATCCACGCTAATATTCTGATTTTGGACTTCTAGCTTCTTGAACTGTAAGGAAAGATTTTTGTTATTTGTAAAACATCCCACCAGTACTATTTTATTATGGGAGGTAATCTAAGTAAAACATCAAGAAACCACTATATATGTGTGCACAATACATTATGATACAAGGATTTAAAGAAGAACCTGCCAAAGGAGGAAAGGCTTAGTGTGAAGACTAGAGGACCCCAAACCAGAAGCCCCACTGCCCTCAGGACTGCATTACCCTTGGCTCCATGAGGGCAGTGAATAGGGCAGTGCCAACCCAGGAAGCTCAGCTTGGCATTTGGTGCCCAGAGTTTCAAAAGGGCTTGCACACGTGTTGACCACATCTCTGAGTTTTAGATCCAAGCTGCTTCTGGAGGATTGGACATTACCTTCACTTCACGGTTGCTTTGGATTTTGAAATTGCTGCAGAACATGTGGCAAACTCCCATGAGAAATCCTACTTTTAGACCATTTGGTGGCAAGCACCTCAGGTAAAGGCAGACAGTCCTATTAGGCAGGATCTTCCACTGGTGGTCTCACGGTAGCTCAAGGCAAAGGCTGGAACTTTTGTCAGGGAAGCTTAATTCTTTGATGTGTGCCCTCTGTGATAGTTAACCAGTTGTGTCAGCTGGAGTAAGTAATGCCAGAATAAATTGGATCAGCATGGATCTGGGTGTGTCTGAGGGAATTCACTGAAGACAGAAGATCCATCCTGGGTAGACTTGTTGCCCGAATGGTACTAAAGGGAAACAGAGAAGGAGGGCTGCTTCTGCATCTGCTCCAATCCTCACCTTGACTTTGGGCATCATCTCTTGGCTTCCCGTGCAGACCCTTCAGCCTCCTGATGGGAACTCACATGGGACAGTATGGTGAGCTCTGAGCCTTAGACTGGGTCCTTCAGCCCCTGTGGGCAGAAAGCCTTTCCACTCTCCTGCACCACACTCTGCAGGCAGCCAATCTTGTACATTTTCCTACATTTGTATATCTTGCTTTAAATTGGTAGTTCTAGTGAGCCCTGATGGATACAACCCCAAATATAAGACACCCCAATTATAGGACCTTTATTCAAGACCATATCTTAGGAATTGTATTGTTTATGGTTGACAGGAGGAACAGAATCAATTATTTATATATATATATATATATGAAATGAAATGACTTACAGGATTACAGAATCAAAAGTAGGATAGTTTAAAATAGCCATCTGCATGCTGGAAAGCCAGAGAGTCCAGTGTCTCCTCAGTGGATATACCACAGGGTCCTGTGGCTACTCCAGGAGCTGCTGGGTGGCCACGACTACTTTCCTGCAGTGTCTGCACATCATTAAGATGTGAAGTACAGTCTGTGTACTAAAGATTTTTGGCTAAGAGTTTTCTTCTTGACGCAAAGGGCTCCAGTCTGGCCCTTACTCTAATTCTCATTGAATTCTCATAAATTAGTGTCGTTGATTTCAACTAAAATTGTTGGTGTTCTACCTTAAGACAAATAAACACTTATAAGATTTAAGAGGCTTCAGTTTCTAAATTATTGTCTTTGAGGGAGAAATAGAAGGTATTGTAGAGTTTCTTTTTCTAGGAAAGAAAAAAATGGAAAGAATCAAGAGGGTAATTAAGGACAAAATAAGCATTTTCAGGTGTCAGAAAAGGTAACAAATATGGCACAGTTGTGTAGAGGATTTTTTGAGGTACAAGATGCTTTTTTAAGCCACTAATTTATTTTCAGTTCAGGTTTGTGAAATAATTTGAACATAAATTACAAAAGATGTCACTGTGCACAATTTAGAGAAACTGTTCAAAAGAAAGGACAATAAGAAAGTGTTTATAATTAATTTTAATGTTTATAGTATACAAGTAGATTTTGTATGAGCAAAGTAAAAAATTGTAAATATTATGTATATTATTATGTATATTATTTATAAATACTCTTTATAAATAGTATTTATAAATACAATACTATTTATAATTAAATAGAATTCATAAATACTACTTATAAATAAATAGTATTTATAAATAGTATACTATTATACTATTTATAAAGAGTATTTATAAATAAATAGAATTTATAAATATTTTACAAGCTTCTTAATATTTACAAATATTTTACAAGCTTCTTAATATTTTTTAACTATCTCCACAAGGAGTTTTCCATACATTTTCAAGCTGTATTCCAGGAAAAATGAGTCTCTGGAGATGTCGTAGAAGATTGTTTATATTCCAACAATTTAGCTACTGACTTTGGAGTCATAATTTAAAAGTTGAATGCTGGCATTTTTAGAATAATTAAACTGTGTTAATGCATCTCCATTGAATGCTTAATGCTGAATTTTAGCAATTTTGATGTAATCAAAAGAACTTTTTGGCTATTGTTTTCACAGCTTGTTTGACCTCCTTGTTTCTCAAGCTATAGATCAGAGGGTTCAGCATGGGAATGACAATGCCATAGAATATGGAGGCTACTTTCATGTCCTCCTGGGAGTGCTCAGAAGGAGACAGTAGGTACATGTAGGAGAGGGTCCCATAGGAGATGGTGACAACTGTGAGGTGGGAGGCACAGGTGGAGAAGGTCTTCTTCCTCCCTGCAGCAGAAGGCATCTTTAGGATGACAGCCAGGATGTAGATGTAGGAGAAGGTCACAACTGACACAGTGAATGTCAAGTTAAATCCCACAAAGACAACAAGTACGATAATGTTGATGTCAGTGCTAGAGCAAGAAAGGGCAAGAATTGGGGGACCATCACAGAAAAAGTGATTGATGATGGTGGACTTACAAAAGGACAGGGAAAATGTAAAACCTGTGTGCACAGAGGCATTTAGTGATCCCATGAGGTATGAGCCAGCTACCAGACGGATGCAACCTGTCCGGGACATGATGACAGGGTAGTGCAATGGCTTACAGATGGCAATGTAGCAGTCCACTGCCATCGCTGCCAGGAGGTAGCAGTCAGTGGTTGCAAACATTGCATACACCAATAATTGGATAACACATCCTCTGTATGATATGGATTTGCCTTCTGCCATGAAGTTCTGGAGCATCTTGGGAGTGATAGCAGATGTGTAGCAGATGTCAACAAAGGCCAGGTGTTGCAAGAAGAAGTACATGGGTGTGTGGAGCCTGGGATCCGTGTTGATGAGCAGAATCATCCCAGTGTTACCCACCACGGATGTCACATAGATCACAAGAAATACCAAGAAGAGGATGGACCAGAACTTCTGTTGGTCACCAAATCCCAGCAGATAGAATTCGGTCACCTTGGTGCTATTTCCTTGTGTCATGGCTACCAAAAGTCTGGATAGAATGGAGAGAAGGACCAGGAAAAGAAGGAAAATCTTTTGGGATTCCTGAAATGAAAGGTACTTACATTTCACATTACTGTTTTTGACTATGAGTTTCCTAAAAGACACAAAGGGGTTTATTATTTTTGATAATGCATTGGAGTTTTCAAATATATTTTTCTTATTTTTTGAACATATGTAACTTAAATGATTTTTTATTTCACAATGCTAAAAATTCCAGATAATATTGTGATACTTTGTAATGCTTTTGGCAAACCAAAAAAAGTTCAGATAAATACAAAAATGGAACCTCTGAGTTTTACAGGGCAGTAACTTGAATTAATAAGTTCTGATTTTAAGGAATACTGTGGAGTCTGGATTAAAATTCAAGTGAGAATCTACATTCATATTATTCCCCCAAATTTAAACAGATTTATCGTATGTTGAGTATATATGGTTGAGTCACTACTGAGTTCTTCCTATGTGGCTGACACTAGCTCTCTATCCAAGAGTTGCTAACAAAGATTGTTTTCCCATTTAGTGAGGGGTCTTTTCAGTCTGTTGTTTCCTTCAGTGTGCGGAAGTTTTTTCATTCGATGTGACCCCATGTATTGATTCTCGGTGTTATTTCTCATGCGATCGGAGTCCTATTCATGAACTCTTCTCCTTCACCTGTGGCTTCACATGTTTCCCTAATGGTACCTTCCATAGTTTCAAAGCTTCTGGTTTTACACCAAGGTCTTTAATCCATTTTGATTTGACTTAATACAGAATACGAGATAGGGATCTAGTTTTATATTTTGCACGTGAATATGCAATTTTCCCACTAGCATTTGTTAAAGAGCCTCTTTTCTCTAGCATGGGTTTCTGGTCCCTATGTTAAAAAGCAAAGAGCTATACGTACATAAAGAGTCATATTTGTGTTTTCTGTTCTATTCCACTGATCTTGTGTTGGTTTACAGTAATAAATTTCAAAGCAAAGTATTAGGATGTTAACGATGGTTGATACATTGCATATAGTTATCTTCACAGTAGTTATTCAGATTGCAAGATATAGGCGTGAGAAAAGTGATCAAACAATGACAGCACAAACTGTTCCTTTTGATGAACTAACAGAGATTAGTAGTATAATTACCTATTATTTGTATATATGTTTATGTATTATCTTTTTCCTTTCTTTCATGATATTTCTTATCTGAATAGCTAAGATACACTGATGCATGATTTTTCTTATCAGTCCTAAAATTCTCTGATTTGGCGTCTTTCTTCCTCAATACCCTTCCGCATTCCTCAGCATTGCTGGTTGGGGATGATAAACGTGATGGACTCTGTGGGAGAAACGCGCTCTCCGCGGGGCCATGCACACATGTCCGTTCCGCTGTGAACCTCCCCCCGCCATCCTCGCGGAGCTCGCACCCCGCGCTCCATCCCGCGGAGCAGCAGCTCAGGCAACGTGAGCTCCACCGAGGCCCGAGCCAGCCCTGCGGGCCCCTAGCCCTGCGTGCTGAGCCCTATGGCCTCCTAGTCTCTTCTCCATTATCAATTTGCTGGATTCGGGCATCCAGGGAGCCTTTCAGAGTCGTGTGTTACGGTTGCCAGATCCATGCAGCACGCGAAGTTAAAGTCCGAATCTTAGATGAGAATTTTCAGTATGAATCTCGCCTACATGTTGCATGGGAAATATGAACAGTGAAGAGTCACTTGCTGTTTATCTGAAATTCAAATGTAGCTGGGCGTCCTGGGCTTCCTCGGTGAAGTCAGTGGGCCTGAGTTGTACGGCTTTCTGCGGTCCACATGGGAAGGGTTCTGATGGCTCTGCAGGTCAGGATCACTGTCTCAGCCCAGTTCCTCTTGTCGCAGCATGGTACTAGCCTTGTCAATTCACAGACAGAAGCCTGTGACTTCTGGTGGCTGGGAGTTCAAGACGGAGGGCTGTGCCACCGTACAGGTGAGAGGCTTCTTCCTGCCTCATCCTTTGGAAGAAGAGGGAAGAACCTGACACTTAGAACTGTGCGAGGAGAGCTCAGCTCACTTCCATGACAAGCCAACTCTGGAGACAAATAACCTTGTCTCACTGTCATGGCAGGCAGCGGTCTTGAGGGTCTGCCTCTTCAGATATCAGATTCCCCAAAGCTGTTAGCTAATGCACAAGGGCCTTTTGAGCAGCATGTCCCACCCTAGGCAGTCCCCTTGCCAACCACAAGTTTCACCAACTGCATCTAACATGAACTGAGAATCAGGATTTTATTTCCATAAAATTAATGTCATTTTAAACAATGACCAGTCATGCAATGCAAGATTTTTTTTTTAAAAGGCATAAGTGGAGGATGATTTAAGAGCAGTACAAGATATAGGAGCAGTACAAAAGCAGTACAAGACTGAGCCTGCAATAGGGGAAATCTGGAGTCCACTCAAAGCCAGTGTACGTACACACTGGGAAAGGAAGACAGGATTAGAAGAACAGGGGTTGGTTAAGGGCCATCTGAAGTAAGCCGTCGAAGCCACCTTGTTCTATCAGTGTGAACATGAAAATATTGAGCTCACCTGTCACCTGAAGAACAGACAAGACAAAAAGGCCACTGGGAAGAGGCAGAAGCTTCAAAAGGGAGAGGTCGTATCTTAGCAAGCTCCCTTTCCCCGAGTGTGCACGCGTGTGCGATATATGTAAATATGCACAAGGATTCCTCATTGTTACTTTCACAGAGGGTAAAAGGGACAGGAATTACTGAAACACACTCAAGAGAGTGAAAAATGGCTGTTATTTTTATTTGAAATTCCATATGTAATAACTACATATGTGTTGTTACCACGCTTCACAGAATTTATGTGTCTCACACACGTACATGGTCACATAAGGAAATAAGTCGTCCTTGAAGGAACAGAATATGTCCCTCGCACTTCTGCTGAGTGGCCCTTCACTTTTAGGTCTTAGCGGTGACACAGCTTCACCGTCCCAGCGAAGGTCAGGAACAGCAATTTTGCCCCACCAGTGTGTGATGGGAGGTCAGCAGACTTGGTGGGTGTTGATGCCGGCTCCTCTGATCCTTGCTAACTTCTCAAGGAACAAGCAGTGTGACTTGACTTTAGTAATGGAGCAGGACGTGATGGCTCCCTGCACTATTGGGTGAGAGTTGGGAAGAAAGGAGTGTGCACAGTCTCTTTCCTCAGGTAAGTGAGGTGGAAGACACGCAAAAGAGACCTTCTGGGGAACTGATCTTTATTGCATCAATTTACTCTACTAGTTTGAATTAAAAAAAAATTATATATCATGTGGGAAACCTCTTCTTCAAGTGCTGAAGGCCCCCTCTCCTGTCTCACTGACAGTGTCTGCGTCCTGAGGGTATGTGAACTTTAGCATGGATATTTATCTCCTAGTTAAATGGATGCTATCAAGGAAACAGTTCATTACCAGACTAGTTTAATTAAGTTAAATACACACTTTACCCAGTGCTCCAGAAGCTTTACCTTATTCTCCTGTGGCCTTGGGTTGCAGTTCATCCTCTGCCAGTTCAGAGAGAGGAGTGATGAGAACCTTTCCTCCTCACTGCCTTCTCCATGAGATGGATGTCAGAGAGCCTGTGAGAAGCTCATTACAGGCTCTGAGCATGTGTTTTTGGAAGTATGTTTAAATAAATCACAGTAGTTGCATGTTATGAGTCAAGGCACAGTCCTAAAGAATGACATAAAAGGGAAAACACCCATGTCATATT
Source organism: Hydrochoerus hydrochaeris (assembly GCA_004027455.1). Taxonomy (NCBI): domain Eukaryota; kingdom Metazoa; phylum Chordata; class Mammalia; order Rodentia; family Hydrochaeridae; genus Hydrochoerus; species Hydrochoerus hydrochaeris. Next base: position 188,255 of record PVLA01001516.1, on the reverse strand, counting down.
GTCAAAATAGAAGGCAACTTGTAGAATGATATTTAGGCTGTGGGGCCTTTTGTGAAAAGTCTTTTTTCCATGACACTCTATTGCTTTGTTCTTTCATGAATAAAGAGAAGGAAAGATACAGAGTCTACCTCCTTAGCTATTACACATTGCTGTATCTTGGTGAGAATCTTTTAATTTATAAGCTTTGTTCATTCATTTTACATATAGAATTCATGACTATTACCATTTTAAAAGTGAAGACTCTTTACCTTTTATGTTGTCACAGATATGGTCAAGTGTAGACCTGCCCTTTTACCTTGTTTTGTTTGTCCTTTGTCTTTTTATCTGTTTTTCTCCTCCTGTTTCTCTCTGAACCATTTGAGCATTTATTACAGTTCTGTTTTGATTTATCTACAATAGTCTCAGTGTATTTTTGCATCATATTTTAGCAGTTATCCTAGGAATTATATGTATATAACTGCTTTTTGCATTTTATCTGCTGAAGTGATATAAAACTCTTACATTTTATTAATTTCTGTCTCACAGTTTTAATGTAACTATCTTAAACATTTCCTCTATATATCTTGACGAGCACTTCAAAAAGTGTTAAACATTTTCCTTTAACATTCAAATGTAATATAATACCTTGAAGGAATGAAAGGGTATTGATTTTATCTGTGTTTTCTTGTTGCTTTATCTCTCCTATGTTCCAGGAACCCTTCCTCAATCCAAGTAGGAGAAAGAGTTTGGTAGAATGGATAGAAAAAAACAAATGCATTAAAATCAGCTAGGGATCGATCACAGGAAGACAGCTGGACACTCTGCAGACTGGCAGAAGAACAGCTCATTTCTGAATAGTCCCTAGACCCTAACCCTAACCCTAACCCTAATCCTAACCTTGCATCTAGTTTTGTCTACGCTCCTACCCTCAAGAAAAGGAATAAAACATACTTAAAACAAGCAGAAGAAATGCAAAGTAAAGCTAGCAGTAGAAATTTATGAAATCCAACAGGGGAAAACAGAAAAAAATCAATGAAACTATTATTAGCCTGTTTTGAAAATATCAATAAAATCCACAAATTTCTAGTATGTCCAACAATGGAAAGTACAAATTATGAAACCAGTAATAAACATATTGCTTCATACCCAGCTAACACTGAAACACTGAACATGGAATTCTGTGAGCAATTCATGCATAATTTTGGTGACTTGAAAGAAAACCCTACATTTTTTGAAAAGTGAAAAAAAAAGTTCTTCAAATAACTAAATGTTGAAATTAATTATTTAAATAGGCATCTACTCAAGAAGCAAATTGCCTCCATAAATTTAAAACTTCCTCTCAAAAATTATTGGCAAACTCACCAAAACTTAAAGATGAATTAAACACTAGTTGGAAAGAACATTATTTTCAACTTATTCTATGACTTGAGTAACACTCTGAAAAGCAAAACTAGGTGCAGACACTGTGAGAAAGGAAAGCTACTGCCCAATATCACACTTGATTGTACAAGTGAGATCATTTTTACAAAAGAGTAGAGTATATACTTTGTATACACAAAATCATAGCCAAGAAGAGTTCACTGCAGTGGTGAAAAACTTATTCAGGACATGAATGGTAATGTAGCATATGTAAAATGCAAAGAAAAAAATCTCAAGATTATATGTTTATGGAAAGAGGGATTTAGTAAAATTCAGTACTGCCTTATGATTTCAAGAAAAAAGCTCAGAAAATTAGGAATAGAAGATAATGTCTCAGGTTGATAAAGAACATCCACAGAAACTCTCCTTGAAGACTGGAGATGCAATGCTTGTGTCCCTGGATCAGGAAGAGGGGAAATACCCCTTATCTCCACTGCTTGTCACTGTTCTGGTAGACACAGTCAGTGAAACAATGGAAAAAATCCACATAATTCAGAAAGGAAAAAAAAAAACAAGTCATTAATTGCAAAGGTTGTGATGGTCTATGGGGAAGACCCAAGAAATCTACCCACATCACCTCGAGCTAGTAGTGACTTCAGCAAAGCAGAGTACAAGATGATTACCCAGAAGGCTAGAATGACACACGCAGATGTTATGCCAGAGGCACATGGAATAGATCCATTGGGCAAGTGGTTGAGTCATTGTAGAACTCGCTCCTTCACTCTCTTTCCCAGACAACCCTCCTTCCTCACAGCATTTCCATGGTGTTTCTGGAGGGGAGCTGGGGCCACACTGGCCTGGGGGCATCACACTGGGCTGCGTCTCTCACCTCCTCTGCTGTTTTCTGTACTCAGTGCCGTGAGACGCCACTGAAGCTGGGAGTGGGACTCTATTTCACTTACGCTGCGGGCTCTGCAGGTTGTGTTCTGCCGCTGCTGCGGGATGATTGCTCTCCCCATCTCCCTGTGCTTCCCCCATAGGGAGTTCATAGCTGCGGCCTAAGGGATCCATTACTACCCACCCTGGAGAATCTGAGGCTCTTGGGGCTTAGACGGAACTGAGAAAATAATGATCACTGTGATGTTTGAACAAAAAAGATTCAAGCTCTTTAGAGAGAACAATTTAAAAAAATTACTTCTCATTCTACAGAGGGCACTTATTTTTCATGTAGTTTTTTGTTTAACCACTACTTTTTTTTGGTCATGAATCAATTGAACAACTTTTTATTATCATAGAACCTGTGGTGTTTTGGTATAAATAAATCTCTGTCAATGTAATCAATAAAGTAAAAAACTTTCTATAAATTAAACCTAAAAGTAACCTAAACTTAAGGGCATATTGTCTTTAGTGTGACATATAAATACTTTGGTATCAACACATTTTATAACATTATCTTGATCATAGTTTATAGATTGAAAATTTATTCATTCTTCCTTCTTTTTTCTAAATTCTATTCACTTAAATTTGGTTGCACACAAAGACAACATTTACCCCAGTCACATTCAAAATATCTAAATATTTCAGGTGAAGTAAGAGACACTGAGTTTTGTTTGGCTATAAATCTGGCAAGCTTAGGCCTTTAGTTTCATTTTTATGTGTAGAGAAGGCTGGATTTGTGAATGATTTGTTAGCAGTTGAGTGAGCCTGGTGGATTGAAATTCAGCATTCCTTAGTGCATGGCTAGTCTTTAGGTTAGGCTTCTGTTCAGTTGCTAGTAGAAGAAAACCTAACTTGGTCTAAACGAGGGGTTTTGTTTTTCCTTGCAGACAGTAGCGTGGAAGTAAAGGGCAGCTTTCCTGTGACTGGTTACTGCCTCTCCTTGTTGGTGCCCACAGTGCACCCATGGCCACAGATATCACATAACTTTCTAAGCAAGCAAAGGGAGACCAGGAGGGCAGGGAGCAGCCACATCTACACCCTTGGTGAGGGAAATACGAGCATTCCCTCCAGATGCCAGGTATTTAAATGTCATTGGCTAGAGCTCCACTGCACTGAGCAGGAGACAATTGCATGTTTGTTCCATTTCTCTCAGTATTGATTTCAGTGCATTTGGTGGATGATTTTGTCAGTCCCACTAGAAACCCACATCTGTGGTGTCTCCTTGTCTGTCTTAGGCGTGCTCCTTAAGCCGTGCAAGAGACCCCATTGGTATCAGCACAAAGATGTGGGCCTGTTAACAGCCTGGCAAACCTGCAGCCCATGGGAGAAGGGAGCAGAGATGCTGTGCTACCCTCTTCTCCACACAGGGGGAGCTCGGAGGGATGCCCTGCAGATCTCGTCATGGTTTCTCTAGGTTCCACGGTTTACACCCTCTGTGTAATCTGAGGTTCCTTCAGACACCGCCCCAAAGTCCGGCGCTCTCCATAATCACTGGTGCATTTGATTGTTCACTAGGGAATCTCCAAGAACTCTGGGGTCACAGTCTGATGTCTACACGTCACCCCTCCTCAATCCATGTGTGGAAATTCCACCTATTGATGGGTGGCTATTAGAAGACTGCATGCCTTTGGGATGTTTGAAGCATTAGATGAGGCCATAAAAGTGAAGCTGGGTTTGGCTCCCCCGCAGTGCCACAATAGACTCACTTTCCCCACTGAGTTCTGCTGTGTGGAGATAAGTTCTCAGCCCCTGGCCCAGCACTGGACTCTCTCACCAGAGCCTGGTCACGCTGCTACTCAGATCGCAGACTTCCAGTCCTCGACTGTGAGGAGTGAATTTCCCTGTGTCAAGTCATCCAGTTTGTAGTAATTTGTTAAAGCAGCTCAAACTTAACCAAGATAGAAATTTTTACTAAGAGCAAAGTGCTGATATTCCCAACATCTAAAAATATGAAAGCTTCCACGGACCTTTGCGACTGGTAGAGAGAGGGTGGAGGAATTCTGAGGTGTATCTGGAAGAAAAAGCTAAAGTTTTGTGAATAGACTTTTGAAAAGAGATTGACATGAAGGCAGAGGAAGAAAACAGAGATACAGAGAAAGTTCATTCTCTTTGGAGATTATCGCAGACACTGTGAGCAGGGCACTGATAGAACTACGGATGGCAAAGTTGCTCCTGTTCTGGGCCCTGTGCCCATTGAACCTGGAGGGCAGGGTGCAGCGCCAGAGTGCCTCATTCTGTGTCTCACAGAGGTCACTGTTTTTTTTAATTTTAAAGAGAAAAAAGATAAAAATAGAAATGGAACAGATTTTCAGAACAGGTTAGTAGGACAGTTACAATAATCAATACATTGCGTATTATTGTCTTTGCAGTAGTTACTCAGAGTAAAGGTATAAGTATGATATCTTATCCAAATTCAATTTTTATATTGATAATGTACAAGTACTATTTTGCTATCCATTAAAATCATGCTTGAGACAAATTTGAAGTAATGTTTGGTAAAGATTAGATGCACACCTTAACACTTTAAGTAGTCTGCATAAAAGTTTTCCATAAAGAGTATAAGGTATGACTTCAAATGATATTCTAGGGGTAAAAGGTTTCAGGAGAGCTTTTTAAATATTTCTCACACTATGAGATCATATATTTTGATAGGAGAAATGCTTATTTAAGAGCTGAATGGTTTCCAGTTTGGAATTACTAAACAGTGGCAACACATCTCTATAACAGGATGTGGTGTGCTGAATGTTAAAAGTTTTGACCCAATCTAAAGAACTTTTTCCCTGCTACTTTCACAGCTTCTTTGACCTCCTTATTTCTCAAGCTATAGATCAGAGGGTTCACCATGGGAATGATGATGCCATAGAATATGGAGGCCACTTTCATGTTCTCCTGGGAGTGCTCAGAAGGAGACAGTAGGTACATGTAGGAGAGGGTCCCATAGAAGATGGTGACAACTGTGAGGTGGGAGGCACAGGTGGAGAAGGTCTTCTTCCTTCCCACAGCAGAAGACATCTTAAGGATGGTGGCCAGGATATAGACATAGGAGATGATCACAACTGACACAGTGAATGTCAAGTTAAATCCCACAAAAACCAAAATTAGCATGAAATTGAAGTCTGTTGGAGCACGAAAGGTTGATAACTGGAGGGATATAACAGAAAAAGTGGTTGATATTGGACTCACAGAAGGGCAGGGAAAATGTAAAACCTGTGTGGACAGAGGCATTTAGTGATCCCATGAGGTATGAGCCAGCTACTAAGAGGGTGAAAAGTGTTTGGGACATGATTATGGGATAGCGAAGTGGCTTGCAGATGGCTGCGTAACGGTCCACTGCCATCACTGCCAGGAGGTAGAAGTTGCTGGTTGCAAATGTCGCATACACCAATAATTGGATAACACATCCTCTGTGTGATATGGATTTGTCTTCTGCCATGAAGTTCTGGAGCATCTTGGGAGTGATAGCAGATGTGTAGCAGATGTCAACAAAGGCCAGGTGTTGCAAGAAGAAGTGCATGGGTGTCTGAAGTCTGGAATCTGTGTGTATGAGTAGGAGCATCCCAGTATTCCCCACCATGGATGTCACATAGATCACAAGAAATACCAAGAAAAGGACAGACTGGAACTGCTGTTTGTCCCCAAATCCCAGCAGATAGAATTCGGTCATTTTAGTCTCATTCCTATATTCCATTGTTACAAATTCTGGAAAGACCAAGAAAAGAAAGAAAAGTTTTCTTTTTGACTTCTTGATGTTTAATGATTCTTACACTGTCTGTCACTGGTTTGATTTTGCTGTTGTTGAGAAGGACTCACAAATGGATTTGTTGCTTTCCAAACATCATTTTCTACATTGTTTTAAGAAGCTACTGTATAAACAATGCGTTAAAAATGATGTACTCTCCTTTATAGTGTGCATACAGCTATATCTGTTTAAGATAATATTCAGACATGATTTTTTGCCTTTCCAGAAATATACAGTATTTTTTAGTGGTTTACTTTTTCAATCATTAGAAAAAGTGTTCTAGCTCTTGAAACCAGTAAAATTAGTTGGAGTCCTAAGAACTTTCATGCTTTTTTTCATGGTCCACACATTTGGTGGCTTCGTGGAGACTTTGTACCACCAGATTTTCTTAACTCTTATTGGAGGAGTTCAGTTCGCATATGAGATACTCTTCTCACTTCATGTCAGTGTACAAGAAAGAGATTTGTTTATATTTCCCATGGCTTTGCTTTGCCTTTTAGTTGTTACATAGCTTATTGAAAATCATGTGTTAACACTTTGATTCATACATAACAACAGCTTATATAAGTCACAAATGTCTTTGAGTTTTTGTCTGAGTTAGGGTTGCCCTGTATCTGGTTAGGTATGCATCTGGCGAGTACTTTTGCACAATATTTTTCACGCAACATAAACTCAATCTCTCCAAGCACTGCACCTCCTGGAGTATCATAGACTTTCGCTCTGGTAGACAATGGTCCATCATTCACCAATGCATGAGTCTTTTCTGGGGATAGAGCAAAGCAAGCTTCCAGTCCGACACACTTGTGTGTGGTCCTGCTACCTGTCCTGTTCAGGGGAGAACAGGCCAGAGGATTCAGGCTCTGCTGAGACCTGAGCCAGCCCCTTCTGCCTCTTCCCATGCAAACTGGAACCCTATAACTTTCTCTTCCTTTTCTTGCCTAGCTATTAGTTGAACATTGACTTCACTTTTGACAGTCCTGTGTTTCGGTGGCCAGACACAATATAGGATAAAGAGTTAAAAACCTGAATTTCAGACCCACAACACATTTTTTAGTAGAAATACAGCTTATAGTATGCATGGGACATACTAAAGTAAACAATTGTTTTCTATTTGTCTGCAAATCAAACTTACCTGGGCATCTGGTTTTCATCTTTGAAGCATGGTGACATTTCTCTGTTGCTTATTCCTCTTCCTATCAGGTTGAGTTCCTGAATGACTTTGGGGACCCAGCCCTTTTCTTATCCTTCTGTGTTGCTTTGGCAGAAAATGAGTAATGCTCCTGATGGTGGCTACACCTGTGAGGGCAGGAGCGGGAATTAGACGCTGAGGGACAGAAGGGCCATATCTACTTTCATGACAAACAAAGCACTGAGACAAATCACTTCTCACACTAACATTAGTTCAGCCGTGAAAACAGAGCCTGGTGTCCTAACCATGCCTAACTGGGTCTCCCCCACCCAAGCACCACTGCCTGGGGGAGGATATTTACACAGGTGGATTTGGGGGATGTGTTTCACCCACAGCAGTCTTCCTGCCACCAGTGCCCCTCCCCTCTTGAATTTTAGTGATTGAGAATTTCTACTGTTATACCTGACCAAGAGTTAGAGATTGTTCTCCTTATAGTGTGTAATCTTATGTTAAGCAACTTAATTTCATCATACTGTGATGTAAAGATTTTTTAATTAAAAGTTTTAAAATAAATAAAAATATGATAACATTACAGGTTTCTTCCTAACATGATGGTTGGAGATTGGTCACTGTTGCATCAGACCCAAAATAACCAAGAACAGAATCAGTAGGGGGAAGCTTAGTCTCAGCCTTATTAATACTGCAGTGTCCTTACACTCTGAGGAATGGCCCAGACAGGTACGCTGCACAGCACAGAAGGGGAGGAGGAAGACTGGTGGAATGCTGTGACCTGCAGGACTCTTGAGGTTCTTGGGGTAAAGGACTGCAAGAGGATGAGAAAAATAAAGAAGAGACAAAGCTGGGATCAAGTGGAGCCCTTACTTTCTTGATAGGAGAAAAGGAATTGGCCCCTCACTGCAGGGGCCTTTATTCATACATTTTAGCAACTTAATGTCATATGGCAGCCCGTTGTTCTAGAAACTCAGTGTTCCCATTGTCTTGGGGCTCAGTGTTCTCTGGGCTGGAGCAGCTGCTTCAGGTTGCTTGACCAGGCCGCCCTTTGTTCTTGGGATGGCCATGCCCCAGCCCTGCCTGGGTGGTCAATTTCCAGCCTCTAAGGCTCCCCACAGTGAAGGCCCCTGTAAGGAGAACCTACAGTAAACAGCTTAGGTAAAAGAGCAGTGTGCCTAAGTGCACACGGGGCTCATGAGTATGAACACAGAAGAAAGCTTACCGGTCACCTGAGAGAGAGGGGCAGGCTACTGCTGGAAAGCAGAAATTCCAAGGGAGAAAGACCATCTCTAACAACCTCCAGGAACAAAATCCTCTCTTTCTCTTCTCCTCCCTCTCTCTCATCTCTATCTATAATTATTACTCTCATGAAGTATAAGAGGAGATGTAATTAGTGAAGAATATATATATGTACATGAATAAAAAGTGCTAATTAAGTTAATTTGGAAAAATATGTGTAAACACAAGGCAGAATTATTGTTGATGGAATTTCCTGCATTTTGCATGTGTAAATATCATAGAATAGAAACCATTGCCTATGGTGGAGCAGAAAGCATCGGCTGGGTGCTTCTTTGCTCCTTTGTCAGTGACTCTGGTCAGTGCACAGAGAAGAGGGACAGAGACAGAGATACACAGAGAGAGAGAATCTCCCAAGAAGAAATAACAATATCAGGCCTAAACATGTGGGCAGCAAGCTGGAGAACTATAATAAATATGAAGGAAAAAAATTGGTAAAACTGAGGGATGAACAGGTGATCCAAAATGGTCTTTGGAGAATATAGTCATCACCTCTTAGTCATTGACAGAACAGGTAGACAGAAAAATCCACCCACATAAAGAACCAAACATCAGCAACCAGGAGGGTTTACATGATATTTACAGAACACTTTAACATGAGCAGAGAACATGTTTTTCAAGCTTGCAAAAATATGCAATGGCATAGCCCACCTCTTGCAACATAAAAATTCTTGATCAACTTAAACTATTTGAAATGATACAGTACACATCCCCTGAACACAACAGACTCAGAATGGAGACTAATAACAGAAACAGCAGTAAACGCTCCTTCGAGGGAAAAAAGAAAGGTCTCTTCTCCAAATAATAAGTCAGTGCACTCAGGAAAATAGCTTAATTTCTTAAAAACTTTAAATTTGCACTACTTGGCCTAGTTTTTGACTGCTAGGCAATTCTGTCTGCACTAAATTTATGCCCACACCAAGATGTGAACAGATACTTATATAGCATCAAACTGAACACAAATAAATGCTCTGTGTCAGTTTATTGGTTAAACAAATTGCTGTGCATCTGCAGATGAAATTGTGCTTAGGAATAAAAGGGAACAAGCTCCAGCAACAGCTGGACAGGTCTCAGTGGCACTGTGTTGGGTCAAGAAAAGGCTGATTTCCAAAGGTCACGTGTTGAGTGATCATTTGAATAACTTTACCAAAATGGCAAAGTTGAACAGATAGAGAGCAGTTAGCGACTCTGAGGGGTGGCAAGTGGTAGGCAGAGAGGCTCTGTCTGTCTATAACAAGTCTTAGGGAGAAACAGGCAGCATCTTGAGGATGGTGGTGGTTCCAGGAAGGTGCTTGTATGGTAAAAGGACCCGGAGCCACAGACTCAGTGCCAGCGTCAGCATCCGGGTGCCGGTGTCACCATGTAATTCTGAGGGATGCAAGTGCCTGGGGAAACTGGGTGAAAGGTCCCCAGGAACCCTTTCCATTATCTTTGTAACTTCCTGTGACTCTACAGGACTTCAAAATAAGGAGTAGGATAAAAATACAGGGAAAAAATAAAGCCTGCTTTGAATGGGCCAGCAGGCCAACCAAGAGAATTGAGTTTAAGCTCCTAGCATAGAGCAGGCATTGCACAAGTGCTTCCAGAATAGTCCTAACTCACAGGCAGACATGTCATGGAAGGCAGGTGGTATTGATGAGTGATCAAGAGTTGGTTGATGCATTCAATTATTTTCTTTTCACTCACTACCTCATTCCTTCACCTTCTTTCCTGGCCAAGCCTCGCCCCTCACTGCCTTTCCACCCCTTCCCCTGTGAGGAGGGCAGCGGGCTCCTCCTGCCATTGGGGAAAGCAGGCTGGACTCTGGTTCCCACCTCTGCTCCTTGCCTGCTGCCCAGGCTTCACCCAGACACAGCGTCAACAGCGAGACTTGCTTTGTGTTACTCACTCGGGGATTCTGTAGGTTCACTTTTGGCAGCAGAACAACTGGATTGCAAGGAGATCTCTCTGAGTGGCTTCTCCCCATCAGGGAGTTTATAGCTGGGGCCAGGACCCACGCTGGCTCCCTGGAGAGCACGAGGATCCCGAGGCTGAGACAGGATAGATAAACAGAGTTTGTTATTCTCTGCTGAAAAAAAATATTAAGCTTTCCAGAGGGAGTCAACTTACTTTTTGTTTACTTGGAGATCATTTGCCTGAGTTTTGAGGGCTGCTTATCAATTTCATTCTTTTTTTACTTCCCTTATCTCCCTCTGGGCTTCTCTTTTCTCCTTCCTCCTTCCCTTCCAGTTTCCCTCCCTCCCCCATCCCTTCTTTCCTTCCTTCCTTCCTTCCTTCCTTCCTTCCTTCCTTCCTTCCTTCCTTCCTTCCTTCCTTCCATTTTTGCTAAGTAACAATCCATTGAAATAGTGTCCATCAGAAGTATAAAAATGCATGTAGTAAAACCCACATCTGCCTCTGACCATGGATTCCCAGTCTCTAGTTTGTCCTCCTTGGAAATAAGTGCTGCTCCCTGCTGCTATGTTTTTTCTAGTCTCATACTGAGCTTGAAAATACCCTAATCCTTGTGTTCTTTATTCCAGTCCCATCACAAATGAGTGTACTGCTCATATTGCTTAGCAGCTTGCTTTTTTTGACTTTGCATTTCTGGGTGACCCATGTAGATCAGTAGGGGTAGAGAAGTCTTATGCTCTTTAGTGGCTGTCTTACCTTCTATGGAGAAACTGCAACCCTGAATGTGTTGAATCAGACTCATCCCCTGCCCTGGTGGGTGTTTATACAATTATCAACTTTGAACCAATAGAAGCAATATGAATTAAATATTTCTGTTAACATTATCTGCGGGATGTGAAAGTGTTTTGGAGAGAAAGTTCTGCTTCTGGGGTGATTGTGGTCACTATGACACTGACCGGCCACTGACCTCCTGGGAGAGATGCCAGCTTATATATTGCATTTTGCAAATCTAGTGACTGTTCTTACAGATGTTAGACATGACAGTGGCATCAAATGTCATGAAAACCAGCACATTTATGCCTTGTTCATCTTTTTCTCACCTTAATAAGGTTGAATTATCTTTATATGTTTCTGGGATCCATTGTTATTTTATTTTCTGTGCATTGTGTGGTATATGTGTTGCCCTCTTAGAAAGTATTTTGCTTTTAAGTTGATACTTTAGTTAAGTACTCTTCTGTAGAAGAATTACAAGTATTTATTTCCTAATATTATTTCATTTCACCTTTTTGTCATGCAGAATAATACTTTGATCTAAATGTAACAAGTTTACTTTGCTCATATTTATAAAGGCATTCATTCTACATGTTTGAAAAGAAAGTTGTATTATTAATTTTATTGTCTTTAAATTTCATTTTAAAATCAAATCATTGAGACATTTTGAATCTATGTTTATATCACGTGTACTAAATTTTCACTGTAGCTGGGCATGTTGGCTCATGCCTGTAATCCCAGAATTTGGGAGGCTGAGGTAGGAGGAGCATTGTGAGTTTGAGACCAGCCTGGGCTACAAAGTGAGCTCAAGGCCAGCCTGGACTGCATAGCGAGACCCTGTCTCAAAACAAAACAAAACAAAACAAAACAAAACAAAACAAACCTTTGACTGTTACTATCCCTTGAAATATGTAGTGATTACTTTAAAAATGTTCTTGGCATAATTTGTCTATGCCCTAGGCTGCACTTTTAAGCATAATCACACATTACACCTTCCTGTATATTTGGACCTACTTCTGGGCTTTCTTGTCTGTTTTCCTGTTCTTCTTATCTCTTTAGGTTTAATATCAAACAACTATACTGCATCTTCATCATTTTATGAACCCATTTCTTTGAGGCAAGGCTGACATGTGGAAAGTGGTATAGAAATCCATGAAATCACTGTCACCATCAAGCCATGAACATATCCATCACCTTCCAAGGCTTCCTCTTGGTATTTATACTGTGATCATTAGTATTAATGTTCTGTGGTCAGAATACTTAACACAAGATCTATGGTTTTACCATATGCTCAATACAAAGTACAGTACTGTAAACAAAAGTTCCTAGGCAGTACAGCAGATCTTCGGAATTTATATATCTTTTTTAACCACAGCTCAGTAACACTTGACCATAATCTCCCCATTTCCCACCTCCACAGGCCCTAGCAAATTCTGTCCTTGATGGTTCCATTACAACAAGCAAAATACAATTCTGATACAACACTGGCAAGGGCATGCCACCTCTTCTCTGCTGTTCTATACCTCGAGTGTTCTTCTGAGGAACCATCAGGACATGGTTTTGACCATTTTAGATCGTACATATAGCAGAGCGCATGCCGTATTTGCGGTGTCTAGCTCATTTTACCTGGCATAATGATCTCTGAGTCCATTATGCACTGTCACAAGCGATCAGAAGCACTTCTTGGGGAGCTTGAACACCTTTCCATTATGGAAGATGTGTATTGTGTATACGCCACATCTTCTTCATCTTTTCATTCATTGATGCGCGGCGTTTCATGTTCACGATGTCCTGGCTGATGGGAGTCGCGCTGCACAGCCGCAAGAGTGTAGGTATCTCCTGGAGATGCCACTTCATGAGATTTTTCAATACTGGATTTTCCTGTATTCCTGTGGTAAGACTGAACTTGTTTGGCCTGCTTTGTTCTTTTTTATGTGCACCTGTTTCATCTGTGCTGAAAGTTTTACTCAATAGGTTTACATTGATATTTGTGTGACTCCAAGCCAGTGTTGGAGCTGCCTGTGTTAATTTGCTTCATAAAAATTGTTTGGAAGCCATCCTTTCCCCCTCGGGCTTGCCGCTGGTGTTGTGTAGTCCATAGTACACTTTTAGATCCACTGATAGCTGTTTTAGTGCAAGAAGATTGTATTTTACCTACTCCCCCCCCCCCTTAAATACCTTGTGGGTTAACTTTTGGAATCAAAGGTTCTTAGATAAATGACTCATCCTATCAGCTTCTCTAATTTATTCTCATACTGTGAAGTTCTGTATTTTCTCATTCTTTTTACATACTGTGTTCCATAGCACTACTTTTCTTGCTAAAACAATAAATGATAAATAAAATAAAATATCTAATTATTATTGCTTTTTGCTTAGTGATTGAGATCTCTTGGTAACCTTTAGTTAAAATATTTATAGTATTTACATAATTTATATATTTATAGTTATATTTAATTATATTACATAAATTAATTGATATGAAATATCATTATACATATTTATGTTTAAATTATAATTAAAACAATATCAGTTTCTTCTAATTTCAAATTAGTTTCTCATCTCTTAAAGTATAGGCTTAATGGCTTTTCTTTTTATTACTATTTTTATTTATAGCTATAGTTTTATTTGACCACTGTATTTTAATGTGGTTGTAAGATACCACATTAAATACCACAGATAGCTATCTATGACATTTGTTTTAATTTCATCTTCCATCAAATACTGGTTTCAATGACTTTGAAATTTCTAAGTGGTGGAAATCTAGAGATTCTCTGTCTCTAGTTCCATAGTTGGGTTCCTTTAGTGAAATTCATTTTGTGTAAATACCAGCTCCCTGCATTTCCCAGGTTCTGTGGTGTATGTGTGTTGCACAAGTGTCTTGTTTACTTGCCTCTCATTGCCATGAAAAATGTCCAACACCCAAAGTTAAGGAAAGGTTTAACTATATAGCAGTTTGTGGAGTTTTCAATCCATAATCAGCTGACTCCAAGGCAGGGTGGCTTGATGAGAGACAATATTTTAAGGTGGCAAAAGACAGCAAAAGAAACCAGATCAAATGATAGCTAGGAGTAAGATTCTTTCCTTTCTTATATTATAAGCAGGCTACCTGTCCTAGGATGAGTCCTCTACACCCTAGAATGTAAAACTGCTGAATCACTTAGTTAAGCTTCTAAACCCCTCAAACTGAAACAGTGTGTCAACCATTACAACAAGCAAAATACAATTCTGATACAACACTGGCAAAGGCATGCCACCTATTCTCTGCTGTTCTATGCTCCAGTGTTCTTCTGAGGAACCATCAGACAAACCAAACAGAACGTGCTACACAATGATTGGACTGAACAAAATGTCAGTGTCATGAGTGGTTCAAGAACTATTTCAGATAAAAGAAGAGCTAAAGAAGTATGGCAATTGAATGAATCTGCAATCTTGAACTTATTTATTTATATACTCATTTATTACTATAATGAACCTTATTAGAACAATGGGTAAAATATAAATGGTGTCTCTATGTCTGAAATGTAGTCATACTGTATCAGTGTAAATTTTCTGGTTTTCATGTTTTTCACACTTACTTAAAATGCCTTTCTTCAAATGGAATGTACAAAGTCATTTAGAAACAAAGGAGCTTTGTGTCTAAAATTTACTTAACTAATTCAGAAAAAATAATTGTTTCTTGTCTCCAAGGATTCTTGACTTCCATTTAGTCTCCAGTCTCCTACTGAATGTCTGTAGCTTAATATTTTTTATTTAAAGAGAAAAAAAAACAGAAAAAAGGGAAGCAATAATACAAATTAATTTTGTATTAATTGAAATGACTGGTGTGGATATTGTAAATGAATGCCCACTGGTTAGGTTTTAGGTACATATGTATCTAGAATGTCTTTGTTGGAGATAGAAAATATTTGTGTAGTTTACTTTCCTTGGCAAGAAAAGATGAAATAAAAATAAAGACAGTAACTTATGCCAGAAGTAAGTGTTTTCAAGTGGTAGGCAATGTATCAAGAAAGAGAATATTGGGTAAAAGGATAATTTGAGTTATAAGATGATTTTTAATGCAATTAATTTATTTTTAAACAATAAGTCTATAATAATTTGAATACAATTAACAAGGTAGCTTATTTTAGGCAATTTAAGGAAGTTACATAAAGGAGAAAAAAATAAGGAAATCAATTTTTATGAAGGTTATATACTAGTACAGATTTATTTTGTACAAACTAAAACACATTTGAAAAATATTTGAAAACACATTTGTACAGTTGAAGCATGCTTCTTTTCTAATTTTTTTTATTTTAAAGGGAATAAAACAACACAAAACAAGACAGAACAAAGCAAAATAGAACAGAACAATGCAAGCAACACAGAATTTCACAACAACAGGATATCACCAGTGGCTACCATAATGTCTCTTGTTTTCTTCATAATAGTCAACATATACCTTCACACAATAATATCAAACATAAAATAGTGTAAAACCATTCAAAAGAATGAAAGTATTATAAGACTTCAAAACTGGATATCAGGAGATGAGAGCAATGGTTACTATAATATCTCATTTTGTTCAAAAAAGTTTTCCATACTATCACACATAACAAAATTAAATAAAGCACAACAGAATAGAACCATTAAAAACAAAAGAAGTATTATAGGATTTCAAAACCAGACAATAGTAAATCAGCAATGGCTACCATAATGTCTTGTTTTCTTCAAAATAGCTGTTCATACCATCACACCTAATAAAATCAAACAAACTAAAACAATAAAACCAATTAAACAAATGAATGAAAGCATTATAAGACTTCAAAACAAGATAATAGGAAACCAACCATGATTACCATAAATATCCCATTATGTTCAAAATAGCTGCCCATACCATCAGACACAGTAAAATCTAACAAAACAAGACAGAACAAAGCCCAACCTAACAAAATTGTGAAAACAATCTAAGAGTTCAAGACAAGACAATAAGAAATTAGTGGTAGTTACTGCTTTTCCCTCCCAGATGTTTCTTCCTCTATCATTTTTACAACTATTTTGGCTTTTGGATCCCATTAACAACTTCTGTTTTTTTTTTATGCTAGAGTTCACGTATATAAGTTCAAATGTTTCACCCTGAACATGATCTCCAGTTGCATCCATTTACCAACAAGAGCTTTGAGATTATTTTACTTTATATCTGGGTAGCTTTCCATTGTATGAAAATACCATATCTTTCTTATCCATTCTGCAGTTGATGGCCAAGTTATCCTTGCTTTTTTTCTGGTCTCCTGTTGCATGGAACAATGTTTTTTCTCCTTTGATTTTCAGTCTATGAATTTCCTTTTGAATTAAATGTGTTTCTTGTGTACAGTGTATTGATGGTTCCTATTTCTCAATCCACATTTACTGTGTTTCTTTTTATTGCTGAATGGAGGCCATCTACATTAATGGTTACAAGCAGCATGCATTGGTTTGTCTCTGACTATCCCCCTGCTGTTGGCCCTCCACTTTTCTCCTTCATTCAACTGCCTGTATTGTTTGGCGATCCTCTGCTGCTGTTCCTGCAGCCATGGTCATCTTTATCTTTCTCTAGAATAGTTTTTTCACTCTCTATAGAGTTGGCTTGGTAGTCATGAATTCTTTCAGTTGTTCTTTATCATGGAAGTGTCTTATTTTTTCATCAGTTTTGAAAGATAGTTTTGCAGGGTAGATCAATCTGGGTTGGAAGTTGTTTTCTTTCAGTATTTCAAACACTTAACTCCAAACTCTTCTTTACTTGATGGTTTGTGTTGACAAGTCTGCTGTGATTCTAATTGGTATTCCTTTACAGGTGATGTGTTTCCTTTCTCTAACAGCTTTCAATATTTTCTTTTGCTGAATTTCTTGGATTTTGATTATTATATGCCTGGGTGTAGATTTACTTTTGATATAGCTAGTTGGAGTTGTATATGCCTCAGTTATCTGCATGCCAGATCCATTTCCCATGTTTGAGAAGTTTTCTGCTATTACTTCTGTAAATAGCCTTTTAATTTCATTTGTGTTGACTCCTGCTTCTTCACAGATACCTATCACTCACTCTAGGCTATGCTTCTTTGCATCATCTTGCAGCCATCTGAATTATTTCCTGGTTCCTCATTATTTTAAAAAGATCTTTCCTTTCACAATTCCTAGCTGCAACCTTTCCTTCAAGGTCTGAAAGTCTATCTTCAGTCTCTTTCAAGCAGTTTTGCCAGCTTTTGATTGACTTTTTAAATTTCCTGGGTCTCTCTTTGAATGTTTCATGCATTGTAATTCATTTCTATATTGTTCATTCAAAGTTTCCATTATTTTCCTATGCTACTTCCAAAAAGCCTAAGATTTTGTGTATTGAAACATAGCCATGATTTTAAAGCTGAATGTTTTTCCATTTTGGAATAATTAAATGTGGTAACACATATCCATTGTGGGCTCTGATGTGCTGAATTTTAAAAATTTAGATTTTACACAAAGAACTTTGTTTACTATGACTTTCACAGCTTCTTTGACCTCCTTGTTTCTCAAGCTATAGATCAGAGGGTTCAACATGGGAATGACAGTGCCATAGAATACAGAGGCCACTTTCATGTCCTCCTGGGAGTGCTCAGAAGGAGGCTGTAAGTACATGTAGGAGAGGGTCCCATAGAAGATGGTGACAGCTGTGAGGTGGGAGGCACAGGTGGAGAAGGTCTTCTTCCTTCCCACAGCAGAAGACATCTTAAGGATGGTGGCCAGGATATAGACATAGGAGATGATCACAACTGACACAGTGAATGTCAAGTTAAATCCCACACAAATAAACATTAACATGATGTTGATGTCAATGTTTGAACATGAGAGGGCGAGAATTGGGGGAACATCACAGAAAAAGTGATTGATGATGTTGGACTTACAGAAGGACAGGGAAAATGTAAAACCTGTGTGGACAGAGGCATTTAATGTCCCTATGAAATATGAACCAGTGACTAGTTGGATGCAGACTGTTCGGGACATGATTATAGGATAGCGAAGTGGCTTACAGGTGGCTGCATAACGGTCCACTGCCATTGCTGCCAGGAGGTAGCAGTCACTGACTACAAATGTTCCATAGATCAGAAATTGCAGAACACATTCTCCAAATGATATGGATTTGTTTTCTGCCATGAAGTTCTGGAGCATCTTGGGAGAGATAGCAGATGTGTAGCAGATGTCCACAAAAGCTAAATGTTTCAAGAAGAAGTACATGGGTGTGTAGAACCTGGAATCAGTGTTGATGAGCAGAATCATCCCAGTGTTACCCACAATGGATGTCATGTAGATCACAAGAAATACCAAGAAGAGGATGGACTGGAACCGCTGTTGACCACCAAATCCCAGCAGATAGAATTCAGTTATCCCAGTGCCATTTCCTTGTGTCATGGCTACCCAAAGTCTGGACAGGATGGAGAAAAGGACCAAGAAATTAAACTAAATCTTTGGGATTTATTGAAGAGTGTTGGTTCTTACATTTCACACCACTATTTTTGACTTGGACTTTTCTAGTAAACATTCAAGTGGGTTTTCTATTTTCCAATTGTTTTTCCTTATTTTCTTCAAAAGAAGCCACAAGAATCCTGGGAGCCAAGGCTGCACAAAGTGAGTACCAGTGTGCCAATGCTGGCCCGGGGAGAATTTAAGACCATGGCTCCCAGCAGTTAAGTGCCCACCCAGCTCTCTAAAACATTGGACTAGGCTCAGGAAGTTTTGCAAGCCTGAGTGGACCATTCTCAGCAAACTTCTTTCAATATGGGAAAGCCAAGGCTGTGTGAGGGAGTCAAGGCCATGTGAGGGGAGGACCAGTGCACTGGTGCTGACCTGTGGAGAGTTTAAGACCATTGCTCTCAGCATCTAAATGCCCACCTGGCTCCCTAAAACACTGGACTAGGCTCGGGAAATTTTGCAGGCCTGAGTGGACCAAGCCCAGTGACCTTCTTTCAGTCTGGGGAGCTAAGGCCACATGAGGTGAGTACCAGCCCACTGGTGCTGGACTAGGGAGAGTTTAAGACCATTGCTCCCAGTGGTTAAGGGCCCACCCACCTCCCTAAAACACTGGACTTTGCTTGGGAGGTCCTGTGGGCCGGACTGGGCCATGCTCAGTGACCTTCATTCAGTCCCAGGAGCCAAGGGTGCAGGAGGTGATTTCCAACACTCCAGGGGGAAGCTTTGGAACATCACTTGAAACATGGAAATATAGGAAAATGACAGGATGAAAGACCAAAATGCAATCTCAAACCTCCAGCCCATCCCAAGAAAGCCTAGGAGCCATGTATATAGAAGAAAATATAAGCCATACATCTGAAATGCCTGAAACAATATCAACTGAAATAAAGAAGTAAGTCCCAGAAGCTATAAAGTAACTCAAATCAGAGATAATCTCCCAGGTAAAAGAAGAAATGATAAAAGTAGTGAAAGAAATACTAAAAACATCTAAAGAAAACATAGTTAAAAATTAGAGGCACAAAGCAAAATGATAGAATCCCTGAATCAACAGTATAAGAAACAAACAATGCATGAAACAGATTAAAAGAGATATACAAGAAATCAAAAATTCTATTGAAAGTTGCCAAAACCACCTCAGTGAAAGTGAAGATAGAGTTCTAGACCTCAAACATCAGATTGCAGCTGATAAACAAGAAAGAAAATATCTTTTAAAAATAACAATAAATCAGGAGAACAATTTGATGCAAAGAAAAACAACGTAAGATTAGTAGGGATAAATGAAAAAGAAGGGGACAACACAAATGATATCAAGAGGCTATTTACAGAAGTAATAGCTGAAAATTTCCCAAACATGGGAATGGAAATTGACATATGGATTAGTGAAACATATAGAACTCCAAATAGCCATAACCAAAATAAAACTACACCCAGACATATAATAATCACCATCCAAGAAATCCAAAATAAGAACAGAATATTAAAAGCTGTTAGAGAGAAAAGACAGGTCACTTATAAAGGAAAACCTGTAAGAATTACAGCAGACTTCTCAACACAAACAATGAAGTCAAGAAGAACATGGAGTGAAGTATTTCAGATCCTAAAGGAAAATGATTTCCAAGCCAGACTGATGTACCCTGAAAAACTGTCCTTCAAAATGGATGAAGAAATAAGATACTTCCATGACAAAGAACAGCTGAAGAACTTCATGATCACCAAACCAACCATAGAAGGAATACTGAAAGACATTCTAGATACACATAGGAAAAAAATCACTAAGCAAGACAGACAATTAAACAGAATGGAAAGGTAAAGATACAACAGCAGAAAGATAACATGTCAACAATAAACCAATATATAATAGTTATAACTATTAATGTGAATGGCCTAAATTCATAAATTAAAAGAAACAGACTGGCAGAATGGATCAAGAAACAAAGTTCAACCATATGCTGTCTATAAGAAACCCATCTAACCCAAAAGCAAACTCATAGAGTGGAAGTCAAAAGATGGAAAACAATACTTCTTGCAACAGGAACCCCAAAACAGTAGAGGTAGCTATTCTGTTTGCAGACAATGTGACCTTCAAACCAAGAATGGTCTGAAGAAAAAATAAGGTCACTACATATTAGTTAGGGGAAAACTTCAAGAGAAAGAGATAACAATCTTAAATATATATGCACTAAATTCCAGAGCACCCAGCTATACAAAAAGCAAGTATTAACAGAAATGAAAAATCAAATAAGCAATAACACAATTAGGACAGGAGACCTTAATGTGCCATTGACACAAAGGGACAAATCAACTAAAGAGAAAATCAGCAAAGAAACAACAGAACTGAATCACACCTGTGAACAAATGGACTTGATAGACATATACAGAGTGTTCCATCTAACAACATCAGAATATACGTTCTTCTCAGCAGCACATGGGACATTCTCTAAAACAGACCATATACTAGCCCACAGAACATACTTAAGTAAATGCAAAAGAATTGAAATTATCCCATGCATGTTATTGTATCATAGCACCATGGAATGAGAAATTAATGACAAAAGAAACTGCAAAAACCCAACAGACACATTGAAATTGAATAATACACTCTTGAGCAATCAGTGGGTTAGAGAGGAAATCAAAGAAGAAATAAACAATATCTACAAGCAAATGAAAATACAAATATGACTTACTGGGGGATGCAATGAAATGTGGGATGAATCTGTGGGATGCAATGAAAGTGGTCCTCAGAGGAAGATTTATTGCACTGAGTTCCCACATTAGAAAAACAGAATGAACACAAATAAACAACCTGATACTAGACCTCAAACAGCTAGAAAAAGAAGAGCTAGAAAAGCCAAAAGGGAGGCAATTATAAAGATCAGAGCAGAAATTAATGCAATAGAGACTAAGAAAACAATTCAAAGAATCAATGAAACAAAGTGTTGGTTCTTTGAAAGAATAAATAAAGTTGATAAACCCCTAGCCAACCTAATTTAAAAAAGGAAAGAAAGGACTCAAATTCATGCAACATAGAATGAAAAAGATGAAATCACTACCGACCCTGTGGAAATACAGAAGATCATCAATAACTACTTCAAAAACCTCTACTCTCATAAGTTCAATAACACAGAAGAAATGGACAGATTCCTAGAAACATAAGAACCACCAAAGCTGGGTCAAGATTTAAAACTGCTGAATAACCCAATTTTTATTAATGAAATTGAAAATGTAATTAAGCCCTTACCAGCAAAGAAGAGCCCAGGCCCAGACGGATTCACTGTGGAATTCTACAAGAAATATGAAGAAGAATTAATGTTGACATTCCTCAAACACTTCAATGAAAACAAAAGGGAAGCAATTCTTCGCTTCATTCCTGGAAGCAAATATTACTCTAGTACCAAAACCTGAGAAAGACACAACTAAAAAAGAGAACTACAGACCATTCTCCCTAATGAACATAAATGCAAAAATTCTCAGTAAAATATTGGCAAACAGGGTGCAGCAAATCATCAAGGAGATTATACACTATGACCAAGTGGGATTCATCCCAGGTATGCAGGGATGGTTCAACATATATAAATCAATAAATGTAATCCACCATATCAATGGAGCCAAAAGTAAGACTCACATGATCATTTCATGATAAGAACCTTACAGAGAATTGGAATAGATGGTCTTTACCTCAATATGATAAAGGCAATCTATGACAAACAAACAGCCAGCATCATATTAAATGGTCAAAAACTGAAAGCCTTTACCTTAAAATCAGGCACAAGACAAGGATGTCCCTTACCACCACTCCTATTCAACATAGTACTGGAAATACTAGCCAGAGCAATTAGACAAGAGAGAAATAAAAATGAGTAAAGACAGGAAAAGAGGAAGTAAAATTATCATTATTTGCAAACAACATGATAATCTACATAGAAGACCCCCAAAACTGCATTGAAAAACTCTTAGATATAATAAATAAATTTAGCAATGTAGTTGGATACAAGGTTAATACTCAAAAATCAATAACATTCCTATACACTAACAACAAAATCACCAAGAGAGAAATAGGAGAAGCCACACCCTTCACACTAGCATCCAAAAAAATGAAATACTTAGGAGTTAATCTAATGAAAGAAGTAAAAGAGCTATACAGAGAAAATTATAATATCCTGAAAAAAGAAATTGAAAGAGGACCTCAGGAAATGGAAAGACATCCCTTGTTCATGGATAGGAAGAATAAAAATTGTGAAAATGGCCATTCTCCCAAAATTGTTATACAGATTCAAAGCAATCCCAATGAAAATACCACTGACATACCTCTTAGATTTAGAGAAATTACTCCTAAAATTCATCTGGAACCAGAAGAGACCTAGAATAGTAAAGACAAGGTAGGAGGCATCACAATCCCTGACTTGAAGTTATACTACAAAGCTACTGTAATAAAATCAACATAGTACTGGAATAAAAACAGATCTGAAGATCAATGGAATACATTAGAAGATACAACCACAACTACAAATACACTCAACCACCTTATCTTTGATAAAGGGGCCAAAGATGTTCACTGGAAGAACAACAGTCTCTTTAATAAATGGTGCTAGAAAAACTGCCTATCCATATTCTGAAAACTAAAACTAGATCCATACTCATCACCATGTACTAAACTAAAATCTAAATAGATCAAAGATCTAAATATTACAACAGAAACACTAAATCTGTTGGAAGACAAAGTAGGTAAAAATCTTGAAGACATAGTGGTTGGTAGAGAATTCATGAACAAGAACCAAACTGCACAGGAAATACTTCCCAGAATCAATATCTGGGATCGCATCTTATTAAAGAGTTTCTGCATGTCCAAAGAAATCTCCAGCAGAGTGAAAAGAAAACCCATAAATTGGGAAAAAATCCTAGTCAACTGTCCCTCAGACAAAGGACTTCTGTCTAGAACTTATAAAGAATTTTAAAAAAAATCAGACCCCTGAAATTCAATGACTCACTCCAAAAATGGGTATCTGAGATGAATACACAGTTCCTAGTGAAGAACTACAAATGGCAAATAAATACATGAAAAAATGTTTATCATCATTAGTCATTAGAGAAATGCAAATTAAAACCACAGTGAGATTCCATCTCACTCCAAGAATGGCCAGGATCAACAAAACTACCAACAACAAATGCTAGAGAGGCTATGGGGAAAAAGGTACTCTTCCACACTGTTGGTGGGCGTGTAGACTGGTGCACCCACTGTGGAGGTCAGTCTGGAGATGCCTCAAAAAGCTGGGATTGGAAGTCCCATTTGACCCAGCTATTCCACTCTTAGGCATATTCCCAGAAGAACTGAAAACACCATACCACAGTGACATACGTGCACCCATGTTAATGGCAGCACAATTTGTAATAGCCAGATCTTGGAAACAACCTAAGTGCCCATAAACTGAGGAATGAATACAAATGTTGTGGTGTTTTTATACAATGGAAAACTACTCAGCTATAAAGAAAGATCACATTGAGGCTCTTATAGGTAAATGGATGCAACTTGAGACCATGCTCATAAGCGAAATAAATCAAACTCACATGTATAAATACTGTATAGTCTCCCTAGTGTAAGAAATGGTAAGAATGCATAAGATTTTGTGAAAATCATGATTCCCCATTACATTGCTTTGAAGCCTTATGATGTTTTCATTCATTAGTTGGAATGGTTTTATCTGTTTTGTTTGATTTTATTGTGTGATGGTGTTAACAGCTATTTTGAAGAAAACAAGACACTATGGCAGCCATTACTGATTTAATATCATCTTGCTTTGAAATCCTACCATTCTTTTGTTCTTCTATTTCCATTGGTTTTATCATGTTGTGTCTTATTGGATTTTAATATGTGTGATAGCATAAACAAATTTTTTATGGAAAATGAGATATTATAGTAGCCATTGTTCATTTTCTGTCATTTGTTTCAGAATGCACTGTAATACTTTCATTCTCTTGAATGGTTGTATACTATTTTGTTATGTTTGATATTATTGTGTATGAAGCTATGTTCAACTATTTCAAAGAAAGAGACATTATGGTAGCTACTGTTAATATCCGGTTGTCTTGTTGTGAAGTGCAGTGTTGTTTACATTGTTCTGTTCTGATCTGCATTGTTCTGTCCTCTTTTGTTTTATTCTCTTTAAAATAAAATAAACAAAAATCATAAAATGAAAAGAAGCCACAACATATTCAGTGAATTGATGAATGAATCCATTTTACATTGAAGAAAACTGTTTTACTGTATCATTGAAGGAGCATAAATTAATGCAATTTTCCACCACAATAAACCATTATTCATGTTATATTTGCATTATTCATTATTGATTTATGATTTTCTATGTTCCCAGTAGCCTACATTCTTTTCTGAACTTTTATCATGTAATTCTGATTCATGCTATTTAACCTAGAAATAGTTGGACTGAGACAATATTCTGAGTAATAATTTTAGTTTATATGTGTTTAATGGCTACATATGGTTGCAATAAAATCTTTTTGGCACTCCTACCTGAGTGATTCTCTTCCCCAGACTATCTGTTTACTCTTGAGACATCCTGCAGTATATCACATATTGACATATGATTACAATTTCCATGAAGTTGTGTTTTCTTTTAGTCATGGCAAAACTTCCAGATAAATTACATAGTACCAACATGATTTGCATGTAATGATGGCTTGTTGAAATCACAAATGTCTTTAATTTTCTCTAAAATTCAATAACTCTGTTCCTGGTTAGATATAGAATCAGGATGAATTCATTAATGAATATTTATATAGTATAAGCCTTCAAACTCTTTTTTTTAGGGTCTTTATACTTAAGTGACATTTGATATTGCCTCGGCTCATTGCATAGTTAAATGCAAAATATAAAGTCATGAAACTTTCAGATGGTAATGTATTATGAAATTTTAAGTCTTAGGATTTAGTGAGGAATTCTGAGTCATGACCCCAAAAGCAAAAGAGATAGTCACTTTATCTATCTATCTATCTATCTATCTATCTATCTATCTATCTATCCATCCATCCTTGTAAACATTAAAATCTTTAATCTGCTGAAGACCTAGTTACAGATGAAAAAGCAGATGGGGTAAGACATTCTTGAACCCAGGAGTGGGGATACACTCCTTAATTCCAGTACCCCAGGTGGCCGAGGCAGGAAGATGGTAAATTTAAGCTTAGACCTGGCAAATTAGGAGTGTAGCAAGATTCTTTATCAAAATAAAATACACAAAAAGCAACAGTGATATAGACCTAGTAGATATGTCATGGGTTTCTGATGGGAATGTAAAATGATAGCTACTCTGGAAAATGGCTGGTCAGTTTCTTAAAATCTACACATGTACTACCACATAACTCAGTCCTTATACACTTAGAGAAAGTAGATTTGCACAAAATTTAGGGCCAGACCAAAATGAGTAACTAATTTGTACAACACTTTCACTTGTAACAGCCCTAAAGTATAAATACTTAACATGTTCTAGAATAGGGTAACTGTTAAACAAATGTAGTACCTCTACCCTGTAACATAGTACTCAGAAATAATGAGAAACAAATTGTTGGTAAATGTGACAATATAGATGAATCTTAACAGGATTGAGTGAATAAGAAAAAAGGAATTTTCAAAGGTCAGATATTGTGTAATTTCACTTTTAGAGGTGGTGCCCCAAATGAGGAAATTGTGGAGCTGGGAAACAAGTAAGTGACCACAGAGGACAGAGTTGTAGATGGAGAGCTGGCTGGCTTGTAAGTGGCAGCATGAGAGAAACCTGCATGGACTCTGCATGGATATCTGCATGCCCTGTGATGCACATTCTACATCTTCGTTACCATGCAGGAGCTGACATAAGAAGATGACATAGAGTCCATCTCCACTTCTTATGGTACCAGCCTGAAAATCCTGGTTTGGGCATTGGTTTTATTGGAGATGTAACCTCTGAGGAATGACTGCATGAAGTGTTCTTGGGGGTTCTCAGTTTTATGTGCGGACTCTCCTGTGAATCACTGAAACTCCAAATTAAAATATCAAATACAAATGAAGAGGAAAATTCAGAGCTGAGAAAGAGATGAGGGTCACTGAGTGAATATGCGTCAGTTCCCAGCACAGGGACAGGTATTGAACAAGTCACCGCCAAAGGCGACAGCCACACACACAAAGATTCCATGAGAGGATCACAGTGCTGATGGAACCCTGGGTGAGCGGGTCGATCCATTACATCCACTCACTGGTTCCTTCACTCCCTTTCCTAGCCACCCTCCCCACTCAGCTCACCGCATTTCCATCCCACCACTGGAGTGGAGCCGAGGCCTCCTGGGCTTGGGGAGCTCACTGTGCGGTCTCTCACCTTCTGCTCTGCTGCCCACTGCGCTCACCAACAGGGGCGCAGTGGATGCCGGGAATGGGACTCTGCTCACTTACACCGCAGCGAGGTCCAGGTTCTCTTCCTGCAGCTGCTGGCTGATTGTTCTCCAGGGTCTCTCTGTGCTTCCCCCATCAGGGAGCTTATAGCTGGGGCCTGAGGGGTCTCCACCAACCCCACTGGGGCTCAGATAGAATTTGACAAATTGATGATCTCTTGAGATATTTGATTGAAGAAAAGTCAAGCTCTCCAGTGAGGACAATTAAAAATGTTACTGATATTTCTACAAGGGAATCAACTTTCATGAAACTTTTTGATTAACCACTCTTAATTCATTCTTGTCCTGAATAGGGTTCATCACATTTTATATTTCTAAATACCTGTTTTTAGGTACAGTTAAGTCTCCTTATTCACTAAAATTGACATAAGAAATAGAGCTTTCTGTGAAACAAAATCTAAATCTAACCCAAATTTCCAGCAGCTAACTTGTCCTTAGTTGTCACTGGTGAGACCTGAGTACATGGAATGACTGAACGCTCTGTGTTGCTCTCATCTGGGTCCTCATTTTCAGTTCCTCTTGGGAGCACCTGTCTGTCCGGCTGTGGGTCCTCTTCCTCTGCCTCCCTCTCTTGTTCTCTGCCCAGTGAATAACCGAAAAGCCAGGGAGGATCGCTCCTGAGGGTCAGCAGAGATGTGTGAGGAGGGCAGTGATGCTGAGGAAGCTCTGACCACTGGGGAGGGGGCGTCCAGGAAGCGTCCTAAGCCCCATCCCACGTGAAGCAGCTCTGACTGACATTATGTAGAATTCTCTAGGGTTCCCTGTGGACTGGTGTTCTCATTTTCCAAGGTGGAAATCAGCCAGCTAAGTGACTGTCCCCTCACTGGGTGTCCTCCTGTGCCATCTCAGGTTTCTGTCTGTCCTCTGCTTGCTGCCTGGGGTGACCACACTGGACAAGTTAAAAGTGCACAGTGTGGAGGAACAGTTGCCAGGGACATGCTGCCATTGCTGGTGCCACACAAATATCAGGGACCCAAGAGTGGCTTTTCTCAGAGACAGGTTACTAATTTGGGGTTCTCCCTAAGCACCTCCTATATGATTATTTACTAACATGCCTTATAGAACTGTGCTGTTGGGAGTGGAAAGCTTTGTGTCCTTGTCATCCTCAATTCACATGCAGAAATCCCAGCTCCCCAGGTGCTGGTATGAGAAGACAAGGTATCTCTGGGAGGAGTGCAGGGTGACATTAAGTCCTAACATGAGGACAGTTGATGCCCACAGTTGCCAAAAGACAGCTTGCTCTCCCCTGCTGTCTGCACTACCAAAGGCAAATAAGAATTTTTCAGTCTGCATCCTAGAAGTGAATGTGCACCAGAGCCTTATCTGCTATGCTCACCTCAGCCCTCCAGCCTCCAGAACTATGAGAAATAAATCTCTGGAATGTCACCATTGGCCTGGAGTTGTTTGCTATAGCAGCCAAAAGTCACTACAATGTTGACACTGAAAACACACAGCAGATGCTCAGAGATCTGGGCTCAGTTCAACCCTCTCTAACATGCTCCTGGCCAGTCTCTCTCTCCTGCAGGAAGTCCTCACCATCAGCTCTCACCTCCAGCTAGCACAGTCCCTCGCATTCACTGTTCCCTTGCACTGCTGTCTGTCCCTTGGGGCTCTGGTGTTGTCAGCAGTCACTATGTGTCCACAGGTTTGATCTGTGCCTCTCATGCATTGAGTCTCACTCAACAAGAAGGAACCTTGGGCCACCTCCTTCTTCTTTGTTGAAAGTTCTATCTTTTCTCTTCCTGTGGACCTCAATTATTGCTTTAGACCCTTTCTGGATCCCCAAGACCAACTTCCCTCCTTCTTGTCTTCTTCCTGTCACTATGTGCCCTACAGTATCTACACAGCAACTCTCAGAGAGCTTCTTTTTCTACTGCTTATCATTCTGTCATCTTTATTTGAAAGTCCCTTTCAAAGGTAACAAGAAATGCAGCTCCCATAAATGGGTTTAGGGTACTGTGTAACCCATTCTCAGTCATGTAGGAGAACAGTGAGATGTTGAGTGGAGGAGGAAAGTTCTCACCAGAAGCACGCCAGCATCTTGCCTCTCACCTTCCAAGCTCTGCAATGATGAGGAAGAAACTTCTATTGTCATAGAGCTCCAACTCACAGAGGCCAAACTGGGGAAGACCTGAGGACATTACTGTCTAACAGTGCAGTGTCTCAGAGCCAGGCAGCTGGAGGCAGGTAAGGCTGGAGAGTGGGAGCGGTGAGGGATGAAGCTTCTGTCTTCCCCAGGGAGGGTGAGTCTCTTGCTTTCTGTGAGAGTGATTGCTGGGAGGATCACAAACCCAGAAACTCAAATGATTTCTTTTGGAGGTGGTTTACATTCTGGCCATGTGCCTTACATTGGATATGAAACACTCCTGGAGGATCTGGTATTACTTTTAGTCTCCAGTTACCCTAGAAGTTTAAATTAGTTGAGAATATTCCCAACTCTTGTAATGTCAGTTTGTTAGACTGTGCAGTGACCAATTTACTCATCCCAACTCTTAAACTCTGTGTTTTCAGGATAGTACAGCACTTCAGAGACCCCCTCCTGGTAGTGAGGGAAATGGACAATGTGTTCATTGAGTAAGATTACTTGTTCCCACACAGCCACACATGTGTGGATCTTTATTCCATGCTGTATCTCAAGTATGAGCACTAAGACACATGCCACCATTGGTGCATCATAATTTGGGGTTTAAACTGTTTCTGGTCACATTGCCTTGCCTCTAATGTTAGTGCTGTTCAAGGAAAGAATAAGACAAAGAAGAGGGTATTTTGCTATACC
Organism: Hydrochoerus hydrochaeris; assembly: GCA_004027455.1. Taxonomy (NCBI): domain Eukaryota; kingdom Metazoa; phylum Chordata; class Mammalia; order Rodentia; family Hydrochaeridae; genus Hydrochoerus; species Hydrochoerus hydrochaeris. The sequence continues at coordinate 158,480 of PVLA01001516.1, read as the reverse complement.
AGTGGCTACACCTATAGAATAGCATATCAGTCCTTTCTCTTCTTGAATGTGTAGATATCTGTCTTTCAGATTCTCCTATTTCAAGCCACTTAGTACTCAATACTATGTTTCTTCTCACACAGCTCTGACATACATTTCAAATACAATTAGCCATCTTTCCTTGTGATTGACTTCACATATTGACTGAAGATTGATGCCTTCATGGTGATATTTATAGGTATTGGCTGGAGCCAGCAAATCCTCACCAAAGTGGGCTGCCAGGAAAATAGAATGTTTTCCTCTGCCAGACTCTACCAGACACATCCATGTTTCTGTGTGTCTGTTTTGTTCACTTATTAGAAAAGTACAAGAATCAGTATGCAAAGTAGAGGAAGCATCACAGAAGTAAAATATATTCTAATCACAGCACCAGCTGAAAAATAACCTATTTCAGTAAGAACATAGCACTGTGTAGTTCATGATAAAAATGGGTTTTAAATATTTTCCTGCATCACCTTCATAGCATTAAGAAATGGAGTGGTAGGTGTACTACGGATTCCAGCTCACCCCAAGCAGAAGGGCCTCTCTTGAGTACATGATATACCGTGTTTGTGGTGAGACTGGCCCTGACATAGGAACTATGTTATATTGTTCTGGGAATCTAAACTAGTTCAACCACAGTGAAAGTCAGTATAGGGGTTCCTCAAAAAATTGAAATAGAAATTTCATGTCTCTCTAGTTATTCCTCTCTGGGTATATTCCTCAAAGATTCTAGTGACACATATGTACCTATGTTCATAACAGTGCAATTCACAATAGGTAAGCTGAGACAATAAGCTGGTCTCATGGGCACAGACGAAGGGATTCTTCACCAATAAGGGAAATAAAATGTAGTCATTGTAAGTAAAATGGAACTGGAGATCCTAATGCTTAGTGTCATAAAGCAAACCCAGAAAGATAAACATAGCATTTTATCTTATACTAGAAACCTAAAGTATAAATATCTAAGTGAAAGAAATAAAAGAAAGGTGACCAGGACCTAGAAGATAAATTCTTGGAGAGGAGGAATGAATGAGTGCAGGGGAAATAGGCAGGAAATAGAGTGGGTTGAGGGATGAAAATGATGTCACACATGTGCAGCAATCGAGTATCACTGCTCTGTGTCACCACCAGGCACTGATGATGAAACCTACACTAAGAATGGTGGCCATGGAGACAGTTTGCTGGACTGCACTGCAGCTGATCCACTATCTTATTGAAGGGACACTCTCAAGACTCCTGTGTGTGCACTTTGTTAACTTACTGAGACTATTTTAATGAATATGTAATAACTTGACCAATGCAAGTGACCCTGTGGTGCATCTGCTGACTTCACAGAGATTCAGTTGGAATGTGCTGATCTAGACATTTGTGGCAGGATGGATCACCCCTGGTCAGATACCGGCATTAAAACAATGTCCTCTGAGAAGCAGCTGACACCTGTGTGGTGTGTTGAGAGCACTGCCACACACATGGTCTTCCATCGTCTGCAGCCTGTAGCGAGGGGAAGCGCAGCCAGTGCAGGAAGCAGTTGTGCTAATGATTATTCTTTTCTTTATTTTAATGAGAAAAAAAATTAAAAAGATGAGACACAACTCAAAACAAGATAATAAGCAATTAACAGTGTTTAATATATTGCATATTGTTATCTCCAAAGTAGTTGCTCAGATCACTAGACATAAAAGTTGATCAGAGAATGAAAGCACAAATCATTCCTTTAGATGAACTAATAGAAATTAGTTGTATAGTTATTATATATATATATATATATATATATATATATATATATATATATTCTATTCACTTCTTTCATTTTTTCCTTTGCCCCTTCCAGTTGTTCTTTTTCTATTAAACAGTTTCTTTCCCTTTCCTTTTCCAAATATTTATTGTACATTTTGAATCTTATTTTTTCTTCCAGTTTTTTGCAGTAGTGAGACAATATGATACATATGTGAGTCTGATTTATTTCACTTCTAAGTAAAGTCTCAAGTTGCAGTCATTTATCTATAAAAGACTCAAGATTATCTTTCTTTATAAGTGAGTAATATTGCATTGTATAAAAATGCCACATCTTTTTTATCCATTCCTCAGCTGATGGGCATTTGGGTTGTTTCCAAGATCTGGCTATTACAAATTTTGCTGCTATAAATGTGGGTGCACATATATCACTGTGGTATGATGTTTTCAGTATTTTGGAAAAATATCTAGGAGGGGAATAGCTGAGTCGAATGGGACCTCCAATCCTAGTTTTTTGAGGACTCTCCACACTGATTTGCACAGTGTTTACAGCAGTCTATACTCCCACCAGCAGTGGAGAAGAGTTCCTTTTCCCTACTGTGTCCCCCCCACATTTGTCATTGGTTGATTTATCAAGAAATCAACTTTGAGTCTGGGGCCTGATTTTTTCAATTATTTATATATTCTAAATAGAAGTCCTTTGTCTGAGGCATGGTGGGTTAGAATTTTATCCCACTCTGTGGGTTGTCTTTTCACTCTGTTGATGATTTTTTTTGAAGTGCAAAACTTTTTAATAAGGTGAGATGCCATTGTTGATTCTTTTAAGTACTTGCTGAGCAGTTTGTGTTTTGCTCATAAACTCTCTGCTTATCCCTATGTCTTCAAGATTTCTACCTAGTTTGTCTTCCAGTAAACTTAGTGTTTCTGTTTTAATATTTGTATCTTTGATCCATTTTAACTTTAGTTTAGTGCATTGTTATAGATATGGTCTAGTTTTAGTCTTCAGAATGTGGGAAGCCAGTTGTTTCTTCCAGTGAATATGTTTCACTCCTTTGTAAAAGATAAGATGGCTGAGTGTCTTTGTAGTTATGTTTGCATCTTCTAATCAGTTTCACTGATCTTCAGATCTGTTTCTTTTTGCCAGTACCATGCTGACTTTACCACAGTAACTATGTGGTATAATTTCAAGTCAGGCATTGTGATGCCTCTTGCTTTGCCTTTGCTGTCCAGGCTTGTCTTGGCTCTTCTTTGTCTCTCTTTTTTCAAAATGAATTTTGGGAATATTTTCTCTAGATCTTTGAGGTATGTTAATGGTATCTGAATTGGAATTGGGTTAAATCTGTGTTACAGTTTTGTTAGTGTAGCTATTTTCACAATGTTGCTTTATCCTATCCATGAGCAAGTGATATCTTTACATTTTTTGGTAACCTCTTTGATTTCTTTTTTCAGAGTACTGTAGTTTCAGTGAATAGATATTTTACTTCCTTTGTTAGATTGATTCTTATGTATTTCTTTCTTGCTTTCTTTTTGTTTTTTATTTTTATTTGTTATCAGGGACTGATCTCACTACCTTGCTCTTACCAGGAAAGTGCTTGAGCCACTGAGCTAAATCTCCAGCTCCATATTTCATTTTTTTAATGCTTTACTGAAAGGTGTTGTTTCCTTATTTTTTCTCTCAGAGAGTTTGTTGTTTGTGTACAGGAATGCTATTGAGTTCTGAGTGTTGTTTTTGTAGCCAGTTACACTACTGAATTTGCTTGTTAAATCTAGTAGTCTTTTGGTGAAGTTTTGGGATCTTGTGTGTAGAGTATTATGTCATCTCTGAATCATGATAATTTAACTTCTTCATTTCCTATCCTTATTCCTTTTATTTCTCTCTCTTGTTTAGCTACTGTGGCTAATGTTTTCAAAATTATAGTGAATAGGAGAGGTTATGGTAGATATCCTTGTGTTGTTCCTGATTTTAGAGTAAAAGTTTTCAGTTTTTGCTCATTTAGTATGATGTTGGCTGTTGGTTTGTCATAGATGACTTTTAATGGATTGAGTTAGAGACCATCTGTTCTGATTCTCTCTAGGGTTTTTTTTTTAATCATGAATGAGTGTTGAACTTTATCAAAAACTTTTTCTACCTCTGTTGAGATGATCATGTTATTTTTGTCTTTGGCTCTGGTGATAAGGTACATTACATTTATTGATTTCTATATTGAACCATCCCTGCATTCTTAGGATGAATTCCACTTGATTATGGTGCATAATCTTGATGAATTTGCTGCTTTCTGTTTGCTAGTATTTTATGGAGGATTTTTGCATCTATGTTGATTTGGGAGATTGGTCTGTAATTGTCTTTTTTGGTTTTTCTTTCTCTGGTTTTGGTATTTGAGCAGTACTTGCTTCCATAAATGAGCTAGAGAGAATTATTTTTTTCTCAATTTCATTAAAATGTTTTTGGAGTACTGCCCTTAAATCTTCTCTACATGTATTGTTAAATTTAGCCATGAATCTCTCAGGAATTGGGCTTTTCTTTGTTGCTACATTTTAATTGTATTTTCAATTTGATTAACCGATATTAGGTTACTCAAGTTTTTTATATCTTTTTGATTCACCTTTGATAACTCATACATGTCTAGGAGTCTGTCCATTTCCTTCGTGTTTTCCATTCTATGGGAGTAAAGATTTTTGATTTAGGTATTGGTGTTCTGAATTCCTATAGGATCTGCAGTGATTTTATTCTTTTCATTCCTCATTTCATCAATGTGAGTTTTTATTTGGCTTTTTGATAATGTTATATAGGGGTTTATCAATTTTGCTTATTCTTTTAAAGAACCAACTCTTCAATTTGTCTGTATAGAGGTCACACTGACTCCATTTTGTCCCAGACACATCTGGTTGACAATGTTATGGGAAAAAGTGCAGGCCTTGAAACATTGCCCCCACCCCAAGGTAAAAACACGAGGTGCTTTAAGGAAAAGAGGCAAACAAGTTATATAATCTAAGCATGCACAATTTGTTCTTTATCTTAATAAAAACTACTTGCTTAGGCTGGTGGGGCAGCAGCCATGTTGCTTACTCTTAGTGTGTATGACCCTTTATTTTCCCTTTGCTTGCAGAACCCCAACATCTGATGTCTGAGATGGTGTGCAGTAGAAGGTGACTTGCCTTTGCTGTGTTCCTGGGGTGAGACACAGCCCCCGATGCATTGACTTCACTTTCTTTGGAAAATCCCCAGGTACATCATGGGACATACCCTGTCCAAAGAACAGCAGAAACATAAGGCAGAACTGCATTTTATCCTCAAGAGGGTGGGCCATGGGCTCCCTGAGTGTAATTTAGTCCAACTTTTGTGACAAATTCATGATTATTGTCCTTGATATCCTGAGGGAGGAGCGCTCATTATGGAGGATTGGGAAAAGATAGGCAAACTGTTGCATGTGGAGTCTCGAGCTCCTGTGTCGAGTAGTATACCTGATGTCTCTGTCAGGAGGCTATCATAACCTTTGGCTTGCGGGCAGATGGAACACTGCATGGCCAGCTTTCAGGTCTTCTTGGATGAGCAGCTTCTGCTGCTTTTACACCCCCCTCTTGTGAACTCTGCCAGCACTACCACAAGTCACAAGCCCTGAAAAACTTTTGGGCAACTCCCCACCAGTTCTAACTCCCATGCCAAAGCTGGCCCAGGAAGCTAAACAACATGGGGAACCAATTGCTTGTCCTCTTTTGAGTCAACAAGGATGAGAGCCCTGCTTTGAAAACTTGCAATATTCTGTTTTTAAGGAATTAAAAAAGGCTGTAAAAGAATATGTTGTAATTGGCATTATTAAGAGCATTAGTCAAGGTTATGAAATGACCTCTTTTGATTGGAAAGCCTTAGTGTGTCCTATTGTCACTCCAACCCAATATCACATATGGCATCAATAATATAATGATGCTGCAGACACACAAGCTATAGATAATTTAGATGGCAACATTTCTGTGGGAATTGCTGAATTATGGGGTGAAGGAGCTTTTTCAGATGTATGCAATCAAGTTCATCGCCACACTCAATATTATCCTCAAATGGCTCAAATTTCTTTAAAAGCTTGGAAAATAATCCCTGAAAAAACTGACATTCAAGATTCCTTTAGTGCTATTAAACAAGGAGCTACTGAATTTTTCCTTATCTTTATACAGAGATTAATTAGAGCTATTGAATGCCAGGTGGACCATATGGCAGCAGTCTCTATTTTGTTAAAGCAATTGGTGTACAAAACTAAAAACCAACACTGCAAAAATGCTTTAAAAGATATTTATATGAAACCGACTATTACTTTGGCTCAAATGATTTCGGCTTGTCAAAATATAGGGACTCAAACACATAAAATGCAACTGTTGGCTGCTAACCCTAACCCTGATACTTGTTTTAGTTGTGGAAATCTAAACATGTATGCAAAGATTATAAGGCAAAACCTAAAAATAACAGACCGGACACCCCATGTCCCATTTGCAAAAAGGAATATCATTGGGCCAGTCAATGTAGTCAAAATCCTCAAAATAAAAGTAAAAATAAAAATAGTAATACACAAGGTCAATCGTCTGCAAACCAAATGACAGGCGTGTTCCCAGCACAGGAACAACAGAGAATTACCTGCCTCCATCTCCTTCCAATAATCCATTTGTGCCACCAGGGGGAGCTCTGGCATAGATTTGCTGTCAGTTGAACCTGTCAATTTGGAAATGCATGGTACTGTTTATAAAGTTCCTACTACTTTTCATGGTCCTTTACTTCCTGGAACAACTGGACTAGTTCTTCCTCACTCACATGCATCAAAAAGAGGCATTTTTATGATTCCGGGTGTCATTGATGCTGATTACACTGGAATATTCTTACTTCACTTGTGGTCTCTTTTGCCCATTCAATTAAACATTTCTGAATCTGTAGCTCAACTAATTGTCTTGCCTTATGTCTCCTCTAAAGCTCAAGATGTTACTCGGGGAAATCAAGGATTTGGTTCTACTGCGGTGGCTGCTGCTGTTCCCCTGGAAGATGAATGCTCCAGCCTCTCTTTAACTATTGACAACATTTCCTTTTCAGGTTTGCTAGATACTGGAGCTGATGTTTCTATCTTTCCACACTCACACTGACATTCTCATTTATCTTTTTCACCTGTTCATCCTTTGTGGGGCATTGGGGGGCCTTCCCACAGTGTGTTCCACAGTGACGCCTCTGTTACTTGTACTCACAATGGACAAAAGAAAGCCTCCATTCACCCATATATTATGAACAGTTCTTTTGTGATATGGAGATGTGATGTTCTTTCTCAATTCCATGCTTCTGTAAACAAATTTATCCTAAGGGCCTCCACTGCCCTCATACCCTGGACCTCTCAAATGAAAAACTGAGAGTCTGGTTTGAGTTAAACAGTGGCCCTTACCTAAACATAAATTGTCAGTGTTAGAGGCCTTAATTCAAGAACAATTGGCTGCAGGTTATATTGAGCCCATGACTAGCCCCTAACCTCCATCTTCACTATACAAAAGAAATCAGGAAAATGGAGGTTGTGCCCCTTACAACATGATCTTCCTAATCCTAACTTCATACCTAGAGAATTTCCACTCTATATTGATTTAAAAGAGTGTTTCTTCACTATTCCTTTACATCCACAGGATCCCCCTCATCTTGCATTCGCTGTTCCTGTCTATAACAGTCACAAGCCTGCACACAGGTATCACTGGTGTACATTACATCAAGGTATGATAAATAGTCCAACGCTTTGTCAATATTTTGTTGGTACTGCCCTGCTTACCTTTAGAAATTGTTTTCCTCATTTACAGGTCTATCATTACATGGAAATATCCTTGTGGCTGGTCTCTCTAAATCCCTCCATTCTCCATGATCTCTCCTCCTCTTTAAAAGAATTTGGGCTCCATATCTCCCTAGAAAAAAATCCAATGCTCAAAACTCTTTTCCTTTTTAGGACATCAACTTCTTCATTCCTTTTCTATACCTGCCTTACCTACCTTGCATTTCAGCTTTCCAGCTACACTTTCTAAACTACAACAGTTTCTATGTCACCTTAACTGGGCGAAGCCTTATTTTCCCTTGACCACTCAATAGTTAGCGCCTCTGTTCAGTGCTTTATGGGGTCACACAGATCCTGCTGATGTGATCTCTGAATCTCCTTCTTTATGGCAGGCCCTTCAGAGCATGGCTCGCACACTCACCACAGTGATGGTGAATGGAGTGCTGAAGGACAGCCCTCTCTCCTTTCCTAGTTTTCATTCAGCCCCTTGCCCATGGGGGCTCTTGTTGCCATCCAGGACAGCAAGGCATTTATTGTTGAATGGTTACATTTACCCCACTCACCTGGTAGTACTTTATTTTCTATGATCAATCCTGTTTCTTCTCTTATTTCTTGAGGACAGACTTGTGCACTTACACTCCTTGGAACTGATCTCACTTGATATTGTTTTGCCACTCACCAAGGCTGACTTTTCCTTGGTGCTGTCCTCTACTGTTTCTCTTCAGGTTGCTGTGGCTGACTATGTTGGTTCCACTCCTTTCTCACTTGTCCCTGTTTGCTCTACTTCCTTTTTCTTTTCGAACTTGTTTGGTTCGTACCCCTCTAAAGGGTGCCCTCACTGTCTTCACTGATGGAGTTGTAACATATTTTGTTGATAATACTTGGAAACACCTGTATTCTCTGCCACAAACCTCTGCTCAACATAGTGAGCTCTCCACTGTTATCCTTGCTTTACAAGCTTTTCATCTCAAGCCCTTAACTTAGTTCCTGACTCTTTATATGTACGTAATGTTCTCCTACACTTATCTTCTGCTGTTACCTCCCCCACAGCAATAGATGTGCACTAATGTCTCTTTTTTTTACATTTACAGGCTCTTCTTTGTGCTTTTTGTGCCCCCTCTTTCGTTTACATATTGACAGCCACCAACCCCTTCCCAGCTTTTTACAAGGTAATGCTATTGCTGATCAAGCACTACGCATTCTCTGCCCTCTCTTGGATAATGCCAAAGAAAGCCACGCCTTTTTTCATCAATCGGCTCCTTCCGTACCTAAATTGTTTCATATCCCACTCTCAGAAGCTAAAGCCGTTGTTCCTACCTGATCACATTGCGCTGCCACACCTCACCCCTTTCCCTTTGATGCTGTCAGCGCTCGCTCGTGGCCTTCGCTCCAGTGACCTTTGGCAAACAGATGTCACACACTGTTCCTCCTTAAAACCTTTTTATTCCTTCGTGTTTCTGTTGACACGTTTTCTGGTTTCATTTGGGCTTCACCACTGCATGGAGAACCTACCCGACACATAATTCAACATCTCCTTGCTTCATTTGCCGTCACGGGTGCACCTTCCTCTCTTAAAACTGACAATGCTCCAGCTTATATATTATAGGCTTTTGCTTCCTTTTGTTCCACGTGGCAAATTCTTCATGTTACTGGTCTTCCCTACAATCCTACTCATCAGGCTATCGTTGAACGAGCTCATCACACACTCAAAACTCTTTTCTTTAAGTAATTAAAGGGGAAAATGCGTCCCCTGCACAGGTTTCTTCTATTCTGTCCATGGTAATTTTCACTTAAAATCATTTGTCTTTCCCAACAAGACTGTCTTCTTCCCTGGTTCAAATATATTCTCACTAGGATGAGTCTCTACCAAAGCCTTTTGTATTGTACAAAGCGCCCCCAGAGCCAGGCTGGCAGGGGCCAGTGCCCCTGCTGACCTGGAGAGGAGGGGATGCTTCTGTGTTACCCCAACAGGCCCTATGTGGATTCCTGTTCATTGCATTTTCCCTGCATGGAATGAATTGGCACCACAGGCTACACAACCCAATTCCACAGTTTTGCCTCTCCCTGAATCAAGCCTGGCCACCTCAGAAGCCACCCAGGATGATGACTGCTCAGCCAGTGACCTGGGGTGATTAAAGGGGGGGATCCAGGCTGCATAAGACTTGCTCCACAAATCTGAAGAGGAACCCACTGCTTAAAAGCTTCTTGCAGTGGTATTCACCAAATTAACATGAACTCTTTAATGCTTGTTTGTATTCTATCACTATGTGTTTTGCAACATTTTATGGGGATTTTAGAGTCCCACAACATCCAAGAAAGATTGGAATCCAATATTTGGGTTCAATTGGCAAAAATAGCTAATGTCTCTCATTTCTGTCTTGCTCAAAAGACAGAAATAAAATAAATTCTCAGATCCTGTCGGATCCCTGCCTCTCTAAGTAATTACACCATTTTCTCCACTATTCCAAAAAAAAATATTATAACATATGCTGACTATCCCAATTGGAGCTCTCTCACCCTTAAAAAATCTAATAACGCTGTTAAAATGTTCACTCCATGTGTAGCCACTTCAAATGCCTCATGTGCTTATATTGAAAAATGTACTACTGAATATCTTTGCCTTCCTAACAGTACTTGGAATTATTCTAGTTATGAGCCAATATTATATGGACATGGACATGTTCCTCTCCCTGGTGGGTGGTTTTTCTCATGAGAAGAGTATACCTTCAATTATATCCCTGCAAATTTATCTCATAGCACAAAATGTTGCCTTAATTGCCTTACTATATTGTTGCCTTTTCCTAAATTTATACTGTCTCACCAAATGGTCTGCAACTAGTCTCACTGACCTATGTGGGGACTTTTTCATTAGCCTGTTAACCAAAACAGAAATTTATGCTTTAGGTATTTATTTAGTATGTGTGCCTGACCTGGAAGCCAGGGTCAATCACAATGTCAATGCACTAGCTTGTCTCATGGCAAAACAAATTAATTATAATTCCACATTTTTGGCATTATTAAACAAAGAACAAAGTGAACACTGACAAGTGATTTTAGATAATCATGTTGCAATTGATTCTCTACTTCTATTGCATAATCATGGATGTAATGAAATTGCTCAAATGTGTTGTTTTGCTTTGTCTGATGAAAGTAAATCCATCAATGAGAAACTTCATGATTTACAAGAACTCACCAAGCAGATACATATGTCTCAAGGGCTCAATACTGGATTATGGAATTCCCTGACAAGATGGTTAGCAGATATCAATTGGCTAAAACAAATGTTTCTTTATGGTGTTACTGTCCTTATCCATTTAACTGGTGTGGGATGCCTTATTCAATGCATCCCATCCCTATGTAAAATGTTCATACCTAAAATGCAAGCTTCTAACATAGTAAGAAAGCCTAAACTAAAGAAAGAAGGGAGAGCTCTAGAGAGGCCACACTGACTCAATTTTGTCCCGGTGACATCCGGTTGACAATGTTTTGGGGAAAAGTGCAGGCTTTAAAACACTGTGCCTACCCAAAAGTAAAAACATGAGGTCCTGTAAGGACAAGAAGCAAACAAGTTATATAATGTAAGCATGCACAATTTCAGTTTCTTTGTTCTTTTTCTCAATAAAAGCTACTTGCTTAGGCTGGCTGGGCACCAGCCATTTTGCTGACTCTTAGTGTGTGTGACCCTTTATTTGCCCTTGGCTTGCAGAACCGCAACATTTGTCAACTCTTTATATTGTTTTCTTAGTCTCAATTGCATTAATTTCTGCTCTGATATTTACAATTTCCTCCATTCTATGAGTTTTGGGGCTTGACTTGCTCTTCCTTTTCTAGAAGCTCCAGGTATAGCATTAGGTTGTTTATTTGTGCTTGTTCTGTTTTCTTGATGTGAGAATACACTGCTATATATTTCCCTCTGAGGACTGCTTTGAATGCGTCCCACAGTTTCTGGTATGTTGCATATTGCATTATTTGACTGTAGATATTGTTTAATTTCCACTTTAATTTCATCTGTGACCCATTGCTTGATCAGGAGGGTGTTATTTTATTTCTGTGTGTGTATGGAGTTTTTGAAGTTTCTTTTGCCATTAATTTCCAATTTCACTGCATTATGTTCAGTTAATATGCATGGGACAATTTCAATTCCTTTGAATTTTCTTAAGGATGTTCTATGGGCTGGTTTATGGCCTATTTTTAGAGAATGTCCTGTGTGCCACTGAGACAAATGAGTGTACTTATGTTGTTGGTGGAACACTCTGTAAAGGTCTACTAAGTCCATTTGTTCATATTTGTGATTCCGTTATTTTTTTGCTGAATTTTGTCTAGTTGATCTATCTTTTGCTGACAATGCTGTATTAATGTCCCCCATTACAATTGTGTTTTTGTGTATTTGATTTTTCATGTCTATTAATGTTTGTCTTATGTAGTTGGATGCTCCCATATTGGTGAATACATATTCATGATTGCCATCTGTTTTTCTTGAACTTTTCCCCTAACAAGTATGTAGTAACCTTCTTTGTATCTTTTGATTGTTTTTGGTTTGAGGTTCGCATTGTCTGCAAACAGAATAGCTACCCCTGTTTTTTTTCTGGATTCCTGTTGCTTGGAGCATTGTTTTTCATCCTTTAATTTTCAGTGTATGAGTTTCTTTTTGAATTAAAATTGTTTCTTTTACACAGCATATTGTTGTATCTTGTTTCTTGATCCATTCTGTCAATATGTTTCCTTCAGTTGCTGAATCGAGGCCATTCGTATTGATGGTTATCACTGATATATATTGGCTTATCATTGTCCTGTTGTTTTACTTTTGTTGGTTCCCACTTTCCCTTCTGTTTAATGGCTTGCCCTGCCTGTTGATTTTTTCTGATGCTGTTCTTGGAATTGTGATCCTCTTAAAACTCTATTTAGAATATCTTTCAGTATTTTTGGAAGTTGTTTTCTTTCAGGACTTGAAATCATTCCAAGCTCTTCTTGACTTGAGGGTTTGTGTTAAGAAGTCTGTCATGATTCTGATGGGCTTTCCTTTATAGGTGATCTGTTTCTTTTCTCTAACTGCTTTAATATTCTGGTTTTTTGCTGAATTTCTGGAATCTTGATTATTATGTGTCTTGATGTAGATTTATTGTGGTTATGGTTGATTGGAATCATATATGCCTCATTTATCGGTATATAAGATTCTATTTCCGTGTTTGGGAAATTTTCTGCTATTAATTCTGCAACTACTTTTTTACATCATTTGTGTTGACTCATGGTTCTTCATTGACACTTCTTAGTCTTATATTTTTTTCCTTTGCAGTGTCTTGGATTTGTTGCTTAGTTATTTCACAGTCCCTTGTTTTTTAAAGAAATCTTTCCTTTTGTGATTTGTATCTGTGATTCTGTATTCAAAGTCTGAAAGTCTATCTTTAGTTTCATTCAAGGATTTTTGCTAGTTTTTAATGGAGCTTTTAATTTCTTGGATATCTCTTTGAAAATTTGTTTGTTGCATTCCATTTCTTTCTTATATTGTTCACTCAAAGTTTTCATCATTTTCCTGTGGTCTTCTATTTTTTTTTAATCTATGTCTTCTCTTAATATGCTGAGCAATTTCTTCATTATAATTATCGTGTCTTTTTTATCTGAGACATGATTTCTGATCTGATTTCTTTTATAATCTCTTGTAACTATGCTTCTTCATTTCACTTGCTATCCTTTCAGAAATTTCAGGTGTGTGTCTTCTGAGTTCTTCTATGTCAATGTCTTCTATACTTGTTCTGGGTGGGCTGGAGGTCTGAGATTGCATTTTGATTTTTTCATCTTGTCAGTGTCTATTCAGAAAAAAATTATTTTATTTTGTTTTCTGTGATCATAATTGTTAGTTTTTGTGGTAGGTGATTATATCACTAGTATGAATGCCTCTCTAGGAATGGGGATATATTCTGTGTGTAGGAGGTTCTTTGTTTGTGCCTGTCCCAGGATCCTCCTTTCCTAATTAACTGATATGGGATGTTGGTATCTCTTTGACTCCCTCCCAGTCTTTTGGTGTTGGGCTGTGGTGAGGTTAGTATCCCAGAGCTTCCCAGTATTGTTAAGGGAGGGAGAAGCACTGATTAAAATAGATATGATATTGTAGCTAAAGTAGTACAATTATCAATAACAATAGCATCAAGCCCAATTTAGAAACTGACAAGGATTGGTAACTAATGATTTTGCATGTTAGATCATAGGAACAAAGTGTACAGCTCTATAACAAAAGAACATAAATTAGGAGTTTTTATGTAAAGTATTTCCCATTGTAGAGTGGTCTTACCTTGTGGTGGAGAAATTTATGGAGCACATTGCATAAAACAAAGATAATGAGAAATGAAGTGGAAGCAAGGCTGAAAGATAAAGGATGATCATGCAAGTTTTGGGAAATTAGAGAAAGGGGTAGAAGAGAAAATCTGAAGGAATATTTGAGGGATTACCTGAACTCGCTCTGTGGGTTTAGGAGAAGGGGTCAATTTTTGTTTTTGCAACTGTCTCCAGCCATTTAGAAAGGAGAGAAAAAGAAAACAAAAGAAAGAAATGAGAATAAAGATGACAGAAAGAAAGAAAAATGAAGTGAAGCAAAATAAAGAAAAAAATGAGAAAAAAGAAAAGCAAAATTAAAAGCTGCTAAGATAAAAAATTCAAGATAAAATACAATAACATTAATTTTAAGAAAAGGAAAAGAAAGAAACAAAACAAAGCAAAACAAAACATAAACATGACAAACAGCAAATAAAGAGGTACACTCTACCCACCTGGTTGTATTCTGTGTGTCTTTGTCCCTAAGCACACCACTGGTTCACCTTGCTTACCACCTGTTGTTTCATATGTTGGGCTTTTCAGTTTCATGAGTCTCACTTGCCCATCTTGTATGCCTCAGTGAGGGTCTTTCTGTGTGGCTGGCATTCCCCTAGATGTGGGATACCACTGTAAGGGATATTGCCATCTCCTGAATTCCTCCTGTAGGAACACTTATGTAGTCCTGAATTCTTCCCATGCTAAGTAGCCTTGGAGTTTTGATGTGAACCAAATATTGGCTCATTTTGCTACTGCTGCCTCACACTTTTCCATGCCACTGTTCCGTCATGGGCACCCCAGCCAGGGCTCTGCTGTGTCTCTGTGGGTCTTGCAGTCCCGCCATGGTCCTCCAGGTGGAAGAAAGGGTAACTGGTTCTTGCTAATGAATATCCTTGACTTTTACATAAATACCTATTGTGCTTCATTTGTTTCAACTGCAGTGATCACTGTCCCTTCTATGTGTGAATGACCACTTATCAATGTGTTTCCAGTTTATGAATACTGGAAATGTAACACAAAATATTTGTGGAGTTTTTTTTCTGGACAAGAAAAGATGGAATGAGAGTGGAGTAGCTAAGGAAAGAAATGTGTTATAGTGTGGTAGGGAATGTAACAAATGTGGGGATATAGGATAAAGGAGGTAGCTTGAGTCAAAGAAACTCATTTACTTTATACTTGTATTACTGTCATAATTAAAAGCAAAATTTGCAGGGCCAGGAATTTGGTTCAGCAGTGTAAGCCCCTGCCTGGCAAGCACAAGATTGTGAGTTTCATCCATAGTACCATAAAAAAAGAACAACCAAAAAACAAAATTTTACAGCAATACCAAATTGTAAACAAATAAGGAACTTAATTAAAGGAGAAGAAAATAAGAAAAATAAATTTTAAGGATGGTTTTGTTCAAATTTAGATTTTCCTAGCAATTACAACGTGTCTGAAAAAGAGCTAGAATTCACCATGAAGAAGCCCTTCCTGTGAATCAACACCATGTCTGGGCCACCACTAGCAGGGTTAAGCCAGATCCCAGCCCCTTCTGGCCTGTGGGCTGGTAAACACAGACAGCCAAATTCCCCCCAAAACCCTTGTAAGCGACTGGCTGATCTGGAGAAACACAGGCTGCCATGATAATTATACACATGAAATGCAATCTGATGCTTTTGGTGTTTGGTGCTTCACTGACTTTGCAGGTCTGGGGCAGGTGGTCTGATCATCTATTAAGAGAATCATGGTACACATGTGGCATCTATGAGGAATCTCCTTCTGAAGGTGGTAGCCATTGTTTATTCCCTATTGTCTTGTTTTGAAGTCCTATATCATTTTCATTGGTTTGATGGTTTGGGTTATATACTCTGTTTTGTTTTGTTTGATTCCATTGTATCTCATGGCATGGCCAGAAATTTCCAAGATTGCAAGATATGGTAGCCATTCTGGATTCACTGTTGTCTTGTTTTGAAGTCCTTTATTGTATTCATTGTTTTGTTTTTATTTGTTCTATTTTGTTCCAGTTTGTTAGATTTTTACTATGTCTGAATGTATCTGCAGATATTTTGAATACAACAAGAGGCATTATGGTAACCATTGTTGACTTTATTGTTTTGAAGTCCTGTGTCACTTATACTGGTATGTTTTGATTGGCCTTATTCTGTTTTAGTTTGCTTGATTTTATTATCTTTAAAATAAAATTTAAAAAATTAAAAACATGTCTGAAAAATATTGGAAGCAGTAGTTTAAAGTTCAAGCATGATTCTTTGTATTTTTGATAATCTTCATACAGACTTCTTTATAAATTGTACAAGATATGTCTTCAATCTGTGTGCCAGGGTACGTAAATGTCAGGAGAGGTCTTAGACTATTTAATACAATCTGATTTGTTTACTGAAAGGGTAGTCTTGATGGGAATATTGAATGTCTGAAAATTCAGGATAACTCAGTTGTGGTGATATCAGCTATGTGTGTTTTGATGTGCTGAAATTTATTGGTTTGCATGTAACATGAAGAACTTTTTGGCTATCATTTTCATGGCTTCTTTGACCTCTGTTTCTCAAGCTGTAGATCAGAGGGTTCAACATGGGAATGACAGTGCCATAGAATACAGAGGCCACTTTCATGTCCTTCTGGGAGTGCTCAGAAGGAGGCTGTAAGTACATGTAGGAGAGGGTCCCATAGAAGATGGTGACAGCTGTGAGGTGGGAGGCACAGGTGGAGAAGGTCTTCTTCCTCCCCACAGCAGAAGACATCTTTAGGATGGTGGCCAGGATGTAGATGTAGGAGAAGGTCATGACTGACACAGTGAATGTCAAGTTAAATCCCACAAAGACAACAAGTACGATAATGTTGATATCAATGCTGGAACAAGAAAGGGCAAGAATTGGGGGAACATCGCAGAAAAAGTGGTTGATGGTGTTGGACTTACAGATGAACAGGGAAAATGTAAAACCTGTGTGGACAGAAGCATTTATTGAACCTATGAGATATGCACCAGCTACCATTTTGGTGCAGACTGCTTGGGACATGATTATGGGATAGCGAAGTGGCTTGCAGATGGCTACATAACGGTCCACTGCCATTGCTGCCAGGAGGTAGCAGTCACTGGTCACAAATATCACATACACTAATAACTAGATTATGCATCCTGTGAACGATATGGATTTGTTGTCCACCATGAAGTTCTGGAGCATCTTGGGAGTGATAGCAGATGTGTAGCAGATGTCAACAAAAGCCAGGTGTCTTAAGAAGAAGTACATGGGTGTCTGAAGTCTGGAATCTGTGTTGATGACCAGGATCATCCCAATATTCCCCACCATGGATGTCACGTAGATCACAAGAAATACAAAGAAGGGGATGGACTGGAACTTCTGCTGGCCATCAAATCCCAGCAGATAGAATTCGGTCACCTTAGTGTTATTTCCTTAGGTCATGACTACTGAAACCTAGACAGGATGAACAGATGGACCAAGAAAAAGAATGAAATGTTCAGGATTTTTTGAATTATGCAAATTTGAGCAATTTGCATTATTTTTTTTGATTGGTTTTCCTGACAATCACCGTATATGACTTATATTTTTCACTTGCTTTTACCTCTTCTTTGATGAGCATCCCCCATGTAGCCAGAGTTCTTGTGGAGTGGATTCATTTTCTAAAGGAGCGTATTGACTTTTCATGGATGATACAAGAATAAGGATTAGTGGAGTCTTCCAGTATATTGATCAGGTATTTATATTTTTATTAAGAATTATTGAAATGCCTTTTGGTGAATCTAATACTTTTCTGTACTATTTATAAATTTAGTCATTAAAGTTGTTTCAAGGTTTTTCACAAAGAGATAATTGGTGAGAGAATTTTGTGGTGCTGCTCATGGTCTGTCTGTGTCAGATGGCCAAGCCTGGTAAGAAGCAGCTACAGGCTCTGGCTTTCATTCACCACTCCCAGGCCAACATCTGTCCTAGGACACTGGGGCCTCCTTGGCTTATCAGGGTGAACACAGCACAATGCCTGGCCACTACCTGAAGCACGAGAGAAAAACTTGCCACAAGTTGACATGGCAAGTAGAAAGATCATCTTTGAAACTCATAAACCACCCCTCAGATATGTTTGTCTCCAGGCCTCTCTTTATCTCTATCTCTATCTGATGCATACATCTCTGGGTGTATACACCCTATATTAGATTCCTAATATATTTTCACAGTGTCATGACAGTAGAATTATTTAAAGCACATAGAATTAAAAATTCACTGTTTAATTTTGCCTTACATAATTGCCACATGTGTGGTTCAATTATTCTTCACATGATTTTATACATGTACAATAACATACAACAGAAAATCCTGCATGAGTGACCAAACTCCCCCCAACCCCAGTACATGACCAAACTGGTTCTTTACTATATGATCAGTGAAGAAGCCAGGCTTCACCCTCACAGAGACAGTGGCCAGGAAAACTCACCCTGTGTGATGGGAGTGAAGTAAATGTCTCTGCTTCTCTGGTTCCTTAAACTCCTCAAGAAGTGAATGGCCTCAGTGGGGTAATGTAAGTAACAGAATGAGATGCTATTATCATTCCTGCAACCTTTAGTGAGGGCAGAGAGGCAAAAGTTGGTATGATCTCCTTTATCAGGTAAAGTTGTTGGAACATCAGTGAAATAGAGTCATTTTACACAAGCTCCATCAGTGGTGAGAACCACTTCTGAGAGGAAGCCACAGTAGCTCTGGGCTCCTTTAAACCACAGCTGGATGGGGAAGCACAGTTTCCTTATCACTTTCACTCTGCCCTTCTGAATGCCATCAGGACTGCAGGACACTAAGGGCCCACTGCCCGAGGGCTGAGACAAGTCCCAGTCTCCACCCACTTCACTGAGCCCAAACCCTGAGTGGGGGCAGGCTCAGCACATGGGTCATTTCATTTCACATGTGATGGAAATACTTCCAGATTAAATGACTACTGCAAAGGAAATGACCCCAAACCAGAGTATTAAAAATTGCTTATACATACTTAATCCTAGAGCCTCTGGAGTTTCTGCCTTTGATACCATTTGGGCAGTGATAAGAGCCCTGGATTAGGCTGGAATTACTGTACCATTAGTTAAAACACACACGGAAATGAAGCTCTTCTTCCTTACCCCTTTCTGCTATATGCAGATGTGTCTTGTAAGATCACTATGGGCCCCACAACAGTAACCTTAAATACGTCAATCAGAATCATGTTTTAAAAAATCACAGTACATTCATCGTATGACCAATGCTCTGTCCAAAATGAATGGTAGAGCGATATATGCTTAAAGCAAGGTCATACTGTCAAAAGACACTATTTGCAGAGCAATAGATCTAGTAGATCTAAAATGCAATGCCATCAGCCAATAGGGTTTAATTCGTGTTTGCAAAACACTTCATAGAACATGAGCAGTGTACATATTTTTTCTCAGTGCTTCCCAAGTTTATAAACACATGTAATACCTGTCATAATAATACCTGCTGTATATATATATATATATATATATATAGAGAGAGAGAGAGAGAGAGAGAGAGAGAGATGAGGCTATTCTAAAAGGCAAAAATGTTTGACTAAACTAATTCTGAAAAATAATACATGTGATGATTTTTTGACTTGCTATCAAGATCTATGTTGTCACTGTAGAAGTCTACCCTGTAATATTAGTGGAGGGAAAGACACACAGGTAAAGCAGAATCAAATCCTAAAACAGATACACATGGGAAAGATCCAGTGGTATTTGGCACAGATGAAAAAGTCATTCAATACATCAAGAGTAGTCCAAAACTGCTCAAGAATTTGATTACCTACAATAAATACTGAACTCCATGTCAATGCTACACCTTAAAAAAATTGGCTCAAAATACATAGTTAAATACAAACCAGAAGGCAACTAATAACAAACATTTGCTTTCTTATAAGTTAGTGAGGAATTCTGAGACATGACAACAAAAACAAAATAGCAATATATATATATATATATATATATATATATATATATATATATATGTTTTGCATCTTATAAAAGTTAGAATATTTCATCAGTCAGACCTGATTGATGGAATGAGGTAGCATACTATAGAATGAGGAAAATATTTTCCAAGCCGGGCATCATGGCACTTGCTTAAAATATAAGGATTCTGGGAAGCTGAGGCAGAGGACTGGATGTGTTTGCCTCCTCAAGGAGTTTAACATCTTAGCAACATTCTGTCTCAAAATTACAAATACAGGCCACCAGGAACATAGAGGAAGCCTGCTTCAGGCCTAAGCTGTGGGAACCTCCCCCGAGGGCCTGCCCTGCCACTGGGAGCATAGCAGAAACCTGTGCCAGGCATAGGCTGCCTCAAACCTCCCCTAAGGCCCGCCCTGCCACCAGGAGCATCGAGGAAGCCCGCGTCAGGCATAAGCTGCCTGGAACCTCCCCTGTGGGCCTGCCCTGCCACTAAAATGGGGGTGTAGAGTGGATAAATAGGGCCACTAGTAAAACCCCCTCCAACTAACTGTAAGACCTTGGTGAGTCTGAAAAAAGTGCGTGTGACCCCCTCTAACACATAGAAAACATCAGGCAGAGTGAAACTGACAAAACAAAAAAGCAAAATGCAGTCTCAAACATATAGTTCATTAGAGGCAAGTATAGGAGACACTGAAATACAGGACCCCCAAAGTAATACACCGGGAATCTCTGAAAAGATAGCAAGTGAAATAATAAAAAAAAACTCCATCAGGCTATAGAAGAAATCAAATTAGAAGTACTCTCCCATGTAAAGACAGAAATAACAACTTTAGTAAAGGAGTTATTGAATGTAGCTAAAGAAGAAATAGAGAAAAAAGCACATGAGCAGGGGAAACTGATTGAAACCTTGAACGAACAAATAGAAAACAAGCAGAATTCATGAAACAAACTCAAAGAGACATCCAAGAAACAAAAAATTCTATTGAAAGCATGTAAAACCACCTAAAGGAAGCTGAGGATAGGATTTCGGACCTTGAGGACAGGATCACAATTAGTGATCAGGAAAGGATAGAACTTTTAAAAATAACAAAGCAGCATGAAATAACAAACCAGAAGCTTCATGATGATGCCAAGAGCAACAATATAAGAATGGTGGGCATTAGTGAAGACACAGGAGTCCAGGCAAATGACATACATAAATTATTTACAGAAATAATAGCAGAAAATTTCCCAAACATGGGGAAAGAATCTGATATGCAGATAACTGAGGCATATAGAACACCAAACAGTCACAATCAACATAAATCCATGCCTAGATGCATAATAATTAAGATCTCAGATATACAGCATAAAAACCAAATACTAAAAGCTGTCAGAGAAAAGAAACAACTCACTTTTCAAGGAAACCCCATTAGAACCATGGCAGACTTTTCAGCACAAACCCTCAAGTCAAAGAGTGAGGCATTACAAGCCCTGAAAGAAAATAACCTTTAATGCAGACTGATGTACCCAGAAAAACTTTCATTCAAATTTAATGGAGAAACAAGATATTTTCATGATAAGGAACAACTGAAGAAATTCATGTCCACCAAACCAACCCTAGAAAGAGTACTGAAAGACATACTAGACAGAGATAAAAATGACCACAATCCCCAAAACAACAACAGAAAGAAACCACCAGGGAGGATAAGCAATTAAATAAGGGGAAAAGCAGAAAGAAACAACTGGAAAATAACATGACAAAACTGAACCAGTACATATCAGTGATATCCATAAATATAAATGGCCTCAATTCACCTGTAAAAAAAAATAGATTGACACAATGGATCAAGAAACAGGATTCCACAATATGCTGTATACAAGAAACACATCTGACCCAAAAGGAAACTCATAGTTAAAAAGTCAAAGGATGGAAAACAATATTCCATGCAATAGGAACCCAGAAAAAAGCAGGGGTAGCTATTCTATTTGCAGACAATGTGAACTTCAAACCTAAAATGATTAAAAGAGATAAAGAAGGTCACTAAATACTTGTTACTTGAAAAATTCAAGAGGAAGAAGTAACTATTAGAAATATATATGCATCCAATACAGGAGCACCCAACTATATAAGACAGATACTGATGGACATGAAAAACCAAATACACATGAACACAATTATAATAGGAGATCTTAACAGTCCATTGTCACAAAGAGATAGATCAACTAGACAAAAAGTCAGCAAAGAAATAACAGAACTGAATCATACCTGTGAGCAATTGGACTTAGTAGACATTTACAGAGTGTTCCACCCAACCACATCAGAATACACATTCTTATCAGCTGCACATGGGACATTCTCCAAAATAGACCATATATTACCCCATAAAACATTCTCAAGTAAATGCAAAGGTATTGAAATCATACCATGCATAATATCTGACCATTGCACTGAAATTGGAAATTAATGGCAAAAGAAATTGTAAAACCTGCATAAATACATGGAAATTAAATAACAGCTTTCGAACAACCAGTGGGCTACAGATGAAATTAAAGAAGAAATAAAGCATTACCTGCAATTCATTGAAAATATAGGAACAACATACTGTAATCTGTGGAACGCAATGAAAGCAGTCTTAAGAGGTAAATATATAGCCATAAACTGACATAACAAGAAAACAGAATGAGCACAAATAAAAAAACCTAATGCTCCATCTCAAGCTTCTAGAAAAAGAAGAGCAAGCTAAATCCAAAGCTCATAGAAGTGAGGAAATTGTAAAGATTAGTGTAGAAATCAATGCAATTGAAACTAAAAAAAAAAGAATTAATGAATCAAAAAAGCTGGTTTTTTGAGAGAATAAACAAAATTGATGAACCCCTAGCTAACCTTATCAAGAGAAAGAAAGAAAAAACCCAAATTCATGCAATAAGAACTGAAAAGGGAGAGATTACTAGAGATCGCATGGAAATTCAAAAGATCATAAATACCTACTTTGAAAATCTCTACTCAAAATAGAGTGGAAAACACAAAGGAAATGGATAGATTTCTAGAAACTTATGAACTACCAAAGCTCAACAAAGAAGATATAGCAATTTTGAACAACCCAAATATCAGCTATTGAAATTGAAAATGTAATTAAAAACTTACCAACAAAGAAGAGCCCAGGTCTGGATGGATTCACCACTGAATTCTACAAGAAATTTAGGGAAGATTTGATGCCAATACTCCTCAAACTCTTCAAAGAAATTGAGAAGAAAGCAATCCTCCCTAAATCATTCCTGGAGGCAAGTAATACTCTGATACCAAAACCAGAGAAAGATCCAATCAAAAAGGAGAACTATAGGCCAATCTCACTAATGAACACTTATGCAAAGATTCTCATTAAAATACTGGAAAGTAGAATGCAGCAAATCATCAAGAAGATTATACATCATGACCAAGTGGGGTTCAATCCAGGAATGCAAGGATGGTTTAACATACATAAATCAATAAATGTGATATACCACATCAACAGAGCCAAAAACAAAAACCACATGGTCATCTCAATAGATTCAGAAAAAGCTTTCAACAACGTCTAACACATGTTCATGATAAAAACCCTTCAGAAACTCAGAATACACGGTGTCTACCTCAACCTTATTAAGGCCATCTATGACAACATTGTACTAAATGGACAAAACATTATACTAAATGGACAAAAACTGAAAGCTTTCACTTTAAAATCAGGAACAAGACAAGGATGTCCACTATCACCACTCATTTTCAATATAGTTCTGGAAACACTAGCCAGGTCAATTAAGAGAGAGAAATAAAAGGAATAAAGATAGCAAAGGCAGATGTTAAATTATCACTATTTGCAGATGACGTGATACTCTATATAGAAGACCCAAAAAACTCCATTAAAAGACTTCTCGAGGTAATGAACAAGTTCAGCACTGTATCTGGATACAAAGTCAGTGCTCAAAAATCAATAGCATTCCTGTACACAAACAAAAAACTCACCAAGAGAGAAAGTATGGAAATATTGCCCTTTATAATAACATCTAAAAAAATGAGATATTTAGGAATCAACCTAACTAAAAATGTAAAAGACCTATGTGCTGAAAATTATACTATACTGAAAAAGGAGACTGAAGAGGATATTAGAAAATGGAAGGATATTCCTTGCTCTTGGCTAGGAAGAACCATATTGTGAAAATGGCCATACTCCTCAACCTGTTATACAGATTTAATGCAATCAAAATCAAAATACCATTGGCATACCTCACAGATCTAGAGAAAGCACTACTAAAATTCATTTGGAAACTGAAGAAACCTAGAATAGCAAAGACAATTCTAGGCAACAAAAGCACAGCAGGAAGCATCTCAATTCTGACTTGAAACAGTACTATAAAGCCACAGTGATAAAATCAGCATGGTACTGGCAAGGAAATAGACCTGAGGATCAATGGAGCAGATTAGAAAATGCAAACACAACTACAAAGTCACTCAGTCACCTGATATTTGACAAAGGTGCCAAACATTTTCACTGGAAGAATGATAACCTCTTTAATAAATGGTGTTGGAAAAATTCATGCCAGAGGCTGAAACTAGATCCAAGCCTATCACCATGCACAAAACTAAAGTCTAAGTAGATCAAAGACTTAAATATTAAAATAGAAACACTAAATCTACTGGAAGACAAGGTAAGTAGAAGTCTTGGAGACATAGGGGTAGGCAAAGAATTTATGAACAAAAGGCAAACTGCATGGGAAACACTTCAAAGAATCAACAACTGGGATCTCATAGTTTTGAAAAGTTTCTGCACTTCAAAAGAAATCACCAACAGAGTGAAAACAAAACCCACAGAGTGGGAAAGAATTTTAGCCAGCAACCCCTCAGACAAAGGACTTGTTTCCAGAACATATAAAGAATTGAAAAACATCGAGCTCCCCAAATTCAAAGACTGTCTCCAAAAATGGGCATCTGAGATGAACATACAGTTCTCAGAGAAAGATATACAAATGGCAAATAAATACATGAAGAAATGTTCACCATCACTGGTCATTAGATAAATGCAAATTAAAAAGCATTGAGATTCCACCTTACTCCAGAAAGAATAGCTGCCATCAAGAAATCAACTGATAACAAATGTTGGCGAGACTGCAGGGAAAAATGAACACTGGTCCACTGTTGGTGGGAATGTAGACTGTTGCAACCATTATGGAAATCCATATAGAGAATTCTCAGAAGACTAGGATTGGAAGCCCCATTCAATCCAGCTATTCCCCTCCTGGGTATTTTCCCCAAAGAACTGAAAAGTTCATATCACAGTGATATATGTGCACCTGTGTTCATAGCAGCACAATTTGTGATAGATAAATCTTGGAAACAACCAAGATCCTCATCTACTGCATAGTGAATGAAAAAGATTTGGCATTTTTATACAATGCAATATTACTCAGCTATACAAAGATGACCTTGAGGCCTTCATAGGCAAATGGAGACAACTTGAGACTATCCTCATTAGTGAAATAAATAATCATATTTATAGATATCATATTGTGTCTCTAGTGTAAAAAGTAAGAACTACAAGTGTAATAAAACCAAAATGTATAATTTCTATTGTAAAAAAGAGAGGAAAAGAAAGTGCTCTAGTAGATATAACTGCATGTATGATGGAGTGTGTAAAATAGATGACCATATTGCTGAATCTTTGTTGGATCTTTGAGTACAACTGTTTGCAGTCTCACTGTTTGAATGTCTACTACCTATCCTTTAACTTTGTAACTTGAGCAACTACATCCAAGATGACAAAATGTAATTTATAGACTAGGGATTTCTAGTGGGATTTTTTTCTCCTTTTTCATTATTTTTCTTTCTTTCTTTTAGAATTCTGTATTATTGCTACCGTTTTTTTCTATTTTGCTTTTTTTCTTCTCTTTAAATAAAATTTTGAAAACGTATAATTGCTATTGTAAAAAAGAGGAAATAGGAAGTGCTATAAAAGATATAGCTGCATATATGTTTAAGTGTGTGGGACTTATAATCATATTTCCAGGTTCTTGTTGGATTGTTGAACAGATCTGTTTGCACTCTCACTGCTTGAGTGTTTACTTTATATGCTTTAATTTTGTAACTTGAAAAACTTTTTCTAAAAGAACAATATGTAATTTATCAACTAGTGATTTCTTACTGTTTATCTTTTTTTGAAATTCTGTAACATTTCTCTCCTTTTTCTGTTTTTTCTCTTTAAATAAAAAAAATTTTAAAAAATTACAAATACAAATAAAGGCAGGGAATGTACCACTGGATGAAGGCCCTCAGTTCATTTTCCATTACAAAAATAAAGAAAAGAAATCTAAGCCCTTGCCTGAAAAGGAATAATGTCTAGAGTAAGGAGGGAACTTTTTAACTGAAAATTACAAAAAAATCAAATTGGAATATTGGTAAAATACATCTCACTGATGAAAGACGTATGTACAAAAACAAACACAAGAAAAGATGTCAAAGGCTTTTAGGGAAGTTTATGTTATAAAAAATGCAGTATCACCACAGTGCACATGATGTCACAGGAGTAAGCAAATATTGTCCTGGATAAAATAAAATTTCAACATTAACAAAGGATTGCAAGTGGGTCTCTCATACATGGTAGTGGGAATGTAAAATGGCTCAGTCTCTCCTGGAAATAGTTTGGCAATTTTTGAAAAATTTGCACATACATTCCCTTATTGCCCAGTTCTTGCTCTATTAGATAATTCTGTTTCCACAAAACCTAAGCCCATTCTAAAACAAGTAACCACATTTTATAACACTTGTAATAGCATTAAAGTATAAACAACTAAAAAGTTCTATAAAAGAATATATCTGAAACAAATTAGATTACAACTGTCCTGCAAAATAGTACATTTAGAAAACTATACTTATTCATTGTATTTAAATACACTTATATCCAGGCAAGGTGGTGCTTGTCTGTAGTTTTGGAATTGGGAAACTGAGGCAGGAGGATCGTTGTAAGTTTGAGACAAACCTGGGTTACAAAGTGAGTTTGAGATCTGGCTGAACTGCACAGTGAGATTCTGCCTCAAAATAAGAATATACTTAGAATTATACATAGAAATGAGCAGATTAATTGATAAATACAAGAATGTAGATGAATTTTAATAGCAATGAGTAAAAAGAAAACCAGAGGCCAAGGTTCACTTTCACAACTTTACCAAAATGAGGGCGCTGGGAAGCTGGAGAAAAGTTTAGTGACAGGAAGGGCACAGAGTAGTCAGTGGTGGACAGGCTGGCTCCTCAGGGCAGCGTGAGAGACAGCTGCGTGGATCTGTGCCCCAGGAGGTGCATTCTGCATCCTGATGACTATGCTGGTTACAGGAGCTGACGTGAGAAAACGGTACAGAGCCACGTGCACATGCAAAGAGCCTAAATATGCTCTTTCGGGATCCAGAGTTTTATAGTCAGATGTCCCCATTGAGGGGCAGTGGTGTGAGGGTTCACGGGAACTCCTGCTCCATGCTTGGAACCTCCTGTGAGTAGCCAAATGTTTCAATATAAGATGTCAAATAAAATTAAGAGGAGAAATCAGAACCTACTCTGAGGTCATGCGAGGGTCGTTGAGTGAATATACGTCAGTTCCCAGCACAGGGACAGGTGTTGAATGAGTCGCCGCCAAAGGCCACAGCCACACACACAAAGGTTCCACGAGAGGATCACAGTGCTGATGGAACCCTGGGGGAGCGGGTCGATCCATTACATCCACTCACTGCTTCCTTCACTCCCTTTCCTGGTTACCCTCCCAGCTCAGCTCAGCTCACAGCATTTCCCTCTCATCACCAGAGGGGAGCTGAGGCCTCCTGGGCTTGGGGAGCTCACTGTGCTCTGTTTCTCCTCCTCCTTCTGCTCCGCTGCACTCACCGCCGGGGGCGCAGTGGATGCCGGGCATGGGACTCTGCTCACTTACTCGGCAGCGGGGTCCAGGTTCTCTTCCTGCAGCTGCTGTGGGCTGATTGCTCTCCCAGGTCTCTCTGTGCTTCCCACATCAGGGAGCTTATAGATCTCTCTAAGGGATCTCCACCAACCCCACTCAGGCATAGATGGAATTCTCTGGGGCATAGATGGAATCCGTCCAAGTCAGGATCCCTTGAGATATTTGACTGAAGAAAAGTCAAGCTTTCCAGGGAGAACAATTAAAAACTTTAGTTATTTCTACAAGGGAATTGTTCTTCATGAAACTTTTTGATTAACCACTGCTTGTTCTTTCTTGTCCTGAATCAGGCTGAGCAAGTTATATGTCTCTAAATACTTGTGTGTAGATACAGTTTTGTCTTATCTGTCACTATAATTGGCAAGGCTTTCTGTAGAAGGAAATCTAAATCTTTTCTAATCTTAAGGTCAGAGAGTACCCACAATTGCAAATTCATGCTATGGTGTGAGTGTATTTTGTAATATTCCTTTAACTTTTCTTTGCATTTAAAAAAAAATTCTCTATAATTCTCGCTTATTTTTTGCAACCTGTAAGCATTTTAGAGATCAACTCTTCTCAATATTTATTCCAATCATATTTGTGACCTTAGATTATTTCAGGTAACCCTCTTTGAAATTAGAAATATTGAGCTTTATTTAAGACTTTAATTGAATGATTATTTATAAAGGAATCTTGATTTCTGGGTCGAGTTTTCTGATTGGCTGGCAGTCCAATGAAGAAGCTGTCACCAAAGACTGATGAATTGAAATTCAGCCCTCTTCACCTCATGGCTAGCCTCTTGATTAGGGTTGCACTCAACTGATGGTGAAAGAAAACTCAATTTACATTGGACATAAATATAAGCATTCCTTTTTCTTTTAGGCCAGCAGGGTGCATGTCAAGACCAGGGCTCTGGTGCTTGGGTTTATCCTTTCTTATATGCTGCTGGCCTCACAGTGCAAGGTGTCTGCTGTGGCTCCCAGACATCACAGTTCACTTTAAAGAAGGCAACAAAGGACAGGAGACTATGGGGAGTAGAGCAAAAACTTTCTCCAAATCCAGCAGCTAACTTGTCCTTAGTTGTCACTGGTGAGACCTGAGTACATGGAATGACTGAACGCTCTGTCTTGCTCTCATCCGGGTCCTCATTTTCAGTTCCTCTTGGGAGCACTTCTGTCTGTCCTGCTGTGGGTCCTCTTCCTCTGCCTCCCTCTCTTGTTCTCTGCCCAGTGAATAACTGTGAACCCAGGGAGAATCACTCCTGAGGCTCAGTAGAGATGTGTGAGGAGGGCAGTGATGCTGAGGAAGCTCTGACCACTGGGGAGGGGGTGTCCAGGAAGCGTCCTAAGCCCCATCCTGCAGTGAAGCAGTTCTGAGCAACATTGTGTACAATTCTCTAGGGTTCCCTGTGGAGTGGTGCTCCCATTTTTCATGGTGGAAATCAGCCAACTAAGTGACCCCTCCCTGGATGTCCTCCTCTGCCATCTTAGGTTTCTGTTTGTCCTCTGCTTGCTGTCTGGGGTGACTGCCCCAGACAAGTTGAAAGTGCACAGTATGTTGCCAGGCATGGTGGCTCATACCTGTAATCCCAACACTCAGGATGCTGAGGCAGGAGGATCATTGTGAGTTCAAGAACAGCCTGGGCTACAAACTGAGCTCAAGGCCAGCCTGAGCCATGGGAGTGCCACCATTGCTGGTGCCACACAAATGTCAGGGACCCAAGAGCGGCTTTTCTAGGAGATGGGTTACTAATTTGGGGTTCTCCCCAAGCACCTCTATATGATTATTTTTTTTATTTAAAGAGGAAAAAAAAGGAAAAAGGTAGAAATATTACAGAATTTCAAGAAAAGAAGATGAACAATAAGAAATCACTAGTTGATAAATTACATATTATTCTTTTAGAAATAGTTATTCAGGTTACAGAATTAAAGCACACAAAGTGGACACTAAGGCAGTGAGAGTGCAAACAGATCTGTTCAACAATCCAACAAGAACCTAGAAATATGGTCATCAATCCCACATACCTAAACATACATGCAGCGACATCTTTTATAGCACTTGCTATTTCATCTTTTTTTACAATAGCAATTATACATTTGTAAAATTTTATTTAAAGAGAAGAAAAGAAAACAGAGAAAAAGGTAGCAACAATACAGAAGTCTAAACAAAAGAAAGAAAAAGGAGAATGAGAAAAACCCCCAATAAGAAATCAGTAATTTATAAATTACATACTGTCATCCTGGATGCAGTTGTTCAAGTTACAAAGTTAAAGGGTACATAGTAAATATTCAAACAGTCAGACTACAAACAGTTCTGCTCAAAGATCCAACAAAGATTCAGCAATATGGTCATCTATTTTACACACTCAAACACACATGCAGCTATGTCCCTTGGAGCACTTTCTTTTCCTCTTTTTTTTACAATAGTAATTACACATTTTGGTTTTATTATACTCATAGTTCTTAATTACTTTTTAAACTAGAGACACAATATGATATTTATAAATATGATTATTTATTTCACTAATGAGGATAGTCTTAAGTTGTCTCCATTTGCCTATGAAGGCCTCAAGATCATCCTTTTTTATAACTGAGTAATATTGCATTGTATAAAAAGGTCACATCTTTTTCATCCACTCTGCAGTTGATGGGCATCTTGGCTGTTTTCAGGATGTAGCTATCACAAATTGTGCAGCTATGAACATGGGTGCACAAGTATCACTGTGATATGAACTTTTCAGTTTTTGTGGGGAAATACCCAGGAGGGGAATAGCTGGATTGAATGGAACTTCTAATCCTAGCCTTCTGAGAATTCTCCATATGGATTTCCATAGTGGTTGCACCAGTCTACTTTCCCACCAACAGTGGAGCAGTGTTCCTTTTTCCCTGCAGCCTCGCCAACATTTGTTATCAGTTGATTTCTTGATGGCAGCTATTCTTTCTGGAGTAAGGTGGAATCTCAATGTTGTTTTAATTTGCATTTCTCGAATGACCAGTGATGGTGCACATTTCTTCATGTATTTCTTTGCCATTTGTATATCTTTCGCTGAGAACTGTGTGTTCATCTCAGATGCCCATTTTTGGAGAGAGTCTTTGAATTTGAGGGGCTTGATGCTTTACAATTCTTTATATATTCTGGACACAAGTCCTTTGTCTGAGGGGTTGCTGGCTAAAATTCTTTCCCATTCTGTGGGTTTTCTTTTCACTCTGTTGGTGATTTCTTTTGAAGTGCAGAAACGTTTCAATAATGTGAGATCCCGTTTGTTGATTCTTTGAAGTGTTTCCCATGCAGTTTGCATTTGGTTCATGAATTCTCTGCCAACCCCTATGCCTCCAAGAGTTCTACTTAACTTGTCTTCCAGTAGATTTAGTGTTTCTGTTTTAATATTGAGGTCTTTGATACATTTAGACTTTAGTATTGTGTATGGTGATATGCATGGATCTAGTTTCAGTTTTCAGCATGTAGAGAGCCAATTTTTCCAACACCATTTATTAAAGAGAGTAACCTTCTTCCAGTGGATATATTTAGCCCCTTTGTCAAATATCAGGTGGCTGAGTGTTTGTAGTTGTGCTTGCATCTTCAGATCTGTTCCATTGATGCTCAGGTCTACTTCTTTGCCAGTACCAAGCTGATTTTATCACTGTGGCTTTATAGTATTGTTTCAAGTCAGGAATTGAGATCCCTTCTGCCTTAATTTTGTTGCCTAGAATTGCCTTTCCTATTCTAGGTTTCTTCTGTTTTCAAATGAATTTTAGGAGTGTTTTCTCTAGATCTCTGAGTTATATCAATGGTATTTTGATTGAGATTGCATTAAATCTGTATAACAGTTTTGGGAGTATGGCCATTTTGACAATGTTGGTTCTTCCTAACCAAGAGCAAGGAATGTCCTTCCATTTTCTAATATCCTCTTCAATCTCCTTTTTCAGTGTAGTATAATTTTCAGCTTGTAGGTCTTTTACATTTTTTAGTTAGGTTGATTCCTAAGTATTTCATTTTTTTAGATGTTATTGTAAAGGCGATATTTCCATAATTTCTCTCTCAGTGAGTTTTTTGTTTATGTACAGGGATGCTATTGATTTCTGAGCATTGACTTTGTATCCAAGTACATTGATGAACTTGTTTATTACCTGTAGTAGTCTTTTAATGGAGTCTTTTGGGTCTTCTATATAGAATATCATGTCATCTACAAATAGTGATAATTTAACTTCTTCCTTTCCTATCTTTACTCCTTTTATTCCTCTCTCTTATCTCATTGCCCTGGCTAGTTTTTCTAGAACTATATTGAAAAAGAGTGGTGATAGTGGACATCCTTGTCTTGTTCCTGATTTTAAAGTGAAAGCTTTCAGTTTTTGTTCATTTGGTGTAATGTTGGCTGTTTCTTGGTCATAGATGGCCTTTATAAGGTTGAGGTAGACACTGCGTATTCCGAGTTTCTGAATGGTTTTTATCATAAACATGTGTTGGACTTTGTAGAAAGCTTTTTCTGCATCTATTGACATGATCATGTGTTTTTTGTTTTTGGCTCTGTTGATGTGGTGTATTACATTTATTGATTTGCGTATGTTAAATCATCCTTGCATTCCTGGAATGAACCCCACTTGGTCGTGATGTATAATCTTCTTGATGATTTGCTGCATTCTATTTGCCAGTGTTTTGTTGAGAATTTTTGCATCAATGTTCATTAGTGAGATTGACCTATAGTTCTCCTTTTTGACTGGATCTTTCTCTGGTTTTGGTATCAGAGTAATACTTGCCTCCATGAATGATTTAGGGAAGATTGCTCTTTTCTTAATTTCATTGAACAGTATAAGGAGTACTGGCATCAAATCTTCCCTAAATTTCTTGTAGAATTCAATGGTGAATCCATCCAGTCCTGGGCTTTTCTTTGTTTCTTAAGACTGCTTTCATTGCATCCCACAGATTACAGTATGTTGTTTCTATATTTTCAATGAATTGCAGGTAATGCTTTATTTCCTCTTTAATTTCATCTGTAGCCCGCTGGTTGTTCAAAAGGCTGTTATTTAATTTCCATGTATTTATGCAGGTTTTACAATTTCTTTTGCCATTAATTTCCAATTTCAGTGCACTATGGTCACATATTATGCATGGTATGATTTCAATACCTTTGCATTTACTTGAGAATGTTTTATGGGGTAATATATGGTCTATTTTGGAGAATGTCCCATGTGCAGCTGAGAAGAATGTGTATTCTGATGTGGTTGGGTGGAACACTCTGTAAACGTCTACTAAATCCAATTGCTCACAGGTATGATTCAGTTCTGTTATTTCTTTGCTGACTTTTTGTCTGGTTGATCTATCTCTTTGTGACAATGGACTGTTAAGATCTCCTGTTATAATTGTGTTCTTGTGTATTTGGTTTTTCATGTCCATTAGTATCTGTCTTATATAGTTGGGTGCTCCTGTATTGGATGCATATATATTTCTAATAGTTACTTCTTCCTCTTGAATTTTTCAAGTAACAAGTATTTAGTGACCTTCTTTATCTCTTTTAATCATTTTAGGTTTGAAATTCATGTTGTCTGCAAATAGAATAGCTACCCCTGCTTTTTTCTGGGTTCCTGTTGCATGGAATACTGTTTTCCATCCTTTCACTTTTAATCTATGAGTTTCCTTTTGGGTCAGATGTGTTTCTTGTATATAGCATATTGTGGAATCCTGTTTCTTGATCCATTGTGTCAATCTATTTCTTTTTATAGGTGAATTGAGGCCATTTATATTTATGGATATCACTGATATGTACTGGCTTGACTTTGCCATGTTATGTTCCATTTGTTTCTTTCTGCTTTTCCTCTTATTTAATTGCTTATCCTCCCTGGTGGTTTCTTTCTGTTGTTGTTTTGGGGATTGTGGTCATTTTTATCTCTGTCTAGTATGTCTTTCAGTACTCTTTCTAGGGTTGGTTTGGTGGATATGAATTTCTTCAGTTGTTTCTCACCATGGAAGTTTCTTGTTTTTCCATTAAATTTGAATGAAAGTTTTGCTGGGTACATCATTCTGCATTAAAGGTTGTTTTCTTTCAGGGCTTGAAATGCCTCACTCCAAGCTCTTCTTGACTTGAGGGTTTGTGCTAAAAAGTCTGCCATCATTCTAATGGGCTTTCCTAGATAGGTGAGTTGTGTCTTTTCTCTGACAGCTTTTAGTATTCTGTTTTTATGTTGTATATCTGAGATCTTAATTATTATGTGTCTGGGCATGGATTTATGTTGATTGTGACTGTTTGTGTTCTATATGCCTCACTTATCTGCATATCAGATTCTTTCCCCATGTATGGGAAATTTTCTGCTCTTATTTCTGTAAATACTTTACGCATGTCATTTGCCTGGACTCCTGTATCTTCACTAATGCCCACTATTCTTATATTGTTGCTCTTGGCATCATCATGAAGCTTCTGGAATGTCACTTCATGTTGCTTTGTTATTTTTAAAAGTTCTATCCTTTCCTGATCACTAACTGTGATCCTGTCCTCAATGTCCAAAATCCTATCCTCAGCTTCCT
The DNA here is from genome assembly GCA_004027455.1 of Hydrochoerus hydrochaeris. Classification (NCBI taxonomy): domain Eukaryota; kingdom Metazoa; phylum Chordata; class Mammalia; order Rodentia; family Hydrochaeridae; genus Hydrochoerus; species Hydrochoerus hydrochaeris. The sequence continues at coordinate 124,263 of PVLA01001516.1, read as the reverse complement.
TTAGGTGGTTTTTCACACTTTCAACAGAATTTTTTGTTTCTTGGATGTCTCTTTGAGTTTGTTTCATGAATTCTGCTTGTTTTCTATGTTGTTCATTCAAAGTTTCAATCAGTTTCCCATGCTCATGTACTTTTTTCTCTAGTTCTTCTTTAGATGCATTCAACAACTCCTCTACTAAGGTTGTTATTTCTATCTTTACATGGGAGAGTACTTCTAATTTGATTTCTTCTATAGCCTGATGGAGTTGTTTTTTATTTCACTTGCTATCTTTTCAGAGATTCCTGGTGTGTTACTTTTGGGGTCCCCTATTTCAATGTCTCCTATACTTGCTTCTGGTGAACTATATGTTTGAGACTGCATTTTGCTTTTTCATTTTGTCATTTGCACTCTGCCTGGTGTTTTCTATGTGTAGGAGGGGATCACACACACTATTTTCAGACACCACAAAGTGTTACAGTTAGTTGGAGGGGGTTTTACTACCGGATCTTTTTATCCACTGTACACCTCTATTTTAGGGGTATACTCACCACATTGATACAGTCAATCTGCTGTAGTCTAAAGTTTGCCACCTGGGAGCAAAGTTCCAAATTTTCTCACACTAACTGGATCCTGCCAAGATCTTCTGATGCTCCAGGTTGGAAGGTGGGCCCATCTGTAGCAGTCCAGGGTAGTTTTCAGTCTTGGGTGGGCCTCCTGGATATGCCAGGTGGCAGGGCAGGCCCATGGGGGAGGTTCTGGACAGCCCATCCCTGAGGCGGGCTTTCACTGAGCACCAGGTGGCAGGGCGGGCCCATGGTGGAGGTTCTGGGCAGCCCCTCTATATGATTATTTACTAACATACCTTATAGAACTGTGCTGTTGGGAGTGGAAAGCTTTGTGTCCCTGTCATCCTCAATTTCCATGCAGAAATCTCAGCTCCCCAGGTGCTGGTATGAGAAGACAAGGTACCTCTGGGAGGAGTTCAGGGTGACATTAGGTCCTAACATGAGGACAATTGATGCCCACAGTTGCCAGAAGACAGCTTGCTCTCCCCTGCTGTCTGCACTACCAAAGGCAAATAAGAATTTTTCTGTCTGCATCCTGGAAGTGAATGTGCACCAGAGCCTTATCTGCTATGCTCACCTCAGCCCTCCAGCCTCCAGAACTATGAGAAATAAATCTCTGGAATGTCACCATTGGCCTGGAGTTGTTTGCTATAGCAGCCAAAAGTCACTACAATGTTGACACTGAAAACACAACAGATATTCTGAGATCTGGGCTCAGTTTGACCCTCTCTAACATGCTCCTGGCCAGTCTCTCTCTCCTGCAGGAAGTCCTCACCATCAGCTCTCACTCCCAGCTAGCACAGTCCCTCACATTCACTGTTCCCTTGCACTGCTGTCTGTCCCTTGGGGCTCTGGTGTTGTCAGCAGTCACTATGTGTCCACAGGTTTGATCTGTGCCTCTCATGCAGTGAGTCTCACTCAACAAGAAGGAACCTTGGGCCACCTCCTTTTTCTTTGTTGAAAGTTCTATCTTTTCTTTTCCTGTGGGCTTCAATTATTGCTTTAGACCCTTTCTGGATCCCCAAGACCAACTTCACTCCTTCTTGTCTTCTTTCTGTCACTATGTGCCCTACAGTATCTACACAGCAACTTTCAGAGAGCCTTTTTCTCTACTGCTTATCACTCTGTCATCTTTCTGGAAGTCCCTTTCAATGGTAACAAGAAATGCAGCTCCCATAAATGGTATAGGGTACTTGTAACCTATCCTCAGTCATGTAGGAGAACAGTGAAGAAGAAAGTTATCACCAGAAGCATGCAGCATCTTGCCTCTCACCTTCCAAGCTCTACAATAGGAAAGAAACTTCCATTGTGTTAGACCTCCAACTCAATACTAACTCACAGAGGCCAAACTGGGGAAGACCTGAGGACATTACTATCTAACAGCGCAGTGTCTCAGAGTCAGGCAGCTGGAGATAGGTAAGGCTGGAGTATGGGAGTTGTGAGGGATGAAGCTTCTGTCTTCCCCCGGGGAAGGTGAGTCTCTTGCTTTCTGTGAGAGTGACTGCTGGGAGGATCACCAACCCAGAAACTCAAGTGAATCTTTAATGTTTCCCTTTGGACCTGGTTTACATACTGACCATGTGTCTGGATACAAAATACTCCTGGAAGATCTGGTACTACTTTAAGTCTCCAGTTATCCTAGCAGGTTAAATTGGTTGAGAAAATTCCCAATTCCTGTAATGTCACACTGTTAGATTGTGCAGTGTCCAACAACTCCTTGAAACTCTTAAACTCTGTATTTTCAGGGTAGTACACCAATTCAGAGACTCCTTTTTGTAGTGAGGGTAATGGACTGTGTGTTCACTGGGTAGGACCAGTTGTTCCAAGACACCCAGAAGTATGTGGCTTTTAATTCATGTCATGTGTATCTGAAATCGGCACTAAGACAGATGCTGCCCTTGGTGCGTCATAATGTGGGATGTGCACTGCTTCTGATCACATTGCCTTGCTCCTAAAGCCAGTGTTCTCAGAAAGAATAAGACAAGGAACAGGGTACAGTTAACCTGCTGTATTTCCCTATTGCAGTGGCTACACCCAAAGAAGGACACATCAGTCCTTGCTCTTCTTGAATGTGTAGCTAACCTGTTTCTCATATTCTTCTGTTCCGAGCAACCTAGTACTCGATACTATGTTTCTTCTTGCACAGCTCTGCCATACATTTCAAATACAGTTAGCTATCTTTCCTTATGATTGACTTCAAGTATTGATTGATGAGTGATGCCTTCATTGTGATGTTTATAAGTATTGGCTGGAACCAGCTCGTCCTTACCAATGTGAGCTTCTAGGAAAACAGAATATTTTGTTCTGCTAGACTGTTACAGTGCACATTCTAATTATTGGACACATCCATGGTTTCTGTGTGTCATTTTTTTCACTTGTTAGCAAACTATAGGATTCAGTATGCAGCGAATCCCTGATAGTCAGCAGATACAGGTTATACAGTAATGCATCTCTTGTGTGCACAGAGATTCACTGTGGGAATATATATACTGCAGAATATACACTATTGTAATCACAGTGTCAGCTAAAAAAACACCTATTTCACTAAGTCCATACCATTCTATAGTACCTGATGAAAATAAGTGGTTTGAAAGATTTTCTTGGGTCACCTGCCCAGCATTAAGAAGTGGAGTGCCATGTGTGCTACAGTTGGCAGTTTACCCCATGCAGATGGCCATTATCAAGGACATAAACACCATACGTAAGGTTTGGCTCCCTGGAACTGGTAGCTATGTTACATTGTTGCTCATAATGTAAATTGGTACAACCAGAAGGGAAGTAAGTGTGGGTATTCCTCAAAAAAATTAAAGAGAAATTTTATTTCTCCCCAGCTATACCCACCTTGAGTATATTCCACAAAGAATCAGCATTCATCATATTACAGAGACTATTATGGTTGATTCATTGTGTCAACTCAAATTCAGAAGTTTAAAGAAGTGACTCAGCAGTGGGTCAGGGTCCTCACTTTGTAAATGTCCTGAGCCTGTCCCAGAACAGGGCAGAGAGATGATGAGAATTCTATGCCTGGCCCAGGCTGGTAGCCTGTTTACAATATAAGAGGAAAGGGGTCTTGTTCTTCCTACTTTTGCTCTTGTTGTTTTTGCTACCACCATGAGCTGTTGCCTCTCTTCCATGCCACCCTTCCTTGGAGCCAGCTGGTTACAAACTGACACCTCCACAAACTGTGAGCTAAAGAAACCTTTCCTTCCTTAACTTTGTGCATCTTGGATTTTTGTCTCAGCAAGGAAAGAAAAGTAGCCAAGACTGAATTTGGCACCAGGAGTGGGGTGTGGAAGGCTTTCATCCAGATTTCAGAAGGCCTGGGAAGCTAGGCAATTGTATCACTGAGAGCGCAATATGTCAGCTGTGTGGGTGAAGCCAAAGGTGCAATGGAGACCCCAAAAGATTGAAGAAATCATAAATATGGATCATCTGAGGAAAACTGCAATCTGTATTCATAACAGTGAAATTCACAATACCTAAGTTGAGAAAACAACCAACTTTCATGGTAAAAGATGAAGGCATACTGGAAATATATGTATGCACAATGGAATATTCTTCATCTATAAGGAAAATGAAATCACATCCTTTTAAGAAAAATAGAACTTGATATAATGATGCTAAGTGCAATAAAAGAAACCCATAAAGATAAATACAGCATGTTTTGTCTTATACTAGAAATCTAAAATATAAATCATGAATGAACAAAATAAAAGATGACTGAGTCCTGGAAGATAAGTTTGTGGAGATGAGTAGAAACAGGCAGGAAAGAGAGTGGGTATCATGTTGAAAATGTTGATGTCATGTATGAGCAGTAAGTGAGCCTAACTGTTCTGTGTCACCACCAGGCACTGATGATAAAACCTACACTAAGGATGTTGATCATGGAGACAGTTTGCTGGAATGCACTGCAGCTGATCCGCTGTCTCCACTGGAGGGACACTCTCAAGACTTCTGTGTGCACACTTTGTTGGCTTATTCAAAGTCCATTTTAAAATGAGTACATAATAAACTGATAGATGCAAGTGATTGCATGGGGAATATGTTGTCTTCACAGAGGTTCAACTTGAGTGTACTTATCTAGACATTTACAGCAGGAAGAGTCCTCTTATGTCAGTGTCATATGTCAGTGGGAAACAATGTTCTCTGAGCACCAGTGACCACTGTATGGTATGCTAAAAGCACTGCTCCCTACACTTTCCTCCGTGGTCTGCACTGTTTTGAGGTGAAGTGCACCAGTGTGTAAAGCCACTGTGCTGAGGATCACTCTTGGCTTCCACTCAAATCCCTGTTGCACTCCTGCAGTGTAACTTTATTTTTTCAGCTGTGGTCTCTGTGTCTTCTGTGTGCAAATGTCCCCTCTCAGTTTTCAGGAAAGCCTGTTTCTAGGCTGTTCTCATTAGAAATGTAATACAAGATATCTCATTAGAAATGTAATGCAATGTAATACAAGTGGAGTTTACACTTGTGGGCAAGAAAAGATGGAATGAAAATGAGAATAATTGGTAAAAAGAACTAAGTGTTATTGAATGGCAGGGAACATAACAAATATGGGGATATTGGGTAAAGGAAAGGGTGTTGAGTGAAAGCAATTCACTAACTTTTATTTATATTTCCATAGTAATTGAAAACAAAATTTACAGGAAAACTGCATTTTAAACAATTTATGGAACTTATTTAAAGAACAAGAAAATAAGGATATAAAATGTTAAGGATTGTTTTATTCAATTACATAATTTTCTACCAATTAAAAAGTGACTTTAAACTATCCCAAGTAATATTTTAAAGTTCATGCATAGTTCTTTGTATATAAACTTCATAAAAATTTCTCCATAATTTGTGGAAGATATGTTTTTAAATCTGCGTGTCAGGGAACATAATACTCAGGAGGAATATTTCCCACAATCTACCATTTGTGTACTGAAAGGATAGCCCTGATTTTAATACTGAATATCTGCAAATTTAAGGTAAGTTAAATGTGATGATACATCTGCACTGTGTCATTGATGTGCTGAAATTTATTGGTTTGCATATAATGTGAATAACTTCTTCACTGTAATTTTCACAGCTTTGTTGACTTCCTTGTTTCTCAAGCTGTAGATCAGAGGGTTCAACATGGGAATGATAGTGCCATAAAATACAGATGCTACTTTCATGTTCTCCTGGGAGTGCTCAGAAGGAGGCTGTAAGTACATGTAGAAGAGGGTCCCATAGAAGATGATTACAGCTGTGAGGTGGGAGGCACAGGTGGAGAAGGTCTAGTTCCTCCCCACAGCAGAAGACATCCTTACAATGGTGGCCAGGATGTGGATGTAGGAGGTCACAACTGACACAGTGAATGTCAAGTTAAATCCCACAAAGACAGCAAGTAGCATAATGTTGATGTCAATGCTAGAGCAAGAAATAGTGAGAATTGGGGGACCATCACAGAAAAAGTGGTTGATGGTGTTGGACTTACAGATGAACAGGGAAAATGTAAAACCTGTGTGGACAGAGGCATTTATTGAACCTATGAGATATGCACCAGCTACCATTTTGGTGCAGACTGCTTGGGACATGATTATGGGATAGCGAAGTGGCTTGCAGATGGCTACATAATGGTCCACTGCCATTGCTGCCAAGAGGTAGCAGTCACTGGTCACAAATATCGCATACACTAATAACTAGATTATGCATCCTGTGAACGATACGGATTTGTTGTCCACCATGAAGTTCTGGAGCATCTTGGGAGTGATAGCAGATGTGTAGCAGATGTCAACAAAAGCCAGGTGTCTTAAGAAGAAGTACATGGGTGTCTGAAGTCTGGAATCTGTGTTGATGACCAGGGTCATCCCAATATTCCCCACCATACAAAGAAGAGGATGGACTGGAACTTCTGTTGGCCACCAAATCCCAGCAGATAGAATTAAGCCACCTTAGTGTTATTTACAAGGACCATGACTACTGAAACCCAGGCAGGATGCAGCGAAGGACTAAGAAAAGACTTGAAATATTCAGGATACTTGAACAGTGTAGGTTTTAGTGATTTGCATCATTGTTTTTTATTTGGTTTCCCTAACAATTCTTCACTGAGGATGTACCTTTTTCATTTGTTTTTACTTCCTTATTGATGAGAAGCCACCATGTAACCAGAGTTCTTGTGAAATGCATTCATTTTCTAAAGCATAATATAAAGTTTTCTCATGTGATTCCAAGAAAATAAGTTAATGGCATCTTCCATTTTATTGATGAAATGTCTCTATTGATATGAAACATTATTTTTTAAAAAAGTATGTTAAAGTGAATTAGAAAAACCAGTAAAAATGATACAGAATTTGAAAACAAGATGATAGGAAATTAACAATGGTTATTACATTGGATATTGTTATCTTCAAAATAATTACTCAGATTACCAGATATAGGTATGTAAAATTTACCACAATATAAGTATTAACTGTTCCTTTCAATGAACTAATAGAAATTATGCTACACTTATTTTAACTATCTTATAAATATGTGTATATATTTATATATATATATTCTGTTTTTTAATGAAACTTTATAGGAATACATTTTTTCAGTCTAACACTTTTCTTAGCCATTTATAAATTGAGTTGTTAATCTTGTTTCATGGTATTTGAATTACACATATTTGGTGTGAGGGAATTTTCTGGTTTGCAATCATGACCCACCTGTATTTGATGGCTGTAGGTGTTTGTACTAACATCCTTCTAATCTAAACATTTCTGTTCATGACTACTTCTGTACTGAACACCCCTGAAACAATCCTATCATCTCATTCTATAGAATACATTAATAGTTAAATTTTTCATTTTTCATAAAATATTATTTCTTTTTAGTCATGATGTAACTTGTGGGAAAATCGTTTGATTTGTAGATAGGTAACTGTTTGATTCCTATATAGGAACTTTAATAAAGTTCATTTTAATAAAGTCTTTCCCTCTGAGTTGCAGTACTTCCATGGTTAGATGTGCAGCTGAGAAGAATGCATTAGATTTTTCATAGAGCATAAGCACCAGACTCTCAGGGTTTGCGTCTTCTGTTTGAACCACTTTCCCTGTGACCACTCCTCCATGTGGGCTATGGACCATGGATCCCGGCTATCGTAGAACTGACTGCATTCATGCCACATTTCTCTGGGTTCTGAATAACTGTGTGCCTGAGATATCCTGCCCTCATCTATTTGTGTTGGTGCCACAGAGCACCAAGTCTGGTAATTCATATAGGTAAAAAGGAAGTGTGTTTGGCTTGGAGTTCTGGAAGCCAAATGATCTACGATGCCTCTGAAGGGTTAAGTTTCCAAACCATCAACACTGGACAACACATCTCATCTACATACAGCAAGACCCCTCCCAGCCACACAATTCCTGCACTAGATTTCATGTGACCAAGAATCCCCATTGTTCAACGTGTGTGAGATTTACCACTATTTTCATCATCAACACGGTGAAGTATTTTTAGGGTATAGAGATAGGTGTGGCACATGTCTGCAATCCCAGCCCTGCGAGAGGCTGTGGCTGAAACATTGGGATCTTGAGCTTATTTGGGCTTCTTAGTGACACAGCAAACCTTTCTCAGAAAAACAAAAATAAAAACAAAGAAACAAATTAAAAAGTGTGCAGCTGTCAGTTTAGTGTAGCTCCTGTGTTTAATTCCAACTACCTGCTCCCCCTAACAGCAAAGGCATACATGGAGGAGGATATAGCCCCAGTGCAAGTGTGTTTACCTGGAGAGAACATTGGTGACTGACTGCTCACACGTCACAACATAGAAATGTGAACAATGAGCCTGCACGGGGAGCACTTAGCTGTGCACCGGGGACTCCCCAAAGGCTGAGGGAAGCAGGCACGGTGTGAAGGAGCACAGGGAGCAGTGGGGAGGGGCGGATAGCCCATCTGGGCAAGAAGCAACTGTAGATGATAGCTTTCATGCACCAGTCTCAGGACAACCTCTGCCCTAGGATATCGGTGCCTCCTGGGTTCATCAGGGTGAACACAGGACAATGTCTGGTCACTACCTGAAGGGCAAAGAGAAAAGAGCCATTTGCTGAGGGTGGACTCAGCAAGGAGAAGGATCATCTTTGCAACCTGTAAACCACTCCTTAAACAAAATAGATTTATCTATGTCCCTCTCGCATTTGTGTACATATATTCATAAATATCAATATGTGTGTGTATATATGTATATGATGAACACATCTCTGTGCATATATACCATAGATTCATAATACAATTCATGGAGTATAAAGAAAAGACAATTATTGAAAGACACATAGTAGAAATAAAAATTGGCTGTTATTTTCATTTAACCTTACATAATAGCAAGATGTATGGCTGAATTATTCTTCCCATGATTTTATACATGTACAATAATATGCAACTAAAAAGTCTTGCATGAGTGAATGAACCACGGCCCCAGGATATCAGTACACTGCTCATTTACTGTCTCATCAGTGTAAAAGCTGGGCTTCACGCTCACAGGGCCAGTGCCCAGAAAAACTTGCCCTGTGCAGTGGGAGTTAGGCAAATATTTCTGATCCTAAGTTCCTTAAATTCCTTGAGAAATCAATGGCCTTGGTGGGATAACTTAAGTAACAGAACTAGATGCTCTTATCTTTCCTACCAACTGCAGTGAGGGCAGAGTGGCAAAAGTTTGCATGAGTTCCTTTGTCAGGTAAAGTCGTTGGCAAAATTTTGAAACAGAGGCCTTCTATGGAAGTCCAACTGAGTGTGGAGAACCGCCTTGGAGAGGAAACCACAGTAGTTCGGGACTCCTTCAAACCACACTTGGATGGGGAAATGCAGTTTCCCTATCAGTTTCACTCTGACAGGACCTACGGACACTAAGGGCCCACTCCTCAAGGGCTGAGAAGTCTCTCTGTCCACCCGCTCACAGAGCCCAAACCCTGAGCATGGGCAGATTCAACACACGGGTCATTGGATTTCCCATGAGATGGAAATACTTCTAGAGTAAGTGACTACTGTGAAGAAAATGGCCCCAAATCACTGTACATGTTGTCTCAGAAGTACACAGACATATTGTACTTAATAAAATAAAATTCAGATGTTGCCAAAGGATTGAAGAGCTACAGAGCTACTGGGTCTCTCATACATGCCATTGGGAATAAAAAATAGTGCAGTTTGTCTTGGAAATGGTTTGGTACTTTGTGAAAAATCTACACATAGACTAGTATACACCCCAGTCCTTGTATTCTTATTCCACAAAACAACTGTAACCAATTTCTATAACACTTGTAATAGCATCAAACTACAAACAACTAAAATATTGTGTAAAATATTATTTCTGAAATAAATTATATTACAACTACCTTGGGAAATAGTACTTAGAAATGAAGAGCAGATTATTTGTTAAATGCAAAAACATAGGTGAATCTCAACAGCACTGAGTAAAAAGAAAAGCAGTTTGCAAAGGTCACTTTTACAACGTTACTTAAATGGAGAAATAGTGGAGCTGGAGGAAAGCTTTGTAACCTCAGGGCACAGAGTAGTAGGTGGTGGGCTGGCTGGCTTATTTAGGCAGTGTGAGAGACAACTGCAAGGATCTGTGCCCTGGGAGGTGTGCTCTGCATCCTAACTATGCTTGTCTAGAAGCTGACATAAGAGAAAGACACAGACCCTCCTTACTCACAGTACCAGATATGGGCACCAGAATTTTATAGTCAGATGTCCCCATTGAGCGACAGTGGTGTGAAAGGTTCTTGGGATCTCCTGCTCCATGCTTGGAACCTCCTGTGAGTAGCTGAGTGTTTTAATATCAGATGTCAAGTAAAAATTAAGAGGAGAAATCAGAGCCTACTCTGAGGTGATGTGAGGGTCAGCAAGTGAATATGTGTCAGCTGCCAGCACAGGGACAGGCATTGCATGAGTCCCCAGTGGTCATAGCCACACACACAAAGGCTCTATCAGAGGCTTGCAGTACCGATGGAACCCTGTGTGAGCAGTTCAATCCATTACCTCCACTCAGTGGTTCCTTCACTCTCTTTCCTGGCCACCTTCCCTGCTCACTGTATTTCCATCCCATCACCAGAGGGGAGCTGAGTCCTCCCAGGCTTGGGGAGCTCACTGTGCTCTGTTTCTCACCCTCTGCTCTGCTGTCTCCTGAGCTCACCGCCGGGGGCGCAGTGGATGCCGGGAATGGGACTCTGCTCACCTCTACCGCAGCGGGGTCCAGGTTCTCTTCCTGCAGCTGCTGTGGGCTGATTGCTCTCTGGGGTCTCTCTGTGCTTCCCCCATCAGGGAGCTTATAGATGGGGCCTAAGGGATAAATATCTACTTCCCCTGTGCATTTGCATCTCCTGGGGCTTAGATAAAATGAAGAAAAGTGGTAGTTATAGTGCTTTTTGGGTAACGAAGGTTTACCTTCTCCCAAGAAGACAATTTTAATAACTATTCCTGTAATTTTTAAAGGAGACAAAAGTATTTCATGTCATTTTTTTTCGACAACCATTTCTTTTTTCTTGTTATGCATTAGGTTGAATGTATTTTATGTCTCTGAAAATCCATAGTTAGGTATAAACCTGTTAATCTCTAATTGGTCAAAAGCACAGTTTCTGTAAAAAGAATTTTATATTTAACCTAGATTCAAACCCAGCTTTAACCTGAAAGTAGTTTTTTTCACATTATTTAGCAGTTCCTGGATCTATTTTTCTTTTTCTTGTTTTTAAATTTTTTTTTAATTTTAAGAGACTAAACCCAAGCAAAATAAGACAGAATAAAGCCATTCAAAACAAAACAGTGAAAGTGATACAGGATTTCAAAATCAGGTAATAGGAAATCAACAATGGTTACCTTAATGCCTCTTGTTATCTTCAAAACAGAGGCTCATAGGACTAGACATCATAAAATCAAACAAAGCAGAACAGAATGCAACCAATGAAAACAAAACAATGAAAGTGATACAGAATTTCAAAACAAATAATAGGAAATCAAAAATGGCTACCAGGGGCTGGAAATTTAGCTCAGAGGTGTAAACATCTACCTGGCAAGCATGAGGTCATGAGTTAGAACCCTGAAACAAAACAAAACAAAAAGGAATGTAAAAAGAAACAAACAAACAAATGACTACTATATCTTGTTAATTTTGAAACAGCTGCCCATGCCATCAGATATAATCAAATTGAACAAAACGGAACAAAACAAAGCAGAATAAAGCCAAACAAAAATAAACCAATGGAAATGATACAGGACTTTAAAACAAGATGATAGAGAATTAATGATGCCTACCACCTTCAGAAAAAGATCCCCCACAGTTGCTAGACTGCATACTATTATCCTCTAAATAGATGGTCAGACTTCATGCTTTTGGCCTGCAACGTCTATCAAACACTAAACACTATAAGCACGAAGCTTTTTTTTTTTTTTAACAAAAACTATCATGCAAGCCTGTGAATCTCCTTGAGTCTGGATCTATTTTTCATGACCTCAGACACTTTTAAAGTATATTTCATTAGCTGATCATCAAATACAGCCCTGTCTGATATTCTGTTCTCTCACTGATTGCATATGCAGTGTGCTTTCAGTGGAGTTTTGCATTTCTGTGTGAAATTTTTTATGGCTCCTGTTATTTTCTGCATTGGGCATTCACAGTGTGCATGTCTTTCTTTAGTTCCTCTATCTTTTTTTATTAGTATTTTCTCTAGACTCCCTAGTCATGTATTTTATTGGATCATTAACTCATTAATTATCTCTGCTTTGCATTCACCTAGCATCTTATTAATCTTCCACTGCTACCATTTCAGATATTTGGGTGTATAACTCTAGATTTCCTTCCCTTTATTGTCCCCTATGTTTGATTTGGGGGAATTGGGAACTTCAGGGCTATTTTTTTCTTGTTTTTTCATTTTTGGTTTATTTATTTTTCTGTGCTGAGGCTTTGCACACTGCTTATGGTGAGCAGCTTCATTGCCAGCCTTTGGGGCATGACCACTTTTCAGAGCTGTCCTCTGGGGTAGCTAGCTATTGCTCTTTGGGTCTGTCCCAGAAACCAACCTGCTGTGTTTATTAGGGAGGGATGTTTTCAGTCTATTTGACCCACAGCTAGGTCATTATAATGGATGGTAGTATTGTTTAGAATACCCAGGGAATCTAGATCTTGGTGTGCAGAGAAAATCTTTTTGATAGTAACAACTATTTCACCTTGGGTAAAATAGTAAAATCAGCAACAACAATAGAACTAAATATAAACTGGGTAATGGCAAACTGCAGCAACTAACACTGTACCACTTTTAACTGAAAGGATTAAATCTATAATTATGGCACAAATTCTAAAATGAAGCAGGCACTGACACACAGAGAGTACCTAGGCAATAGGGTGACTTACCTCCTACACAACACTCTTCAACCATAGTGAGATGTAGTGAGTCATCTTCAGGTTCATAAGGGAAGTGGTTATACCAGTAAGGATAAGGTGTGGGCAGGGAAGCATAAAGACAGAAAGAAGAAACAGATTAAAACGTTAAGCAACATAAAATGGGAGAAAGGTAGCAAGACTGACATAAAATGTCCTCTTAAGGAGTAAAAGAAAATTAGCAATATTAGACAATAGTAACAGAGAAGAAAAAACTAGAGAAAGGATATATAATAGGGGATAGAGATTAAACCAGATAGAAAAATAATTTTAAAAACATAAGGAAACAATTTAAATGACAGCAAAAAAGATGAGAGAGAGAGAGAGAGAGGAGAGACTGAGACACAGAGACAGAGAGAGAACCTATTCAAACAAGGAGAACAAAGTAACATTGAAAAGGGAGAATAAGAAAATATGTGATAAAACTCCAAATTGTATGAAAAGAATAAAACTAAAACTATAAAAAAATATCAATAGAAGAGAAGAAAGAAATTGTGTCAAAGAGGAGAGAAGGAAAAGGAGAATAAAAAAATTCTACACATTTCTAGATTGTGGTCTTTAATCCTACAAGTCACATTTCTCTTTGCCCCTCCTTAGCCTGAGCCTTGTACAAGGACTTCTCTCTTTTTGGGTCCCCGTCTGTACACCCCTGTTTGTGGCACTGTCCGAGTTGGGACATGGGCCCAGGAAAGGTGGGGGCTGCGGCTACTGAGGCTGCTGGCTGGAATTCCTCCTGGGTGGGGAGCCAGGCTGGGTCCCGGAAGAGTATTCCGAGCTCTTGACCAACTGTAAACTCTGGATGGAGGCTCTTGGAGACAGGTGTACCCGGGGTTGATGTGGGGGCATCCTAGTGGGCCTGAGGAGGACATGGGGTGCTGGGTACTATCTCATGGGGTTCTGTGACACCAGACAAAACAGGTGGATCTTTAACTTCCACTACAAACCAGGCTGAGGATTCTTCCTGGGGATCATAGTGACATGCGCCATTGAGCCACTTGGGTCCCTGGGGTGGACTTGCAGACTCTGGTGCTGTCAGGACTCCAATAATCCCACTGCAACAAATAGGATTTCACATGGCACTGGGGCCCTCCGTGAGGACCCATGCCCCCCAAGACTGCTGCTGGCCATCAGAGCATGGCTAGGGGGTGATGGGTGGCAGCTAGCCCTGAGCAGGTGTTGTAGTCACAGTTTGCAAGGAGAACAGTTTAATAAAAAACACATAATTTATAGAATTACTTTAAGATAGTCACCCAGAGTTAAATAAGAAAAAGTACAGGAAATCTGTCCATTCACTAGTGACCTGAAAATCTGGTTAAGGGCCTGGATCCATGGCAGTGTCCTGCATGAGTTCAGCTGAAGACCTAGCACTCATGACAGTGCCCCTAGGAGTCCAACTGGAGGCCCAGAGCTTACCACGAGGACTAGTGTAAGTTTGCTTCGTGGATCCGTGCTGGGAAGGCCCAAAGGTCAGCGGTGGAAGCTAGAAAGTCCATGCCAGCACAGTGAAGGAGCTGTGCCAGTAGGCTGAGGGTTCTGCACTGGGGCCAGGAAGTGACACTCAAAGTAAGGACCAAGGCTCCCCTGAAAAATACAATAGCCCCCCTCAGCAACAGGGCCCTGCACACTGGGAAGTACACTGATTCAGTTGAGCTAGGCATTACAAGCTGATTGTCAGTTGTTGATTCTCCACAGCAGGAGCTCAGGGGATCCTGGGGCATCTGACACAGATTTAAGCAGGGCCAGATGAAGGTGTGGGACCAACTGGAGCCGCCTGCCTAGACAACAGTGTGTCCAGGGCCCAATACTGATGGCTCCAGACACAAGCAGCATGGCTCATGTGGCCTCTGGACGCCTGAGCTGGGCGGGGAGGGAGGGAGCCTGTGAGGATAGGGTGGGGCTGCGGCATCCTCTGTGATTGGAGAAGTGCGGCTGTGAGGAGGGGGTCTGTACGCCCCGAGTCTACCCTGGGAGGCTGAACTGTACCTCATTCCTGGATTCCCGAGGCCATCTGAGACATTCTCAGGACCCATGCTCCTGGGGTGAGCAAACATGGGGGCCTGCAGGCCACATGCTGTCTCTGACCACCTGGGGAGTACACTTTGTTTGAAGTGCAAGTGTCTTGTTTCAAATTGATTTTTTGTGTCAGAGCATAAATCCTTCCCTGCTTCCTATGTCTTTAGTTGATTTTCTCTGAGTTTCTCTGACATTTTTCCCCTTTTCTGTTCAGCCATGCAGTGCCATCCCCTGCCACGAGTGTCTGTGAGTGGTAGCAAGGGTATCCAACATGGGAATAGAGGGAAACCTGAGAAATACGATGATCTTTAAAAGCAATTTATTCATTTATATTCATTTTTGCAATTTAAATCATTGTACAGTTTAAATACAATTTAAATAAATATCATTTAAGACAATTTAAGAAACATTTAAAACAACATTGAAAAGAAAAACAAGGAAATGAATGTTTAGTGATAGTTGTAGTCAGGGTTATGCAGAGAACAATTAGAGTCAGGACTTGGAGTTTATAATATTTTTATGATGGT
This sequence comes from Hydrochoerus hydrochaeris, assembly GCA_004027455.1. Taxonomy (NCBI): domain Eukaryota; kingdom Metazoa; phylum Chordata; class Mammalia; order Rodentia; family Hydrochaeridae; genus Hydrochoerus; species Hydrochoerus hydrochaeris. Next base: position 108,812 of record PVLA01001516.1, on the reverse strand, counting down.
CACCCATAGTTAATACAAGAAAATGCAGGAAATCTATCCACAATGCCAAAGACATAGAAATTTAGCCAAGGGCCTGAATCCCACAGCAATGTCCCACATGAATCCAGATAAAGATCCAGAACTCACAACAGTGCCTCCCACGAGTCCAGCTGGAGGTCTAGAGCCCACAAGAAGGACTCATGCCAGTCTCTTTTTATGGATCCATGCTGGGATGGCCCAAAGGTCAGCAGTGGAAACTAGGAAGTCTATGCCAGCAGGGTGAAGGAGCTGTGCTGGTAGATTGAGGGTTCTATGCTGGAGCCAGAAGTCACACTCACAACAAAGACCAGGGCTGTCCTGGAAAGCACCACAGCCATCCTCAGCAACACGGAGGCCCCGAGCTCCTCCGACAACAAGCATAGTCAAGTACACGGCAGAAAGCCAGTGTAACGAGTTCATCCTGGAGACCAAGCTGCACATGTCTTCCTCTCCAGAGCCAGGAAGCAATGCTCTATATGAAGACCAAAGCTCGATACAAGAACCCACAACCCCTCAACACCTTAATGCAACTAATGTGAATAGCTTCTCCTTCTCCACATCTCTATTTATACTGGCAACTTTCCTCGGGTGAAACATCTATGCTCAGCACCATGCTGATGTAATCCAGCTGGCGTTAAGTTGACCACCAGTTTTCAATCCATAACAATAGTTATATGTAATATGTATTTTTCCAAAAATTAAAATGTGTTTTTAAAATATTGGCAATAGTAACTTTTAAAGTTCACGCGTGCTCCCTTATATTTTTAATTACCTTGATTAGGACTCTTCTGTTTGTTGCAAAATGTGTATTCCAGGAAATATTAGACTCAGGAGAAGCCTCAGAGTGCCTTGCATATTCTAAGATTTTGTGCATTGAAAGAGTAGACTTGATTTTAAAACTGAATGCCTTCAAGTTGAGATCATTAAATGTGGTGACACATATCCACTGAGTCCTCCGATGTGCTGAATTCTAACAACTTAGCTTCAATATACAGAACTTCTTCACTGCTACTTTCACAGCTTCTTTGACCTCCTTGTTTCTCAAGCTGTAGATCAGAGGATTCAACATGGGAATGACAGTGCCATAGAATACAGAGGCCACTTTCATGTTCTCCTGGGAGTGCTCAGAAGGAGGCTGTAGGTATGTGTAGGAGAGGGTCCCATTGAAGATGTTGAGAGCTGTGAAGTGGGAGGTGCAGGTGGAGAAGGTCTTCTTCCTCCCCGCAGCAGAAGACAGCCTTAGGATGCCAGCCAGGATGCAGACATAGGAAATAATCATAACTGACACAGTAAACGTCAAGTTAAATCCCACACAGATAAACATTAACATGATGCTGATGTCCATGCTTGAACATGAGAGGGTGAGAATTGGGGGACCATCACAGAAAAAGTGATTGACGAAGTTGGACTTACAGAAGGACAGGGAAAATGTAAAAACTGTGCAACAGAGAGGAATTTATTGATCCCATGAGGTATGAACAGCTACCAACAGGATACAAACTGTTCTGGACATGATTATGGGATAGCAAAGTGGCTTGCAGATGGCTGCATAATGGTCCACTGCCATCACTGCCAGGAGGTGGCAGTCAGTGGTTGCAAACATCACATACACCAATAATTGAGGTAGGCATCTTCTGTATGATGTGTATTTGTCTTCTGCCATGAAGTTCTGGAGCATCTTGGGAGTGATAGCAGATGTGTAGCAGATGTCAACAAAAGCCAGGTGTTGCAAGAAGAAGTACATGGGTGTGTGGAACGTGGGATCGGTGTTGATGAGCAGAATCATCCCAGTGTTACCCACCATGGATGTCGTGTAGACCACAAGAAATACCGAGAAGAGGACAGACCAGAACTGCTGTTGGTCACCAAATCCCAGCAGATAGAATTCGGTCACCTCACTGCCATTCTTTTCAGTCATGACTACCAAATGTCTGGACAGGGTGGAGAGAAGGATCAAGAAAATCAATAAACTTGCTGAGATTTCTTAGGTACTATAAGTTGTAATGATTCAAGTCAATACATTAGATTTGGACTTTCCCAGTAAACACTCACGTAAGGATTTAACTTTCTAACCGTTTCCCCTTATTTTCTGGAAAAGAAGTCACCACATAATCAGTGAATGTTAGGAATGAATGGATTAATTTTACAATGGAGAAAACCAACTTTCAATTTGGGATTCTCAGCCCATAGATTAATGTACTTTTCCAATATATTAAATAATTATTTGTATCTGTATTTGCATGAAGCAGAATTAAAATGTGATTGTATACTTTTTCAGCAGCCTGCCATTTTGTTAGCCATTTACAATTTTTATCAAGTGGTCCATGGTCTTTAATTTAGAAATAGTTGCAATAGGGGAATCTTCGTGAGTATGATTATAGAGTACACATTTGATGGCTTCATGTTTGTTTGCACTAACGTCACTTTAACACTAAGGCAGTCCCTTACACCCTGATCTGATCATCCTTCAGATAACCACGTGCTTTCAGTCTCCATGAAGTTGACTTTTCCTTCAGCCATGGCATAGTTTAAGGAAAAATCACACAGTACCAGTTTGATTTGTATGTAATAATAGCTTATTTTAAACCTTAAGCATCTTTGCTTTTCTCTGAGTTTTAGTCACCTTTTGATATGCAGTCAAGGTGCATGCTTTAATGATTGTTCATGTTGTATAAACTGTTAAACTCTTTTTAAAATCTTTACACTTAGCCTTCCCTAAGGTCATTGCTCTGTTGCTCATTGCATAGCTAAATGTGAAATGTAAAACCATGCAACTTTCAGACAGTAACTTACTATGTTTTTAGATCCTAAGACTTATTGAAGAATTGAGCATAAAACCAAAAGGATAACAGATATCAATCGATCAATCAATCAATCCATCAATCAAATGTTGTAAAAAATTAAAACTTTCGACTCATTACTGACCTTGACAGCGTTGAAAATCATGTTACAGAGTTTTCAAGACAGGCATCATGGCACCCTCCTGTAACCCCAGTTCTCTGGGAGGCTGAGGCAGAAGGATTACAAATTTGATCCTAACTCAGGTAATTTAACAAGATTCTGTCCCCAATTAATTTTTTCCTAGTTATATTCTAACAGAATTGCTAAAACTAAGTTGTCTTTTTTTAAGCAAAAAAATTTTTATCATAGGTATTTACCAGCAAAAATTTTCCATCCCTGTCCATCTAGAGCTCTGGCAATCCTAGGTTGAGCCTTTCTTTGAATGAGGTAGGTTGCAGTACGAGTCTTTGAAGGCTCAAACACCTCCCCACTGCTGGCTACAGCCCTCTCCTGCCTCCTCCTTCAAGGAAAGGATGGCACTGAGGTTGGTTCCCAGCTCTTCCTGGTTTAGTTTACCACTGCTGTTATAGAAAAGCCCTGCAACATTAATCCACTGAAAACATGGTAAAATTTATTCTCTGGAGATTTGGGGATCAAAAATCTGTAGTGAGGGTCACTGAACCAAAATTAAGGTGCATGAGATTTGTTTTTCTTCACCATTATTTTAAAATTACTTTTTAAATAGCCATTTTAACTGGAGAGAAGTGAAATCAGCACAGCAAAAAGACACTATTCCCACTTTTATTGTGACCCCATTAACTACAGGTAAGGACCAACCTACACACCATCAATAGATGAATGTATAAAGATAATATGGAATATGTACACAGTGGAATACTATTCAGCAAAAGGTAATACAATTCTGCCAATTTTCAGCAAAATGAATAAAACTCGAAGGCACTGTATTCAGTGAAATAATGCAGATACAGAAACACAAATATTGCAAATTTTCTATCATATGTGGAGGTTAAAAACAAGTTAACCTGAGTGTAAGACAGTGATTTGAAGAGGTTGGGAAACACAGATTGTACAGAGGGAGATTGCATTTGAACAGCACACATTTTGGGCATTTGCTGAAACATTACACTAAGTTCCCTAAATATGTACATGTAATATATACTCATCAAGAGCAGAATAAATATTAAGAAATAGAAAATAAAAAGCAAAAGATCTCAAGTGAGTAAATCCCTGAACAAGTGTGATATGGAGGGAAGAGCTACACACTGTATAATGGTGCAGAACAAGGATAAGCCTTCCAGTAAATCTACTTTAATTCAGTTAGTTTTTCATGAGTTTTCTCAGCCTGCCTTAGTTCAGTGCAGGAGGCCGAGGTCCAGTCTTCCAGCACTCAGGCTTACTATCTTTGGGTAGCCAAACCTAGTGTGGTGTGTGCTTGAACGGCTGTAGACAGACTGTACATGTTTTGTGTAGGAGACTACAAATCACATAGTGTTACCAGGATGAGATCTGCTAATACCTGGGCAAGGCTGTAGTGCTGCGGCAAGACGAGGAAGGTAGTCAGTAACTGCAGGAGAGAGGTTGCTAACACAGCCCTTGTAAAGTGCTCCTTTGTTACCTTGGAAGGGTAAACCACCAAAAAAAGTTGCATTCTTGTCAAATTTTGCTATCAACTGCTTTAATTTCAGAAGTCCTCTGAATTTAAAGTACATTAGACTCAGACTTAATAGTACTTTGGCCAGCCTTATTATCCAGAATACTTTTCATTTAGGTCAAGAGATCACCATTTCTAAATCAAGTAACAGGAAAAGCTAAAGTGATCCTTCCCAGAAGTTTCTGAATTGAACCCATAAATGTCTTCAAATGTTAAAAGATTAAAAAATTTTTTAAAACATGCATAAGTCTCCATTTCATAAAAATGGAGGAGAAATTGGACTGATAGGTGACATTCACTGTGTTATGTGTTTTACAGTGCACCTGTGAGTTAGCTCAGGACTGGCTTCCTGTCTGTCAAAAAGGAATAATGCTCGATTCGGCCTAGACACATCTCATAGGAAACAGCGTCGATGAATCACGTGGGTATTTTCAGTTATGCAGAATGACAAACTGTGGGGACAACCTACCATGATATCTTAAATCAGTCTGTGTGTTCTAGTCTCTTCACAGAAAAGACCTCTGACACCCACAATCATGGGTAAGTGAAATTGCACCGAGATGCAGGCTTCATCCTTTTAGGGTCCCCAGCAGATGTGGGTCTCCAGCTAGTGCTCTTTTACATTTTCCTCACCATTTATCTTCTCAGCCTCTTGAGAAACCTCAGCCCTATGTCCCTGATCTGTGCAGACTCTCGACTCCACACGCTCATGTACTTCTTTACTGGAAACCTGTCTTTCCTGGATCTCTGGTATGCTTCTGTCTACGCTCCTAAAATCCTAGTGACCTCTGTCATGAGGACAGAAGCATCTCCTTTTCAGGCTGTGTGCATGGCCCAGTTTTCTTCTCTACTGGGCTGGCCTACACTGAGTGCTACCTGTAGGCCACCGTGGCCTATGACCACTACATGGCCATCGCCAACACCCCTGCTGTATTCCCAGGCCAGGTCCCCAAAGGGATGTGTCAGTTTGTCACAGCTTCCTATGTGGGTGGCTTTGTAAACTCCACTGTCATCACCAGCGAGACTTTCATCCTGAGCTTCTGTGGTGACAGCATAAACGATGATTTCCTCTGTGACCTGCCCCAACTTGTCAAGTTGGTGTGTGATGTGGAAGCAGGTTACCAGGCTGCACTGTCCTCATCCTGGCCTCCTGCATCGTGGCCCCACTGTCCTCAGCCTGGCCTCCTACCTCTCCATCCTCGTGGCCCTACAGCGGACACCTCAAGGCCTTCTCAACATGTGGCTCCCACCTGGCAGCCGTCGCCCTGTACTACAGCTCCATCCTCTTCATCCACTCCTGGCCCAGCTCCATCTATGCCCTGGAGTGGGGCAAAGTGGTGTCAGTGTTCTACACCATGGTCATCCCGCATTGAATCCCTTGATCTACAGCTTGAGAAATAAAGATGTCAATGAGGCCCTGTGGAACATTTCAGTTAGAGCTAAGTTTCTTTAAGTGCAAGTACGTGATTATAGCAGGTGATCACTATATCCTTGTCACTAGCCTGGGCTTTCTGAAAGAAAAAAAAAAGAAAGAAAGGGAAACTATCCTTTTTGTGATGATAGCAGTCTGCATGTATGTTGGATACATAATAGTTACATTTTGTAGAATTGAGTTCTTGACTTTTTTTTCAATCACAATATGCCTTGTTTGTCCCAAATTTCCTTCCCTTCCTGCAAAAGGTCTGTCTCTCTCTTCCCTACAGTTTCTGTTTTATTTTGCTCTTTAATTAATTTACTGGGTTTCTCATTAGAGAAAAATCATATTTTTCTGATTTCTGCTGCTTTTGTAATGCAAGATAATAGGTTTCCTCTCCAATAGATGAAACAGAGAACATATATTGCTTAGAGTCGCTGTGGACTTCCAAAAAAAGAGCATTCTCTCCCCATACAAAAGAATTAGGAGACCCTAGCAGCAGTAAGTCAGTGATGTGAGGTGGGCAGGAAGATGTAAATGTCCATGAACACAGGAATAGAGGCACAAGTAGAGGCAGAATGAGTGAGATTGCACAAAACTTGACATGCAGGGGAAAACTCAGAATGGAAATCTTTACTTGGTGATGCAGGGATTGGTAAAAACTAAGGAGCTGTAAATGTTTATGTTTCTTTTTTCAGTTTTATGCATAAATTTAAAATAAGAGAATACTTCATTGTGAAGCATCACATTATTAATCTCCAGAGTCTTCCTGCTGTAGAACATGCATCTGTGGCAGCATAAAGAGGCTCCGCGGTGGTTAACCCAGCATCCCGAGGTGCAGGACTTTCCTAGTGCATTGCTGCATGGCAGGTGGGGTAAAGAGAAAAGTATTTTTTCCACAGCTACACAGGCCAGATGTCCGAGTTCAAAGCACTCATGGGGCCGCTTCTCTCATGGTCTTTCTCTTTGACTTGCAGATGGCTGCCTGGCTGCGGGGGTCTCCCAAGCCCCTTCCCCTGTGGCCTCACATCCTGGGTGACACTTTGTATCTTCAAATTCTACTTGGCTAACAGGCCAGTCGGGTGGGGTTAGGCCCTTGCTAACTGCTGAGTTTAGCTTAACCACGTCTCCCTAGGCCTGATCTCCACCTGAGGTCACGCTGCAGGTCCTGGAGTTCAGGTTTCAGTGCAGTGAGACTCGATTCAGCTTTAACACCAGGGAAGTGCAGGACCTGCCCAGTGAAGGAGCCAGGGAAGGCCATTCTGGGCAGAGAGAAGAGCAGGCATCACTGAAAAAATTATAGAAACTCTCAATAGTACAATTCAGAGAAATACCATTACCAAACACATTTAATGATTATATTGTCACATAGTGATCCTGCTCACTTGATCATATCCTAGTTAGTATATTATGCTTCCCCATACTCCATGCAAACTCTTAATTGTGTCCTTGGGGACAGAGGCACATGTATCTGGATGCTGTGTGGAAGAGCTTCAAAGGGCTGTTGAGGAAACATAAAGCTGTACAGCAAATACCACAAAGGATGGACAGTGCCCCTTCCCAGAACTGGTGCTGCTGATCAGAGGTAAGCATATGACACTGAGGGCGGCCGAGTGGTTTGGCCTTGGCGTGACGGCAACTGGACTTAGAAGGGGAATGCAGTGTGGCATGGCTGTCAGGTGATCGTGGTCATGCCAACACCAGAGATGTGCAAGTGCACACATACACACACAGACACTCACACACATCCACACACACACGGGCTCCACTCTAACTCAGATTCCATCCAGTGATATATTTTTTTCCTAATACACAATTTGAAAGTCAGTCTGATATTTGTGCTGAAAGATCATTCAGTAACAGTGGGAAGAAGCCAAGGACAAAGAACTGAGTTCCGATCTGTCTGTTCATGGCACTACCTCAGGCTGCATTCCCTCCTAAGAGCTCATCTTTAGGTGCTGGAGAAACACATCCTTTGCACAGGTTCTTGAGTCCAAGTGAAGGCGACAGGGAGCAAATATGCTCCCAGTGTGTGTGTGCAGAGGTTTAGCATGTGTGGTTGTGATGTTGTCTGTGCCTTTTATCATATTCACATACAATCAACAGTCTACCTTAAACTCCAGGTGGATGCGAAGTCTTAGGAGTGAGTCTTACCTTTTATGTATTCATTCATTCTTCTTATTACGTTACCATGTACCATGCCAGAAAGTACACTTTGTTTTTCTGAGAATTTTAAGCTATGTGAGAAGTAGACACTACATCAGAAAAAACAGGTGCATGATACAGAGATAATTAATTAGATATTCTCTCAATATATTCCGGGCATTACTGCCTTGTGAGGGATTGGTTGTAATGCTGGTATACAGCAGTAAATAAACAGACTTTTTTTTCTTGTGGAGGAAATGTTCTGGTAGGGAGACACAGGCTTTAAATATGAAAAATAAGAGCTAGCATGATGTAAATTAGAAGGCAAGAGATAGAAACGGAACAGGATCTGTGTAGTCAGAAGGGTGAGGATTATTGGAGAGAAATGGGCATGGAATCTTTCAAAAACTGAGTGATTAATATATGAACCCTAGCAAGTGACATATGAAAAAGATCTAGAGGACATGAAATATGCAAGTTTCTGGAGTATAGTGTTTCAGGGAGAAGGGATACACTGCTTAAAAGACAGATGCAAATTTGGTAAGGCAGAAAATTCACCAATACAGGAGCAGAATGAAGGACCAGGAGACCAGGCTGAGTTCTAGGAGATAATGTGTTTTAGAGCGAGCTCAGCTGTGGATAATTGCAAGGTCACAGTGTGTGTGTGTGTGTGTGTGTGTGTGTGTGTGTGTGTGTGTGTGTGTGTGTGAAAAATTAGGCATCTTTACGAGGTTGTAAGTACAGCAGTTGCTGTGCCTCATTGATTTACTGGACCGTACTGGCTACTGTGTCCACCATGTACTGGAAGGCACGAGGGTGCAGACCAGTTACATGGTGACTGCAGTCCTCTTGGTGAACATGACCATGGCCTGAGCCACAGTGGTAGCCGTAGAGGTAATGGGGGTGGAAAGGCTAAAGGAAGGGGCATCAGGGTTTTAATGCTGAGAGAATGAAAAGTATATAGTAGAGGACGGGAATAAATTGATTCTAAATTTTGAATTCAGAAAAAAAGGCGATTTCATGCACTGATCTGGAGAAGGACTATGTAGATCAAATTTGAAAGTGAACATTAACAATTTAGCACTAAGCATAGGAAGTTTAAATACTTGCATCTGTCCTTAATCTTTTATTAGCTTTGTTAGCACTGGAAATAGAGACATTTTCTATGAGAGAAGTTTTTCAATCTAAGCCTAAGAAGAAAATCCACTGATAAATTTCTGAGAGTATTTGAACCCTCTAAAATTTTGTGCACTTATAGGTGTGGGTATTGGGAGAGTTATGTTTTACTAGTTCCTAGAGAGCTATGTGATTTCTTACCTTTCAGTCATTAGTTATTTTCATATGAAGAAATCAAGGAATATAGGGGCTAAAAAAGGGATTGATTTGTTTTTTAGGGAATCAAGAATGGAAATGCAAATCTTGAGGAGAAAATACAAATGCAGCTGTTTTTGCTGCTTCACATGTATCCAAAGACACATGGGGATAGAGGGATTTTTAGTCTGCTATAGAACATTTTATCATGACAGCTAAAGCCCTCTACAGTGTCCTGCTGGTTTGTTTCAGAGATGCTAGCTAACTGGAATCATAACTGGTTGCTACTGGGAAATGGCCTAAACACTTTGGGAGAAATATGCTCCTGAGAATAGAGATGAATTTCCTACTCCACACATGTGTCTGGTGTCAGGTTTATGTAACAGGTACATCATGCTTTGACCCCAGGACAATGAAGCTTTGTATTCTAAACCAGTCTTATTTTTGTATTATGGTACTGTGTGACATAAATATTAAGCTTCTATATTTTAATAATATTCTTAATGATACCACTGTCCTGACTTCAATTGTTTATTTGTAGAAACTTGACTTTATTATTTTTTGTGTAAACTCAGAAATTATAAATACATTTTCCTCAGATTTAAATTAGCTACCATTTCATAGATACACTACCTGTTCACTATATTATTTGTGCATTTTAGCTATGTAATATTGGAACTTTCTTGTTTCAATACAAAAACTGGTGTTGGCTTTTTTCCAGTGGTGATAATCAAGTTTTTCTCAGTGAATATGGAACTGGGAAATCGCATTTTCCTGACCACCAAATTCATATTGATGGGCATCTCAGCAGACCCCTGCTGGCAGCTGACCATCTTTGGGATAATTCTAGAGATCTACTTGGCAACATTGTCCGGGAACCTGACCCTGGTTACCTTAATCCGGATTAACTCCCAGCTACACACACCTATGTACTTTTTCATCGGCAGCCTGTCGTTCTTGGACTTCTGGTACACCTCTGTGTACACCCCCAAATCCTGGCCAGCTGTGTTTCTGAAGATAAGCGCATGTCCCTGGCTGGATGCGGGGTGCAGCTCTTCTTCTCCTGCCCTGCTGCCTACACAGAGTGCTACCTGCCAGCCGCCATGGCCCAGGACCACTAGTGGCCATCTGCAGCCCACTGCTGTACTCAGGCACCGTGTCCTCCTCCCTCTGCACCGGGCTTGTCGCTGGCTCCTATGTAGGTGGGATTCTGACCATCATCACCCACACTGCCAACACTTTCCGGCTGCGCTTCTGTATAAAAGCATCATTGACCACTTTTTCTGCAATGTCCCACCATTTGCAAAAATGTCCTGCATGGACACCCGGGTCTATGAAACAGTGCTGTGGGGTGTGGTGCGGTTCACAGTCCTCTCCTGCCTGCTCAGCATCCTCACCTCCTATCTGCACATCCTCCTGGCTCTCCTGAGGATCCGCTCAGCCTCAGGCAGGCACAAGGCTTTCTCCACCTGTGCCTCCCACCTGGTCTTGGTCATACTGTTCTACGGATCCCTGCTCTTCATGTATTGAAGCCTGAGCTCAGCTACTCCCTGGAGAGGGACAAAGTGGCTGCCCAGTTCTGCACCACGATCAACCTGCTGCTCAGCCCCTCATCTACAGCCTGAGAAACAAAGGTGTCAAAGCAGCCTTCAGGAAAGCAATGCAGACCATCCGACCGCAGGCATGAGGGTTATTGTTTCTTGCTGAATACTGTTATTATATTTTCCAACTAATATATGCTGGGACTATGTTGGTGACCATTTCTGTATTTCCTTCCATTTTAACAAGTTGTATTTTAAAAATGAAATGTTGAACAAGCTGCTTTTTAATTGTCATCACTTGTTGTAACATGAATTCTTTTAATCTTACAGTGCTGGGTTCTTTAATATGCTGTAATATGTTATTTTACTTCTTTGTAGTACAAGATTTCATGAAATTCATTCTGGTGGCTGTCATTGGGAGATCTCAGAAGAAAGTACATAGTTCCAAGGATATACTTACAATTTGATACTGACACTTGGTGAACAATGTTTATTGGGTGAACTTTGGAATCACAAAGTGCTTTGGAATATTCTCAAGATGTTAAATATTTATTTTCAGTAAGAATTTCCCTCTAAAGTCTTCCATAACGTTCCAATTACTAAATGTGTCTAGGAGTGTTTTTTGATGTTCAACATCATTTTTATTATTGAATTGTAGATTTCAAAACTGAATTATTTTTGATAGTGTTAAGATGGTTAAAATAAACTGATAGCATAATTTCTGATGAGAATATGGAATAAGAGGAACTTTCATTTCTTCTTTATGGGAACTCAAATTGGTGCATCAGCCTTGGAAGACTGTTCATTTCTTATAAAGTACACTCGGTTTTACCAAACAGTCCAACAATCATTCTTTTAGATATTCATCCAATTAAGTGGAAAAGTTAGTTCTACACAAAGACCTGAAAACAAGCTATCTTTGTAGACCTGTGTCTCTTGCATCACTTTGATATTAGGGAGAGTGTTCTGGAGTGGTGTGGATTGCAAACTGACAACCAGTAATAGGAATAAATACAGTTTAAATCCATGGGACATATGTGCCTCAGGATTATGTCACCCCAAGGAGTATTCTCAAGGGTGAACATGTCTTCCAGGTCTTTTCCCTTGGGCTGCACAGCAGTGCCACCCATAGGAGGTGAAATGGCACCACCAAATTAAATGAAACAGCAAGAAAAAAAATTCACATTATAGAAGCCCATGTTTCCTCTGCATGTATCTCTGTCCTGGCCAAATGTCAAAAAGTGTCACATTTTTCCTTGTGGGCTTGAACCAAACCAAAGCCTTAGCTATCATCAGGCACTGATACCTGAATGCTCAAACTCCATAGGTTGGGTCCCCTATCCCCACAGTGCAGACAAAAACTAATTTGAACATCTCTTGCCTTGTTATCCTTTGCAATAACATACTGCTAACCTGAAAATCCCGTGGGCTTCTCACCCTGGCAGTTAGCAGATCTTGGAAACCCAGTAGGGCCTGTGTAGGATGGGTTATGGTACTGCCAGGGGGACTTCTCTTCATGGCTCTTGGGGAACCTCTACCACATTTTTCAGGAGAAGGGACACAGTGTAGAGCCATGCTAGAACATCAGAACATTTTAACTATGAAAAAAGACCTTGTAGCTCAATTTTCAAAGTACAATTGATATCTTTAATGTTTTACACAACACCCTTTATAAAAATGCAGGTGAAAGAGTAAGTTTTACAAGTGAAGAGTTTTTAGCTTAAAGTTTAGAACTTTGTTATTGAAAGACTATCACAATTAATGACCATCGAATGTTAATGAAATTTGTTAAAATAAATCACATAGGAAGAATAGTAGACAGTGAACCACTTGTTTTACCTGCAGATTTCTCTTTAATTTTATATCTTATCATACATAAGTTTTATGTTTATTTCTATCAAAAATATCTTGAGAGGCTTTATTCATCAGTCACATAGGAAACCTAGCAGTAATTGATTAATAGTAGTTAAGATTTACTTTCCAAATATCAGTGCTCTGTGGTATGACTTCATCATGTCCTCATACTAATTATTACATAGAAAAAATAAATGTATCGATATTTAGAAGGAAAGTTATTCACCTAGGGATGGTGTAGACAAGAATAGACTTTTCCAGAGCACAGTGTCTACCAGGACTCGATGTAGGTGGAGGGATACTTTTTTCATGCACATGTGACTGTCCTGTGGATACAGGGTACTTTCACACTTGTCTATTGCATATCATGTAGACAGTAGGGCTCTAAATTTGTGACAATTAAATATCTCAATATGCACTCAAAAGGTGATCTACAAGGCTGTTATTGTGTGATAAGATGTTCTAATCCAAAACTTTATAGTGATTTGTGAATATTTACAGATTTTTCTAGGAATTATGTGAAAAGATAGGAAATAATATTAGAACATCACTGAATTGTCAAATTACATGGAGTGATACATGCTCCATTTATTTTTTCTACTGGTTTGGGGGTCAAAGAAAGGGGAGAGCTTATTACTTTTACTTTCTCAATTGCATTACTCCAAGTGTGATGACTTTTGTTCATTTTATGCATCTTATATTCCCAGCATGTACAACAGAGCATGACACAGGATGGAGGCAGAGTTCTTATTTACTGATCAGTGAATGCATGAGACCCTTACTCAGGTGAGAAATGACTTGACCAGGCTGATGCTCTGAGTGGCTTCACACGGTGTCATTTTACTCTAAAACTACCACAGAATTTTGTTTGAAAAATCTACATGCTTTTCCTGGCACTACTAAGCCCAGGTTGTTTGTTTTTTTTCTGTTGTAGATTCCTATAGAAAGAAAAAAGATAAGAAACTGGTCAACGAAATAATCAGCTCCATCAAATATTTGTTTATCAGAATGAAACAGGTCTGTAAAGAAAGTGTTTTCCCCATATTCAATAGACTGTCACAGAAACTGAGAATATGACAAATCAGAGCTGACTGCACAGGGCAGGACTGAAAAAGCAGTCGGTTTTCAGGCAGTGAACCAAGACCAAAGGCTTAAGTTTATCACTAGTCTACCGTGTAAAGCCTCCATTTCCTTCCGTGTAAAACAAGAATGATTTGTATCTCCCTTGCATTGCTGTAAAGGAGTCAGCTCTACTAAAGGCTGAGCAGAGTGCCAGGCAAATCTTTACCAGTTGAGTAACAAGTGAGTCTCAATTTTTCTTGTTGCACAATATTAGTGGACCAGTTTCTCTAATTTAGCGGGTTGTATGTAATCCCTAAGAAACCTGTTTTGGTGAGAGCAGTACAAGTCTGTGATTCGTGCTTGTTCCTAGATCACAAAGGCAAAAACTGAAGTGCAGACCCGTTCTCTTAGTATTTCATTGTTTTTGTTTTTTTAATACAGGAGCCTGAACAGATATGTGTTTCAGTCTTTTGTGAACAGTTTCTACAGTTGAAATCTTAGAGCATGTCATATATAAAATGAATAGTACAGCATCATAAGAAAGTATCTGTCCTGTGTCAATACTGATGTTACACAGAAGTAGAGCAATGGTAAGGCCTTTTAATGTGAAACATTTGAAGTGGATGTGATTTGTGTTTAATGCCACCTCCATCTCAGCCCCCTTGATACAATTACCCTCAGTGCCTATCACTGAACCCAGAAAGACTCTCCATCCCTTTGACCCTCTTTTACCTCCATGCAAGGTTTTCCCTCTTGGGCCTATCTCATCTAGATAATTAAATTTTACTACAGTCCAGTACCTTTGAGATTCTTATAAAAAATCATCATTTTCTCCTCTAAATAAATGCTTTGTCATTTGCCTTGGGCCACACACACACACACACACACACACACACAAACAGCCAGGGTATAGTTTTCCTTGGTGTTTACCCTGACACTACTATGTATACTGGGGAAAGCACTGAGCTCTGTATTCGTTAATCAGTACAATAAAATCAAGATAACTGGACCTATATGTTAACCAGTTAACATGCTTATCTTCCTAACATTAATAGGATAAAAAGGAAATTTTCATAACAAATTTAAGACCCCATTTTCTCTTTAGAAAACAGCTTTCTTGTCAGAGGTTTTATGAAAAAAAAAAAAAACTTATGCCTCCACACTTTCTTAAAGAATAGCAAACAGAAGGAAATTTACATTTTTCCTGACATCTTTTGTCCCTTATACTAATATCTGCTTCTTCATTCTTATGCTTTAATTTCACTTGAGATATTACTAAAGTATGATTGTGTTAGTGGAGCCTGGTGGTTGCTTGCTTGTTAGAAAATGTAGACTATTTTCTCCTTGTGATTTTATCTATGTACATTTCTTTCTTTTTCTCATATACAGGTTCTCCTGTATATGAACTTCTGATATTTTCAGAAATTAAAATAAGAAGGTAATAAAGATATTTCAAAAAAGACCCTTTGTCCAGCACTTATCACTTATTAGTATGAAAGAGGATAAAGGATTGATTGCAAGGAGCAAACAAATTTTCTAGCTTTACCAGCTGAATTAAGCAACTTACCTAATATTTCCAATAAGAACATCTTCTCTGTGGAAGTCAAAGCTGTCAGCCCAGAACCTCTTATGCCAATTTCCAGATTCCCAGGGCTGTAGATCACTGAAGACTTGGGAATCTCACAGTTTGTGGCGGAGCTAAAAGGACTGTTAAACAAAACTGTGTGTTGAAAAATCAGATGCTGTTTGGGAAGATGGAAAAGAGAATTTGGAGCCTCTGTTTCCCTCATGAAAAAAGTAAGCAACCATAAATTCTGTCCTCATTCTCTCCTGTGTAGAAGCTAAACTAAAGGATATGTACAGAAACACTACACATGTTCACATTGTTCCTGGGTGCATATCTGCATTTTGAAGCACATGTGACTGTCCATACCAGCATTTCTGTGACAAGGTAGCTGTCATTTGCATCTCTGAATTCATTCTACGGCCTCAAACACCTCCTTTTGCTGAAGAATCCTCAGCTGTGTTCACATCAGTGGGTTTAAATAAGCTAGTGATGCTTTCCTAATATAGACGAATAAACAGAAATTCAAATACAGATGGTTCATATTTTATTGATATGAAAAAATCTAATAAATACAAGGAACTGTGTTCTTCAAGCTGTCCTGGCAAAATAAAGAGCTCCTCTCAGAAGAGGAAAAATGAAGAACAGTGATGACACAGGGCTCTGGTAAAGCAAATCAATGTGTGTCAGCTCTTTGTCTGGATTAGAATTAAAAAGCCAATCTAGAAAACTAAATTATTAAGGTCCCCTCAAGTGATTAAAGAAAGGAAAAATTTCTGAATCCTACATCAATCAGTGTGGCCTGAGTCATCCTTAACTGTTCATTCTCCTCAGGTTACTGCACTTAAAACCCAATCCATATATGCTTGGTAGATTGCTGCCAATAAGTATTGATGAGAGCCTACAACTGCTTAGTGTGCTTTCTTCATTTTTAGTTTGTTAAATTTTTTTACATCTTTTTTTATTACTAGTGCATCCTTGTCCTTGGATTTAACTCCTTATCTTTAGGTAAGCTGGAAGAGAGAGACACACACAATCCCCAGTGCTATCTTAATGGATTTGTACCCATCACATCAGAGGAGTAGGAAAAAATAAATTGGCTGATATTAGAGGAGAAAGAAAAGAAATGAAAGGTGATTTTTTGGGATGCCAGAATTATTACATAGTTCTCTATTTCATATTAAATTCAGACATTGCTTATAAAAGATTATTAAAATTAAATTATATGGCATAGCAGAGATAATTATTCATTCAGTAAACTAAAACAAAGAAGTTGATACAAAGGAGATTTTTCGTTGAATTTCATTTAATAGAAAATTTTTTTTGATAATAGACTTCCCCAGCCCTCTTTGAAGTGGCATGTGATAAGCAAAAACACTTAGCAAAGATCGGAGGACTGGGTGCTAATCAGACACCAGCTTTTGATAAGTTAAAGAATTTTTTCAGAGCTTCTTTCACATCTTTATTCCTCAGACTGTAGATCATGGGGTTCAACATGGGGAACAGCACAGTATAAAAGGTGGAAACCACCTTGTCCCTCTCAAGGGAGTAGCTGGAACTGGGCCGAGAGTAGATGTAGAGGATGGAGCCATAGTACAGGGTGACAGAGACGAGGTGGGAGGAGCACGTGGAGAAGGCCTTGAGGCGGCCCTGGGTGGAGTGGATCTTCAAGATGGCAGCGATGATGAAGAGGTAGGAGGCCAAGATGAGCAGGGTGGGGGAGATGACATTGGAGGCCAACAGGAAGTACAAAACAGACTGGTAGCTGTCTCTCACATCACATGCCAACTTCACCAGGGGTGGGACATCACAGAAAAAGTCATCAATGACGTTGTCTCCACAGAAATCCAGACTGAACGTGTTACTGGTTAAGATGATTGCACTGAGGAAGCCCCCAGTGTAGGAGAGCACAACCAGACAGACGCACAGACTCCTGGGCATGGCCTGAGCATAGAGAAGGGGGCTGGAGATGGCCACGTGGCGGTCATAGGCCATGGCGGCCAGCAGGTAGCACTCACTGTAGGCCAGTCCAGCAGAGAAGAAGAACTGGGCCACACAGCCTGCAAAGGAGATGCTTTTGTCCTCAGAGATACAGGTCACCAGGATCTTTGGGGTGTAGACGGAGGAATACCAAAGGTCCAGGAAGGACAGATTTCCAATGAAAAAGTACATGGGTGTGTGGAGCTGGGCATCATTACAAATCAGCGTGATGAGTATGTTGTTTCCCAGGAGTGTCACAGAGTACACGCCCAGGAACACCACAAACAGGACCAGCTGCTTCTCGGGATCTGTCGTGAAGCCCAGCAGGATGAACTCGGTCACTGTGTGATTGCCCCTCTCCATGGCTCCTGGAATTCACCTAGGATGGAGTAGACAAAAGTTGATTCTTTCCTTCAGGATCAGTGAGGACATCCTTTGTGCAAGGTCCTGAGATATAGTTTAACGGTAAAGGAGAATCCTGCCTGCTGCGGGTCGCATGAGACTGTGCTTCAATACACTCATTACAATGGTATGCATTTGATAACAGTCAAATGATTATGCACTTTAGAAGTTTGTTTCATTTCCTTTCATGAAATGTATCAGGCTCAAATGATGTCTCAGATTCCTGAAACTTTTTGTATTTGTAAAATGCATCAATCTTTTACTCACTCAGTTTTAAAGGTATCTTTTGGAGTACAAATATCTTTTAAGTCTTGAGGGACTTAAAAGTGGAGGGACACTTTTCCCCCTGCATTGAAATGTCCTATGGCTCTAGGGTACTTTCCCTCTGTTCGCTGTATAGGGTTCATCTAGTGGTGTCTCAACATTAGTGACAGTTAAATATGCAGACACATAGTTGTAATGATCTTCTCCAAGGTGGTTACCATGGCATACAACGCTCGGGTCCAAAGCGCTACATTCCACTCTGTAAGTAGAGATATAGCTTCTAGAAATTATGTGCAAAGTAGAAAATATTTTTAGAATATCACAAAGTGGTCAAATTACCTGTAGTGATAATACTTCCATTTAGTTTTCCCACCAGGTTTTTGTGTTAAAGAGAAATAAGTTTACTAAGACATAAATGGCTAGCAATTTTTATTTTTTGTGTCTTACATCCCCATTGTACAGAAAAGTTTTTAGCAAAAACAGTCATATGGTTAATACTGATGAGGGACTGTGTGAAACGCTAGAAGGGAAAATGGTGAGACTGATGTTCTGATTGCATTTAAGTGGTGTCATTTTACCCCAAAACTACCATAGAATTTTGGTCAATAGTCTACATGCATTCCCTGGATCTACTAAGCCCAGGTTCTTTTTGTTCTTTGCAGAGTCCTCTAGGAAAAAATGGTAAAAATGAGGAAAAAAATCTCCAAATAATTAGTGCCACTCAGTATTGGTTTCCCCAAGTGAAATAAGTCTTCCAAGAAAGTGTTTTCTCAGAGTGCAACACGCTGTCATTACATCAGGACGGATCGGGAATGCGAGCACACTGTATAACTCAGAGTGCTGGCTTGGTCCCGAAAGCAGAAAAAACTTTCATCTTTTATGTAGTTTACTAGAAACTTCCATTACTTCGAACATAAGACAAGAATGACTTACACTTCCTTGGAATCATTATAAATGAGTCAACTTATTAAAGACTAAGCACAGAGCCCGGCTTGTTATTAGCCCCAGAGTAATAAGTGACTCAATTTTGCTTTGTGCTGAGCAGATTCTCTAGGTTAGTGGGTTGTAGACCATCCCACAGAGCCTGTTTTCATGAAAACAACACATGGGCTTGAGATTCAGCCTTCTTATAGGTCACAGAGAAAAATGCTGAAATGAGTATTTGTGCTATTATTATTAATATTAATCTGATGGGATTAAAACACTATAAAAGATTCGTGGAATTAGCATGTGAAAAAGTACTTCATAACATTGTGATTCTCACAAGATGAGCTATAAACCATACTGTTTCAGTCCTATGTCAACAGTTTGTATAGTTATAAACTTTGTGGAACTTCGTTAAAGTCCTCTGAACTTACTATTTAAATCTACTTAATGAAATAACACTCATTTCTTTATGGGATTTTAAGAAATATTAGAGGAGACATTATACTTAACATAGTCCAGTGTTGTATAAAATATCTGTCCTGTGTCCATCCTGAGGTCACACAGTAATAAAGCAATGGCATTGCCTTTGTGTAACTTCTGGTAAAGGCAGCCCTTTGGCCCCTTGATTTTCACTCCTTATTTCACCAACACCACCTCCTGTCCCAGCCAGGACCACCTTCGCACAGCACCTGCTGTGGGGCTCACAGTGTCTCTCTGGCCCTTTGTCTCTGTCCTGCCTCCACTGAAAAGTTTTGCTTAACTCTTTTAGAGAAATGATTAACTTTTTTGATTTGACGTACCTTTGAGAGCCTTATAAAAAACCATATAACTTTCACCCTTACAAATGCTTGTATCTCAGCTAGACAACAGACACAGAGACAGACTGGGCATTTCCTTGGTGTCTGCCCCAATCCTCTGCACACAGGGAGAAATGCCAAGTCCTGAGTGCTGAACTTGTTAATCAGAACAAGAAAATCAGGTGGTTTATGTTAACCAGTCACCATGATCTCCTTCCTAACATGTATAAGCTGAAAAGCAATTTTCCATGCAAAGTATTATAATGCTTGTGACTCCTTAGCAATAAGCTTCACTGTCAGAGGTCTCCTTGGAAACTACCTATGCCTCCACTTTCTTAAACAATGGAAAACTGAACAAATTTTACAATTTTTGATATTTGTTGTCCCTTATACTAATAATATCTGCATTTTCATCTTCTTCCCACAAGTACACTCAAAATCATAACAAAGAATTTTGCTTTGCTTAGTGGGTCCTGCTTGTTGGTTGTTTGGTGGAAAACAGACTATTTTCTTCTTGTGATTTTACCACTGTTAATTTCTTTCTTTTCATCACAGATGGTGTGATGTCCTGAGGTATGTAATCTCTCGGTATTGTCAGAAATTAAAGTAGGAAGATGATAAATCTATTTCAGAAAAGACCCTTTATTTAGCATTCACATATTACTAAGAAAAAGGGTGCAGGTCTGATTATGAAGACCAAATAAATTTTCTATCTTTAGCATCTGAATTAAACCACTTACCTACTATTTCCAATAAGAACATCTTCACAGAATTCAGACCTGCCAGCCTAGAACCTTTTATGCCAATTTCCGGATTCCCAGGGTTACAGATCCCTGAAGCCCCTTGGGACTCTCATGGTTTGCAGAGGCACTAACAGGGTAATTAAACAAAACTGTGTTGGCAAATTGGGTGCTTCTCAGGAAGGTGGAGAAGAGAATTTGGAGACTCTTTCCCTTGTGAAAAAAGTGATCAACCATAAATCAGATTCCCATCCTCTCCTGTGTAGAAGCTAACTAAAGGATGCATACAGAAACACTGCACATGCTCACTTCATTCTCGGGTGCACATGTGTCTGTCCATACCAGTATTTCTATGACTTGGTAACTGTCATTTACATCTCCAAATCCGTCCCCAGCCTCAAGCACCTCCTTTTGCTGCAGAATCCTCAGCTGTTTTGCTACATCAGTGGGCTCCTTTATTCTTTGTCTACTTGCTGAGTTTATCTGGTGAGCGCCAGTGTCTGGGAGGAGCACGAGGACAGGTCCCCTGCAGTGAGGGCCAGATGGCTGCTTCTCTGCACGTCATCCACCTTCAGATGTCTCCCCTGGACTCATAGCTGCTCCCACTTCTCATACTCCTGGAGAAGAGCTGGCAGCAGCACTCAGAGGTTATTGGTCCTGGGATTGTCACACAACTCTTGGGAATTCACTGCACCACACACATTCCTTTGTAGCAGTCGGGGTACTTCACCCCGTGTGAGTGAGTTAGGCTGTCATAGACACCTGTCAAGTCCATGAATGGCAAGGGTCCTAGGAGGAGTTTAAGGAATTCAACCCTCAAATGGAGTTAGATTGTTAACATATTTAAGGAACAGAGGGGGAAATGCACAACATGGAGCAATGCGACTTGGGAAATACAGTGAAGTCAAATTTTCCAGAATCATCATCAATACCACCATATTAGGAATGAGTGGCAGAAAGTGTTGAGAGTCCAGTGAGCTGTGATAACAGCACGTGCACACAGGGTATAAATATCAGGCGGTGAGCGGGTTCTGCTGAGATGTAATCCAATCACTCACCAACTGAAGACTCCAGCAGGCCACCCTAATGTCCCCATCTCCTGGGACCCCTGAGGAAGGAAAGTCACAAAAGAGTGCTGTAGCCCAATTCATGGCATCGCAGCCCAAACAAATGCCTTAACTTGGAGTATATAAATGGAACACCTGTAATTTGAAAGTTCATGGTGTGGAATGTCCCAAAGCATGAAGCTTTTTGAGTGGTCAGATGAGTGTAACATCTGAAAAAGTGTGAGGCCCTGAAGCCTGAGAGGGAACATTTTGGCAGGGAAGGGCAGGAGTGGGAATTTTGAGATTCAAATTGTACTAAATTTCTTTCCAGAAACAATGCTTTCATCCCATTATCTAAGGGACTGTGAATTTCTCTTGGTGAGTGCATTTCCTTCCCTCCACCTGGGCTCCTGCTGCTGTCAGGCTGACTGACGGCTTCTCCGCACTGCCCATCCCTGACCCCATCTCCCCACGTTCTTTCTCCACACAGAAAAACTTGCGAATCACCCTGGTGAGATGGCACCATCCATCTGGTAATATTTACCAGACTCAAACTCTGAATTATTGAAATCTTTGGGGAAGCAGGCGTGGATTCTTAGATTAAGAACCATGAAATACCAGACATCTTGTGGCCATATTTACGGTTCTTTGTGCATTCATGAAGGATTTAGAATATATTTCATCAGCTTGAATTCTTGGAAAAACTGTAACAATTTTCTAAATGCATGAACAGAATATTGAACTGAAAAAGGCCACAGTCAGTGGGGCCAAATGCCAGGCAAATCTGGCGTACTGCTGGGACAGTGCCTGAGGTTCAGGATGCAGAGGTGCTGCACTCAGTAAAGGGTGCAGCAGGATCTAGCGCTGCTACCATCACCCCTCCACCTCTCATCTTGCTGATCCCAGAGCCCCAAGGGCAGCAAGTTCACTGCAGGATTGACGGATGACATCCTCATGTGTCATCAGCATCCTTGTAAAGCTCTGCAGTGACTCCTTCATAGGCAAGGGAAGGCGCTGATGGACAAGGAGGAGGACACAACCCATATACACCTCAACATCTAGATGGTGCCCCATATTTTGTTGGAGAAGCATCAGTGGCCATTTTCCTGTATTGGGAAGGAGATGGAAAGCAATAAAGGCCACCATATTTCATATAAGAAAAGACATTTAATTTGCACTTGGGTGAGAGTAACTCATGAGGTCCTGGTGTGGAAAACAATCTCATGTAATTGTCTGACCTAAGGAGCATTACAGCCTCTTAAACCACAGGTGGGTAGGAAGTGAGGCTCCCTTTCTCTGGCAAAGACCAGAGAATTAATTCAACTGGTTTCCAGTTGAATTACATCCTGTTGAATTACATCCTGTGTGTTTCTTTCTTGGAGGGTCCTGACTAACACAACGACTTTTTCATGAACCAGATCAGTATCATTTATCGACCTATGAAGCCTGGACTCTAAGTCAGCAGGTTTGAAGGAAGTCCTAGGAGATATGGTTTGAACTTCATACTTATGATTCTGCTTTTTGATCTACAATATGAGCAGCATGGTGTTAGGTCATGGTATGAAGTTTAAATTTCATGCTGATTGTAACGGAATCCAGGCAGTTTCATCCTTGCTGCAGACTCAAATACCTTGGTTCACCAACGCTTCTGTCTACAAACAATTACACTCGCAAACTTGAGCATTCAGCAAAATTTTCCTTCCAGTTGCAAAGTGCATCTGGTGAGAAAGGCAACCATGGCTACCTTCTCCACAGGATCAGGAACACAGTCAACTTTCCCTAAATTGAAAAACAAATTAAGATTGTCAATGGAGGTACCCATGTGCTAAGGTCCTCCCAGATAATTAGAGAAGCAAGAAAAATACCTGAATCCTACGTGATGCACCTGTGCTGCTCCTTTTGCTTAATTCTTAGTTTTTATTCCCTTTGCCATCTTTACGGCAAACCACTCCTAAAATCCAATCCATTTGTGCAAGGTAGCCACAGCTAGATTTTTTGTTTGTTTGTCTTTGTGTTTTGAGATAGGCTCTTATTACACAGTACAGGCTAGCCTTGAACTCACGGCCATCACCCTGCTTCAATCTCTAGTATTCGGGATACCAAGTGTGCTTCCCCTGGCCCGGCTGACCTTTACTGAGGGGGCAGTGTGCAGCAGGGTGTAGAGCACT
Organism: Hydrochoerus hydrochaeris; assembly: GCA_004027455.1. Lineage (NCBI taxonomy): Eukaryota > Metazoa > Chordata > Mammalia > Rodentia > Hydrochaeridae > Hydrochoerus > Hydrochoerus hydrochaeris. The sequence goes on along the minus strand of PVLA01001516.1, from coordinate 85,126 downwards.
GGGAAGATGGACATTGGCCTTGGGGTTTTCCCTACTGCAGTTATTAAAAACCTTGTGTCCAGAAGAAAGTTGGTTCCCTGGAGCATGGGGCTGGTGGCCGGGAGGGATAGGCCCTGCAGATCGGGGTTTTGTTGTTTGTCCCGACAATGTAACCTGCTGTCTCTGCTCCATGTGGTATGGTCCTAGTTCTGCCCACATTAGTTCCATTAGCTGGCCCTGTAACCATGATCAACAGGGAGCATTTCATTTGCTGTTGCCTCTTTGCAGTCCTTAGAAATTGGTCCAGGGCACAACCTCCCCCATAGCATTCCTCCAGGGCTGGAGATGAGAAACTCTATTTCTCCAAATATTCTTTTGTGTAGGATAGTCACTGTTTTTGAAGCAAAAGATCCTTTTGGTTTCTAGGACCATTATCATCATGGATGGTATAATTATGCTACAACCAACTTATCTTTCAGAGCCTTGCTTGCTGCCTGTCCCACAACCATGACGTCACTGGTGGTGATTACATAAGAATCGAGTCTGCCTCTCTACTGACCTGTGCCCCGCTTCCCTGGAGACAATTGTATCTGCACATAGTTACAATTTCTAACTCAATGAATAAACCCCATTCAATGGTGGGTGTGATTCTAAGGTTACTCCTGATCCAAATGACTGTATCATTGAGGGCTGTGTCTGGAAGCAGGTGTCACAATCAACCTGAAGACTGTATAAAAGGACCGCTTACAATGATGTGATCTACATATGGGAATACTGGAAGGCAGTCTTTCTGAACAAACAGGCAACAGGAAAAACCAGAAGGAGATTAATTCTGTGGAGAGATCCACTGGATGAAAACATCAACATTGATAGCAATCAAAGGATGAATGTGACTTTCTGTGATCCTGCAGGTGGAGTCAGGGCATGAGAATTTCAACCTTGGTCTCTCCTCTCCTTTCTTTCTTCACTCATATTGACAAAATTACTTGGTGCATTTCCTACAGGTCGATCCCTTGGGGCAGAGAGCAACATGGGAAAGATGGTCATCAACCTAGAGGAAATGAAAGTATCAGTCCCCTCTGACATATCTCAATCTAAGTGTTTATCAATATTCTTGTGCTTACATGTGTACATATATAAGTTTCAGTGGATAAATATATAGTAATAAGTATACATGGATAGTTATACAAACTTTTTATCTGGATTCAATGAAACAGTTCAGAACGAGAAGGAATAGTGACAATGTCCATCACTTACCGGTCTGTGAGTCTCTAACTCAAGTCTTTCTGTGTCTTCCTGAAAGAATTTGTCCTGACTCCAGCTATGCACAGTTCTGTTAATTGCCTTGTTTACTATTTCCCTAAGGTGCAAAATCATGAGGAATTCTGTAAGGGAAAACCCTTGAGATTATAACACTGTTATAAAAGATAATAAGACTAGCTGATTTGATTCTTGAGATATCAGACTAAGGTATATCCCCACAAATTTGTGTTGATTCAGATATTATCCTACAAATTTTATTTCCACAATGGCTCAACAGCTGTTTACATTTCAGTACATAGAGAAGCTACAAAACCTCAATTTCACAGGGTTTTTTCATTCTGTGACAGTTTCTGGAACTTCTGGGAAAAAAAAGGAGGTGTAACTTTACTTTGTCCTCATAGTGACAAAGAACAATTTATTTTAAGGCAATGGCCAGAACATCAGCCTCCCCTTGAATCAAAATTGAAAAGAGACACCTTGGAGAACCACTGATACGGGAAGTAAGTAAGCTTTGGTCAATATCTAAAGAGCCCCAGAGAGTGATCGCAGTGATTCCATCCTCATATACCAATATAAATCTTGGAAAGTTTAAATGCTTTTAATTTATTTATTTTTCCTTGGAAGATATGAAGATATAGAACAATTCAAAAATTCAATGCAGTTCTCCATGAACTGTCAGAGTGACATAACTCTGTTCCAGGAGGGAGCACCTTTCTTAAGCAAAACTTCAGCCTGTGAACTTAAGTCATTGATTAAGCTTGAGGAGAAATACAGGGAAAATATTTGAGCTTTTTTGTTATGTGTTCATGTTGTGGGTTAAATCCAGATGTGGGGAAACACTTGGAGTGAGGGGAGAGGCCCAGTTTTGAAGAGGTGTAAGGAATAGACCTCACTAAAGACTTATGTTTGAGGCACTAACAGAATAAAATAAATTTCCAAGTGGAATGAACAGCCAGTGAAAATATTTGGGTTTGTATGCTCTGGGTGCTACAAAGGCGGCAAGAACTCTGGGTAAATGAGTGCACTAAGTGCAGGTGGGGCCACCCCTACACTCTGCAAAGCCTCCCCCAGAGTGCCCCAGGTACAGAGCTGTCTCATTCCTACCCGCATGGAAACTACTTAGGGGTTTCTTTTGCCATGGGTGGTTGATGGGTTATCGACCTTGCTGCTACAGGATGGTGGCCCAAGAAGTCAGGGCGCTTATTGTCTCTTCTTTTGCAGAGGAGAGTAGCAGCAAGCACTGTTTAAAAGGAGGAGGATTTGTGTTGTGGTGAAGGAGGCTGAGGGTGAGGCAGTTGCTTCAGGAGTGCACAGCCTGTGCCCAGAGGTCTGCACAGGGAGGCTGGGGTTCTGGCAGGGGTAGGAGAGCAAGGGTTTCTGGACTTACTGTGGTTTCCATGTGAGAGCTGGACAGAGAGGCTGGAGGAAGTTTGGACCACACAGTTGAAGTTCTTCTTGCAGCATCTGGCTGTAGGAGCCAGCTCCACCTGTCAGACACCTGGCTTGGGGCGATTTAGTCTGGACAATGTGTGCTGGTGTGGGGACCTCAACAGAGGTGTTTGGGACATGGGCTTTGGGCTGGCTGGGCTGTGCATGGAAGGTACTTTGTTATTTGCCAACAAGCTGACTATTATATGCTGGGATTAGCTCTGCAAAGGGTGAGTGAGGATGAGTCAGGACTTCAAGACATTTAACTTTTGTAAACTATGGAAAACTTATTAAAATACAATGGTTTAGTACACTTTTGGAATATGCTCTAAATATGGCATAAAAATCTCTTCTGACCTCATGTAATGTTGTTTCTGCTGTTCCTCACATACACTCTGCACACCACGACCAGCTGCCAAACTTCTGACTGTCCATCCACCCTCTAATCTGTTTCCTGATTTGTGCCTTGATATTAGTATTTTTCTGGGTCAGTGATGCCCTCTCGACATGGCAGCTGTCTACTCATTCTTCAAGGACAGAGGTTTGTCTTCTTCTCCTGTGAAAAGCCTCTCAACACACAAACACAAAAAGACACACACACACACACACACTTGTTCTTAGTGGAGTCATCTGTTTGGCCCATTTCAGCTATGCGATATAATATTCGAATCTATCATAACCTATTTCACTTACTTGTTTACAAAATTTGGTTTTTCCTAGTACAATATGCCTTCCTTTCCATCAATTCATTCTCCTTTCTTTTCTCCTTTTACTTAGTGCTCAGTGGAGTTTCCAGAAAATTGTGCTAAGTGGAGTTTCCAGAAAATTGTAATTACAGGTAGATAATCAGGTTTGGGGACAGCTGGTGAGCACTGGGTGATGGAGTACTGGTCACTATTCTCTCCCTTAGCCGTGTGACCTTGAGCAGTCATTTCTTGGGCAACCATTTCCACATCTGAGAAACTTCATCTGTTAAATGTTAAGAATCAAGTTAGCCTCACGAGATTATCATGGAAGTTTGATAGAAAGACTTGTAGAGCATGAAGCAGAAGTGCTTGGTGCAAAACAAATGCTCATTGAGTAGTATGAGTGCAAATCACTGACAAGTTGCATTTTAACAGAGCAGGACCTGGTAAAAGTTCTTGTTAAAGTTATCATGTTAATCAGTATCACACCTTTCTTATGACTTCAGAATTGGCTAGCACATTGATTCAGGATAAAAGTACACTTTCTTGTTGCAAAATGTGTAGAAGTCAGGTTAAGTGAGATCTATCTCTAAAGTGATAAAACCACCAGAGAATAGATACACAAAGATTGTGCTTCATGAAGGTTTCCTTGATAAAGAGGAAAATGATAAATTTGAAAATCTGGTTGCATTTTGTTCAATTACTTCCTGTATTTTTGTGTTTTGTTTTGGGGGAAAAGTAGTTCTGGATCTATTTTCTAGATATAATGGGAACCACAATACATCATACAGTTGTTAGATAATTCAGCCAAAGTTATTTTGCTGAGAGTGTTTTCTTTCAATGTGTTTATAAAACCAACTATACAGGCATACATAAATACTACTAGTAGATACATCTGTTGTCTGGAGGAGCTGGAAAATGTATAAATGCTAATTATATATATAGTGGTGTCATTGATATCTTTTGATAATCCCCTTCTTTTTGAATTGAGCTAAATTCTCTTAAATGAATAAACATTTTAGTTAATTACTATTTGTGGGACTTTCTATTTTCTGCCTATTTTCTATTTATTTAACTCAGTGATTGAAGTGGAATTCTCATTTTCTCTCTGTGCAGTGTGATACCGAGAACCATGGAGTGGACCAATCACACGGTGACCGAGTTCATCCTGCTGGGCTTCACGGCAGAGCCCAGGACGCAGCTGATCCTGTTCGTAGTGTTCCTGGCTGTGTATGTTTTGTCTCTTCTGGGAAACACAACCCTCATGGTGCTGATCTGCAGTGATGCCCGGCTCCACATGCGCATGTACTTTTTCATTGGAAATCTGGCTTTCCTGGATCTCTGCTTGTCCTCTGTCTACACTCCAAAGATCCTGGTGATCTGTATCTCTGAAGACAAAAGCATCTCCTTTGCAGGCTGTGTGGCCCAGTTCTTCTTCTCCGCTGGGTTAGATTACACTGAGTGCTACCTGCTGGCCGCCATGGCCTATGACTGCTACGTGGCCATCTCCAAGCCTCTGCTTTATGCCCAGGCCATGCCCATGAAGCTGTGCATGTTCTTTGTGGCAGGCTCCTATGGCACTGGCTTTATTAACTCCTGCATCATCACCAAGGACACTTTTGCCTTGACCTTCTGCAGTGACAATGTCCTACATGACTTTTTCTGTGATACCCCACCCCTGGTGAAGATAGCCTGTGGGAAGAAGAAGAGCTTCCAGGCAGTGCTATTCTTCCTCCTGGCCTCCAACTTCATCGCCCCCATTGGGCTCATCCTGGCCTCCTACCTCTTCATCATCGCCACCATCCTGAGGATCTGCTCCACCCAGGGCTGCTCGAGGCCTTCTCCACGTGCTTCTCCCACCTCGTCTCCGTCACCCTGTACTATGGCTCCATCCTCTACATCTATGCGCAACCCCAGTCTAGCTATTCTTTGGACAGGGACAAAATCATTTCCACATTTTACACTGTGGTGTTCCCCATGTTGAGTCCAGTGATCTACTGCTTGAGGAACAGGGACATGAAAGAGGCCCTCAGTAAACTACTTAAGTAGGTCCAAACTGCATAGATCTATGGAAAAGCAAAGCAAGCTTTAGTTAGTTTCAAATTTACATGTCAACCAGTGCTGCTGTCTTCCTACATCATGATCAAAAATACTTGTGGTGTACATTACAGTGTTTTTACATGTGATGTACGACAGCTCAACAGACCTGCCATAGCAAAATTAGAGTAGTTTAGAAGAGAAATATTGAAAGTAAAGTATATACATTTGGATTAACTTCCATTAGATGCACATACACTTACTCATACTCATTCTTTTGAAAAAAATGCTTATCAATTCATGTGTCCATTTTTATTGATGGACTTAGTTGGTGTTTTTTTGAGATCCACATACATCAGATACATCTGTTGTCTGGAGGAGCTGGAAAATTTTTGTACTATTTTGTAGACTCTTTTGTTATTGTAGTTTCCTTTCCTATGCAAAACCTCGTTATTTTGATGAAGTCTCTTTGTTGTTTCTTGTTATTATTTCCCATAACTTTACATTCCTATTCAGGAAGTCTTCACCTGGAATTATAACTTCGAGTGTTTCTCCTGTTTTCTTCTGGTAGAGTCAAAGTTTCAGACAGCAGCAAGGACAAAAATCCTTAAGCCCCAAAGTACATTTTTCCTTTCATGGAGTGATTAGTGTGTTGACTCATATCCCTAAGAGCATTTATTGATTCATATATTATTTTCTAAAATTAAGAGCAAGAAAGCTAAAATTTTAATATTTTCCTTTGATTAATAAGTGACATCACTTTCTATTTTTGAATGGAATATCTTAGGCAATTTTGTCTGTATATCCCTCACTAGAAACAGCACAAATATAGGCAGGCACCCATAAAAATAACTCCGTATCAGTGAAAGCCAGCAGGACTCTTTGATCTAATCTGTGTTTTCTACCTGTGTTCCTGCACTGAGGAATAAATGGTCACAATCCTAGAGATATAATTTTTCTGACTTATGGCATGTTTATTTTATGAGTGAAATTTCAATGAGATCCATATTCAGTTTATGAGATTTGGATCATGAAAATACTATTATTAAAATAGAAAGCAATTATGGTAAAGAAAATTGAAGAATAAAAAAAAGTGACAGAAAAGTTAAAAATTAGCAGTCCGGTGCTCTTTTAAGACCAGATGTGCTTACCCGCCCACCACATGGCCCATTAGACTCAGCCTTGACTGATCACGCCAGTGGCAACTTAGATACAGTCCAACCTGGCTCAGTCTGACCGCATCCATCTGGACCCCCTGTGCTGCCTGAAATGTAAACATATACCGTTTTCGAGCACTGTCCATCCAATGTACACGGGTCAAGAGGATGCTGAGTTTCCACCATCCCCAGCCCCAGCTCCCTCCCTATTTTCTCCCAGGTTATCACATACAACCCCTTTGTCTAACCTCATGGAGGAAACCTGGCTGGCAACATAGGACTTGATTCATCTAAATAGTTATATGAGTACCTGTTCTCAGCTCTTGTACTTCCTGCTTATGGAATGTATGTAAGTTTCTGTTTCACTCTCCTTCAGGCTTGGTGATTTGAACTTGATCCCACCACCCCTCTAGTTTAATAAATCCTTGCCTTTCCAACCCTTGGGAGCAAAGAGTCTTCCATTTGGTTTGACAGAAGATTTTCACAACAACATTAGCGAAAATTGACAATTTTATATACAGATTATATGTGATTATTAATACATTAGAAGAGTAAATAGGATACATTTAATGTTGTTTAATAATTCACAGTAAGAATGTTAATATAATGTATGTTTATAAAGCATAAATATATTCCTGTCTGTATCAGTGGCAGTGGAAGAGAAAGAATTTAGGAGAATCTATGAGGTGGTCAAGTAGACTGAGGAAATGCAGGTGTTCCACAGACAGCAGGAAAGTTTGGTTTGTACTGGGGGACATGCACGTTCATCTGGAAAATGGAGCAATGTGTCCAATTAGCATTAGTCACTCATGTTAGTTCAGTAAAAATGGAGCCAAACAGCGTAAGCCCCAGATTCCTGTATAGAACAATGTTCAAAAACATAAAGAAAGAAACTTACTCATGACAACCCTGACTTTCATGTTGTGAAAGATAAGTTCCACTAATGGTAAAAAAGTGTCCTGCAAAATCCTTTTTTAAAGTAATTTTGTCATGTCCACTGGTGTAACTATATAATATACAATGGCAGAAAGCTGTTTCTTTCATGTTAGCTTAGTGGCACTAAGAAAAAGTTTTTTAAGTGAAAGTATTGGTTCCAAAAAATTAAAATTAAATAACAAAATGATGCTTAAAACATCCCAATGTAATAAGCCCTTGCAGGGCTGTAGAATGGCCACACAAACTCCTGATTCAGGGCTCCTCCTCCTCTGAGAAGCAATCAAGTTCCATGCTTAAAAAGGAGTCAACAAATACCCCAAATCCTGTAATGCTGGGTGGCCTAAGCCTGTGTGCCTTTATTTTCTGTGTGTGAACATTATCCCACAACTTATTTATGGCTAAGTAGTATGACCAAGCCCCTGCTAAAAGAATAAAGTGCCACTAGTGATAAACTTTAGAAGACAAAAAATGAGAATATTATAAAATGTAAGTAAGCAAATGACATTGATGTGTTAGAGTGTGTTTATAATATATTAAGTTCAAATTTAGTAATAAAATTTTCACACAGTGTGCAATGTTTCTTTGGCAATTTATGACTTTTTTATTTTATTGTAAATCACATCATCATCACATATGTTTACTAGGTACAATGTTAGTATGTTTATAAAGATTTATAAATTCAATATGGAATAATAGTTTTAAACTAATCAGCGTACTATCATCTCAAGTGCTTTTTTTGTTGTGAGAAATTTGAACTTCATTCTATTAGGGACTGGAAAGTTATATTGCAATGCTGTAACTGTTCAGTCATCGTCTCCTCAACCTTCACACCCGGCAGTCTGTAACCACCATACTCGCCTCTTTTTCTGTAAGGCATATTGTTTGAAATTTCTGATAAGGGTGACCATGAGGTTTTTGGCTTTCTGCACCTGTCTTGCTTTGTTTAGCTTTCATTCTCCAGCTGCATGTGTATTTTCACAGCGTCATCCATCCCACTGAACCTTCCAACAGTCAATATCCAGATTCCCACAGCTAGAAAACACAACTGGATGAAATCTAGTAAAAGTATCCGATTCACCATTTGGATTAGCTTAGACAGTTTTAATTTTGTTTTCAGCATTACTTATTTGTTAAGACAACATAGTACACCTTTTTTATCAATTTTTTTTAACATTTCTTATTTATCCATCTCTGAGCAAGACAGTGAGTACTAAGGAGAAATACTTGAGGTGCATTTCCAACATTCAAATACCCATGTGTCCTTTTCTATATTTCTTCATACATTGAATCCTCATCAAACAATGGGCCTTTTTTAGGAAAGAAAAACAAACAATATTCATTTGGGGATACCAGAAGTATCATAAATTCTTTTGCATCAACATCACAGACCACTTTTGAAAAGCTACCCTAACTTTAAGTCAAATCTTCATTTTATAATATAGAATAGAGTTTAATAACTAAGACCAAACCAGAATTTTTCTGCATTGTTATATTAATGCACTTTTAATTGTATTAATTGTATTGTATTAATGCACATTATTGTTTTAATGCACTCCTACTTGCCTTGAATGTTTGTGTTGTCACTTAGCAAAGAAGGGAAGAATGCTTGTGTATCATACATCATGGAGTAGTCTTAACGACTTTGAGACTGAATGCCATGGCTTGAATATGGAGAAAGAAGGTGATAATGTTCTGAATTTAAATAACATTGAATTGCAAGAGCTATCATCCTAGAGGACAACATGTAGGACTTACCTTCTACTGAAGTCTGGAGGCACAGAAAGGTAGCTAGCTATATTGTTAAGGTCTCAATCTATACGCATTATTCTGGGCCACTACCTAACTATCGCCCTCTCTGTCTCTGATCTGAGTCTTTCTAGGAATCCAGGGAATAGTACTTTACTAAGGCAATAAGTAATGCACTGTTGAGAGAATCATTTTGGTAAAGCTACAGACCCTGTTATCACCTGGCTAGGCAGGGTGGTGGGAGAAAGTTTGGCTGAATTAAATTTCTGGAACCTTGGAAATGCAAGACAGTGCTTTCATATGAGACAGGATGGAAGTGACTATTCACACAGCCCACAAAAATCCAGCTAGAATTCTAGTGTTCTGCTGTGCAGAGATGTTAATAGCAGTATCTCATGCATTAGCTGGGTACTAAGTAATGAAAGATGAAGAACCAATCAGATATATTTTTTTTAATTTTTTATTTAAAGGGATAAAACAGAAAAAGGAGAGAAATATTACAGAATTTCAAAAAAAACATAAACAGAAATCACTAGCTGATAAATTACATATTGCTCTTTTAGAAATAGTTGTTCAAGTTACAAAATTAAAGCACACAAAATGGACACTCAAACAGTGAGACTGCAAACATATCTGCTCAACAATCAAACAAGGACTAAGAAATACGGGTTAACAATCCTGCACACATAAATATACATACAGTTATATCTTTTATAGCACTTCTTATTTTCCCTTTTTAACAATAGCAATTATACATTTTTATTTATTTAAAGTTGTTCAAGTTACAAAGTTAAAGGGTACATAGTAAACATTCAAACAGTCAGACTACAAACGGTTCTGTTCAAAGATCCAACAAAGATTCAGCAATATGGTCATCTATTTCACACACTCAAACATACATGCAATTATATCTCTTAGAGCACTTGCTTTTCCTCTTTTTTACAATAGCAATTAAACATTTTGGTTTTATTACTCTTGTAGTTCTTATTTATTTTTTACACTAGAGACACAATATGATATTTATAAATATGATTCTTATTTATTTCACTAATGAGGATAGTCTCAAGTTGTCTCCATTTGCCTATGAAGGCCTCAAGGTCATCCTTTTTATAGCTGAGTAATATTCCATTGTATAAAAATGCCACATCTTTTTCATCCACTCTGCAATTGATGGGCATCTTGGTTGTTTCCAGGATTTAGCTATCACAAATTGTGCAGCTATGAACATGGGTGCACATATACCATTGTGACATGAAATTTTCAGTTCTTTGGGGAAAATATCCAGGAGAGGGATAGCTGGATTGAATGGGGCTTCCAATCCTAGTCTTCTGAGAATTCTCCATATGGATTTCCATAATGGTTGCACCAGTCTACATTCCCACCAACAGTGGAGCAGTGTTCCTTTTTCCCCGCACCTTCGCCAACATTTGATATCAGTTGATTTCTTAGCTATTGTTTTCTGAGTAAGGTGGAATCTCAATGCTGTTTTAATTTGCATTTCTCAAGTGACCAGTGATGGTGAGCATTTCTTCATATATTTATTTGCCATTTGTATATCTTTCTCTGAGAACTGTGTGTTCATGTCAGGTGCCCATTTTTGGAGAGGGTCTTTGAATTTGGGGGATAGATGTTTTTCAATTCTTTATATATTCTGAACACAAGTCCTTTGTCTGAGGGGTTGCTGGTTAAAATTTTTTCCCACTCTATTGGTTTTCTTTTCATTCTGTTGGTTATTTCCTTTGAAGTGCAGAAACTTTTCAATAATGTGAGATCCCATTTGTTGATTCTTTGAAGTGTTTCCCATGCAGTTTGTGTTTTGTTCATGAATTTTCTGCCTACCCCTATGTCTCCAAGACTTCTACCTACCTTGTCTTTCAGTAGATTTAGTGTTTGTGTTTTAATATTGAGGTCGTTGATCCATTTAGACTTTAGCTTTGTGCATGGTGATATGCATGGATCTTGTTTTAGTCTTCGGCATGTAGAGAGCCCATTTTTCCAACACCATTTATTAAAGAGACTATCCTTCTTCCCAGTGGACATATTTAGCCCCTTTGTCAAATATCAGGTGGCTGAGTGTCTTTCTAGTTGTGCTTGCATCTTCTAATCTGTTCCATTGATCCTCAGGTCTATTTCTTTGCCAGTACCAAGCTGATTTGATCACTGTGGTTTTATAGTACTGTTTCAAGTCAGGAATTGAGGTGCCTCCTGCCTTGCTTTTGTTGCCTAGAATTGCCTTTGTTATTCTAGGTTTCTTCTGTTTCCAAATGAATTTTAGTAGTGTGCTTTCTAGATCTATGAGGTATGTCAATGGTATTTTGATTGGGATTGCATTAAATCTGTATAACAGTTTTGGGAGTATGGCCATTTTGACAATGTTGGTTCTTCCTAACCAAGAGCAAGGAATGTCCTTCCATTTTCTAATATCCTCTTCAATCTCCTTTTTCAGTGTAGTATAATTTTCAGCATATAGGTCTTTTACATTTTTAGTTAGGTTGATTCCTAAGCATTTCATTTTTTTACATGTCATTGTAAAGGGCAATATTTCCATAATTCCTCTCTCAGTGAGTTTTTTGTTTATGTACAGGAATTCTTTTGATTTCTGAGCATTGACTTTGTATCCAGCTACACTGATGAACTTGTTTATTATGATCTTTACATACATACTCTTATATATATTTACACATATTAGTTTATCAGAGGAGAAATTTTTTCCTGAAATAGATATTTGTTTCTTTCTTGCACAAATTTGCTTCAATCTTACCTCTCTCATTTCATGATCAAAGTTAGTTGATAAAATGTCAAAATCAAATTGCTTTTTGCAAAACATCCTATTCATTTTTTTGCTCTCTTGACACCTTCCAAGGTAACAAAAAAGATGAATCCTATGAAAAAAATCTATAATGCAAAGAGTCAGAAACCTGATTGGGGAAATGTAAGCTATAAAATATTGTAGGTATAAAATAATTTCTATTATAGCAAAATAAGGAAAATCTTTTTGGAACATTTTGCTCCTTTTCTATTGTAGAAGATTTGGGACTTGAGGAAAATATAGTAACAGGTGCTAGTAAGGCCAGCAGGCAATAGTTTGGACAATGCAGCATTGGCTTTCAGCACATAAAAGGCAACTTTCACATTCTTCTGCATCTGCAGTCATCCGGTCTGTGCTACCTTCCCAGAGTCTTGTGTCTTTGTTTCTCGGATTAGGGATGAGCAGGAAAGCTGCTTTGTCTCTCTCCAGGAAGCTCACACAGAAGGAAGATCTGGAGAACAGTATGATGCAGCAGGTGGGCTGCACAGCAGAGGAATCTCGCACCTCCCCAAAGGCTGAGGGATCCTCCTGAGAGCCAGGAGACTGGTGCAACTAGAAACGGGGGTGATAAGGGTGAAGCAGAACACTCTGAAGCTCACCACTCCCACCAAGGCTTTCTTTAAAGATCCCAGTGTCTGCTCTGGACACGTCCACCAGTGACGGTGACACACAGGTATTGCGGTCAATGATATTTTCTTAACAGGAAGTCAGAACATGTCGGCAGTGTGGAGTAAGACATTGGTAGACCCTTCTGTGTAGGAGCCAGGGATGACCCCAGTACAAAGAGTAGTGGGCATGGTACCCAGATTAATGTCAACAGTTTGCCACATGGAGCTTATATGCTGCTGGCAGATAGTACCAAGTGTAGGCTAAAAACTGAAAAGTAAAAACCTAGCCCAAGGAAATATATTTATCTTGTAAGACATATTTGGCCAAGATTTTGAAAGCCAATACACAGTCATACCAGGAATGGAGGATGTTATGTCAAGTGAAATGAAACATGGAAAGATGAATACCATATGCTGTCTTATATGCAGATGCTTAAAAAAGTTGATCATGTAGAATAGTAATTATTAGAAGGGTCAGTGGGATTTTGAAAAGTGGTTATCAAGATGCATAAGAAATAATTTCTAATATTTTTCATCACAGTGGAGTTGTTTATTGCTCAATGATGTGTTTTTATGAATTTCTATAAGAAACTATCTTGAAGAATCTTAATTCAAAGTCATAATAAAGATATTGTTATGCTAATACTGATTTTATCAGTAGATGTGTGCATGTATTGAAACAGAATACTATGATTTATAAATTGTAGAATGAATATCTATTAATAGAATTCTTTAAAATGTTTAAAGTCACAGGAATGCTAAATGAATCATTTTGATCAATAGCCAGTGTGGAAGTTATTGAATTATTATTCTAAATCCTATCAATATGTATAATAAAATAATGTAAAATAAAGCCTTCATAATAGCCACACATGATCCCACACATAGGCAAAAAGACAGTGTCTCTGATAAGGTCCATATGTGTGTGCTGACCATAGCTCTGTTCTCTGACTAGGTCATGAAGTCGATCATCACAGATGGTCCAGATGGAATTAGCTACCAATGGAACATGCTGGGAAGCTTGGCAAAATTGACTCAGTTGTGATGGTACCACTTCCCACTTCCTTGTCTCCAGGGAGGAAAGCCAGATTAACACAAATGGAAAAAAGCCACTTCGATGGTGACCACTGAGATACATAAACAAGCATGACTGAAGTCAATAACCACGAGGAGGCCTGTGGAGTTCAGGGAATAAAATGAGGTGACTCCAGTCTGTGACCCGGGAAGATCACCACGGCTGGAGTTTCAGCCTGTTTTCAAACTCAGGGATCTGTGTTTGTAATTATTTAAATAAGGCCGTGTCCCCATTGCTATCTGCACTGAGTGCTGTGTTCCAGCAGCCATGGCCTAGGAGTGCTGTGTGGCACTTTGTCACCCATTGCTGTGTACCATGTCTGCCTCTCTGTGGGGCTCTTTCCATAGGAAGACCTTTTAATGTCACTACCAGCACTGCCAGTACTTTGTGGCTGAATGTCTATGTTGAGAACATCATTGGCCACCTTTTATCTGAGTTACCACAATTGGAAAAAATACTCTGTATAGACGCTTTCTATGAAAATCCTTGCTTCTGTGTCTTCCCTAAAAGTCTTACCACCCTTGGCTCTTCTTTCAACATCCCGCTGCCTGCTCTGCCGATGTGTTCATACCCCCGAGGATGCCAGGCCTTCTGTACCCATGCCTCCTACCTGCTGGCAGGCATTATTTTTTACACACCTCACCCTCCGTGTATTTAAGACCCAGCTCCACACTCCCTGGAGAGAGGCAAAGAGGCCATCCACTCGTCAGGGTCCCGAACCCCTTGCTCAACCCTCTCAGTGGGTATTTGAGGAACATAAGGTAGTTCCTGGATTCAGGAATTGAATCCTTCTATGACTTACAGTAATACGGCTGTATTTGTGGGTGTCACCATCATTGGGTCAAACTTTGTGAAACTCTCTGTTTGTGAGCTGAGTTTTGCTTCCCTTTGCAAACTCTGCACTGAGCGATGAACAGGACGGCAGCCGGCTTCCCCAGCATCACAGACTGAGTTCCTGAACCAAGGCACCACTGTGTTACTGAAGATATCAAAGTGGATGTCAGGAAAGTGACATGGAGCGTGGAGCCACAGCATAAGGAGTTTGCTGAATGTCATTTCAATTTCCAAGTTTTTGGATTATGATCATGCTTGTATGTAATTTTTATGCAGTTCTGGATTTCAATTAAATTCTTCCAGTTATACATAAAACAATACAATTTTCATCAAATCACACTGGAAGTACTATTTCAATTTTGATGTGAGACAAACTTATTTACCTATAATACTGAGTTTTCAACAGTTCTATAATATAGCATTTTGCTTTTTTCACAATACTAGCTTTTTAGTAAAATTCATTTCTTGTTTTAGGGTGGTCTTAATATGGAAAGAATGCATAGATTTTTTGGTGTATGATTTGACTTTGAAATTTGAGAAGTCATCTTTATTGAATGAGGGAATGATGTGCAGTGATTAGCTGATCATTATGAATTTGTGCAGGATATTAACAATATTTATTTCTCATAGTGTATGTCCTCCAGATTCATTTATAAAGCTTACAGATTCATTTATAAAGTATACAGAAAATATTTTTGTAAATCTTTTGTCTTCTGCATTAAATTAATCATAGGCAACATGTTTCACTTGTTCAGATTAAAAAAATCTACTTTCTAAATCCGTGAAGATGGATGTGTTTTTAGGATGTTAACTTAAAAGCTTTCTCTCCCACAAAAAGTGAGTACACCATTGTGTTCTGTCTCAGGTTGCACAATATAAATCCCAACAGGCCAAAATCACATAAAGTGGAGTAGACTGAATTCTCAGAATATTCTAGAACAAATGCAATTCAAACTACAATGAAACCTATTGCTTATTTTTCAGCACATGGCAGA
The DNA here is from genome assembly GCA_004027455.1 of Hydrochoerus hydrochaeris. Taxonomy (NCBI): domain Eukaryota; kingdom Metazoa; phylum Chordata; class Mammalia; order Rodentia; family Hydrochaeridae; genus Hydrochoerus; species Hydrochoerus hydrochaeris. Next base: position 69,573 of record PVLA01001516.1, on the reverse strand, counting down.
TTTATTTAATAATTTTACAACACCAAGATTTAAGGATTGGAAATTACATATACAAACCAGTACTTTGCTTCTCACTGTTAAGCACCTTGTTACTAAGTTATTATAGTTATTTTTGGAATAATCACTATTAAACTGCATACTTAAAACTACAGGAGGAAGAGCAGTGCACATGTCACTGTTAGTGTTACCTTTGAGATTCTTTTCTTCCTTTCACTTGTATTTATTCTCTCATTCATCAATGTGCTCTCTTTTTTCAATAAAAATTCTAGATATTCCTTATACATATCACTAGTCAAATTTTGCTGATACTAACTGGAAGGATTTAGGATATATTCCTTGTATTATATTCCTCTTAGCTGCATAAATTCAATCTTAAATTGAGGGGAAGCTGCAAAGGCCAATAATAGGTCAGAAAGCAAAATAATATCTAATTTTTTTATCTCAAATGTTGCATATTCTCTATTCTGCATTAAGCCTAGATACTTTTTTACAAGGCATTAGTTCCATGCATCAAGTCTGTAGTCTGAATGACGTCTGTAGTTCAATGACTAAAGGCAAACAAAGAAACAGGATTTTTCTATCAATTTAATTCAAGTGAAAAAAATTTAATCCATTTTCCCAACCATTCTTTGATGCCTATTTTTATTAATCAGCCCTGGTTTGAGGAATGTATGTCAGATCAGGCACCAGATTGTGCTAACCTGAAGAGCTTGTTCAGAGATTCTTTCACATCTTTATTCCTCAGACTGTAGATCATGGGGTTCAACATGGGGAACAACACAGTACAAAAGGTGGAAACCACCTTGTCCCTCTCAAGGGAGTAGCTGGAACTGGGCCGAGAGTAGATGTAGAGGATGGAGCCATAGTACAGGGTGACAGAGATGAGGTGGGAGGAGCACGTGGAGAAGGCCTTGAGGCGGCCCTGGGTGGAGCGGATCCTCAGGATGGTGGCGATGATGAAGAGGTAGGAGGCCAGGATGAGCCCAATGGGGGCGATGACATTGGAGGCCAACACGTAGTACAACATAGACTGGTAGCTGTCTCTCACATCACATGCCAACTTCACCAGGGGTGGGACATCACAGAAAAAGTCATCAATGACATTGTCTCCACAGAAATCCAGAGTGAATGTGTTACTGGATAAGATGATTGCACTGAGGAAGCCCCCAGTGTAGGAGAGCACAACCACACAGATGCACAGTCTCCTGGGCATGGCCTGAGCATAGAGAAGGGGGCTGGAGATGGCCACGTAGCGGTCATAGGCCATGGCGGCCAGCAGGTAGCACTCAGTGTATCCCAGCCCTGCCGAAAAGAAGAACTGGGCCACACAGCCTGCAAAGGAGATGCTTTTGTCCTCAGAGATACAGGTCACCAGGATCTTTGGGGTGTAGACTGAAGAATACCAAAGATCCAGGAAGGACAGATTTCCAATGAAAAAGTACATGGGTGTGTGGAGCCGAGAGTAACTACAGATCAGTGTGATGAGTATGTTGTTTCCCAGGAGTGTCACAGAGTACACGCCCAGGAATACCACAAACAGGACCAGCTGCTTCTTGGGATCTGTCGTGAAGCCCAGCAGGATGAACTCGGTCACTGTGTGATTGCCCCTCTCCATGGCTCCCAGGGTTCGCCTAGAGATGGAGTAGAGTTTAGTAGCCCAGCCCACACCAAATGAGGACATTCTGTGTACTGAGCCCCTGAACTGTGATCAACACTAAGCACAAAACCTACTTCCCTGTTGTATGCAGTGGGGATTTTTTTGAAAGCCTTGCTCTATTTCGTTCAGTAAAATGCACGCATTAATCAGAAAGCTGTAATTCTACAAAGAGGGGTATTCATTTCTAGTGTTTCCCACACCCAGTATGCTGTGTTAGGCCCTGAGTTTTAACAATGGAAGTGACAGAACCAACCTTCATAGTGTGAGGGCTTTATTACTGAAGGTAGAGATAACTAGATACTCAATAAACCTGCAAGCTAGAGATGGAGTCTCAGTTAATTTTAGAATCTAGTAAGTAATAAAACTATGTACTGGGATAAAGCTTGATTTAAAAGGAAGCTGGTCAGTTGTAGGCACTGAGAATAAAACTCCTTTCCATTTGCCAGCTAAGAAGGACAGCTCGCTCATAGTGTAGGAGCACAGGCCAAGTCCTCATGCTTTAGATGGGGGTGGTATTTTACTTTCACAACAATGGAAGTTCAACCCACAGTTATTCTTCATGGACTTTAGGAGTCACATAGCTCCTAAGTGTCAATCAGAGATTCATCCTGTACATTGTGGTGACAGTTGAGAGAAGATGAACCAATTAATAATCCATGCAATTATACCAAGTAAAAAAATACTATTACTCTACCATATCAGAGGATATTACTGATATTGGAAAATACAATATTTTTTGTTTGCTAAGAGAATGCACTTCAAAGAAATTATTTTCAATATGAAGGTCTATAAATGTAGATTATATAAGATTCACCATATAGAATTATAAATATGTGAAACATTTAACACATGATCATACATTTAAAATCACAGAACATACAGTTATAGCGTACATTATTTAAGATTATCTTTCAGTGCACAAACATCTGTCAAGGTTCCGCATCAGGGATGCAATGTTTTCCTTTAGATAGGATTGTTCATGGAATTAGAGAATTTTCCTCTTATTTTACTACCTATTAACTAAGGAGTCATACCCAGCTCTGTGATCATAACAAATAAAACCCCAGTTAAAGATTTATCCTCTCTTTAAGAATGTTACCTTATGTTAGAAATCTTTACACAAAAGTTCAGCATTTTACACTGTGATTCTTTATAGGATTCTTCTATGGTTTATGTGAAGAAATTTTTAAAAAATCCAGCAGGTGGAGAATATTGTTGGTGTCCATGTTAAGGGCTGTTCTCTGCACATTTTCATGTGTGCTTGAGAGAGCTATTTATCAAGCCATAAATTCTTAGAGAGGGGGAAGATTTGTGTGTTTATTTATTACTAGGTACCCTGTGCTTAGATTTAGCTTCTGGCATGGAATAAACAAACAGTCAATTTTCTCTTATACAGGAAGGAACAGGTAGCTCTGGTTCAGAAACTTGTCAATAGGATTGCTTTTCTTGGAGCAATCTAATGGTTATGAGTGCATCCTAAAAGCATTACAGATTTTTATTTGATATTCCACATGCATTTCACTGGTCATTTTTGTTGCAGAAGACAAATCAGTGCTTAAAGGTGTTGTTTTCTGCAATGCAGTAAGTTGCCAACCTATGTCTGCACCAGAGTGGCGTATGTTGGACAGAAAGGGACCTTAGAAATCTGAGCTCTGCTCTAACTGTAAAGAACTAAAAAGGCATCTAACTTTCAGGCAATTTACAAGGCTTAAATTCTGCCTCTGTAGTCTACAGTGTAAAGCCTCAGTTTCCTCGTATGTTAGATAAGGATGATTTATCTCTCCTTAAAGCTAAGTCACAGAAGTGAGGACCACACTTGGTATGTGCTTGGTGTAAAACCCCAGGAACAAGTGATTCTCACCACCACTTTGCAAATAGAAATAAATCTGTCTTGCCTCAAGGTTTCTAGCTCAGCTGGTGGGGAGCAGGGTTCAGGAACTCACTTTGCTTAAGGAGGTCCAAGCTCTGTAAGGAAAGTTTAAGAAGATTATGTCTGCAAACTAAAGAAATAGGCTCCAGTTTTATTAGCAATGCTGTTATTTATTGTATGATTCCTTTTTATGTTCCAAAAAGCAATTCTGTAATGTAAAGTCATGTGACACAATGCTACATACATTAAAAGATGACCTACAAAAAGATCAGATCTGATTTCAATTCTGTTGGCAGCTTTCTCAGTTTTATTATGGAAAGCTTAATTAAATTATATTAATCTCAGCTTTCTTGTCCATTTAGGGGGATGATAATTTCCTTTTCTGACTGAGGGAAAATTTAAGGAAGATAATGTTTATAAAATGCTTAATACATTACCTGTTTATAAGTAGATACCCCAAATAAGTAAAAAAGTTACACACTTGGGAAATTAGTGCTGTTGCTTTTTAAGGTAATGCATTGCAATCATTAAACTTGCACTCAATACCATGCCAATAGCCCCTTGATAAACTTCATCTTCCACTTGACATTCTCTTCCCTTCTCCAATACCTTTCTTCCTCTCCACCACAGTGCCTTTAATAACTTAACTGTAAATCATGGATCCAGAACAATGGTGCATTCCTTTTACTTGGTCATGCTTCCATTTAATGTTTCTGCTCTTACATTTTTTATGTTCAACTAGATTCACTTTACTGGGTTCCAGTTCCTTTCAGATTTTTTAAATGGTACAATCCTTTTTACTAGAAAAAGTGCCCATAATTCACCCTGAGACATACAGACAGACAGAACACACTTTGCATTAGTCTCTCCCTGGGAGCCCATTTAATTACCCTGGGAGGAGGAGCCTTGGGGGCTGCCCACAGAGTTTGCTCAGCAGAGAAGCAGACTTTACAGGCTGGCTGCGTGTGCTCTCCAGCCGACAGGCTCGGCTTCCTAAGGTTATGTTTTAGAATTACAAGGAAAAACACTGCATGTTTCATACAAAATCATTAAATAATAACTGTTGTGTTTAAAAATAAGCTTATATTTTCTGGGAAATTTATCAAAAATATCACATGCATTTGCATATTCTTAAAGAATATTAACATGCAAGAAAGTTAAACTGTACCCATCTTTTCTGGTTCTGAAACTAGCAAACTCTGCTACTTTGATGTGTTGCCTTTTCTAGTCCTATAGTGTTATTAAGGGCTGTTTTCTGATAGTGATTTTAATGGTTGCCTCCTCATTTCCTTGTATATTAACTTTCATTCCCTTCATATATTTTTCTGTAATTTTCTGTGTTTGACCAGGCATGTGGGACTCTACTTCTCTTTATGATCTCTCAGAAGTTTCTAAGTGTGGTAGAAAGTAAGATGAGAAGAGGGTTTCAAGATCCTCTGTGATTCTGTCTTCAGTGCTCGGCATCCATTAGTTTGTAAGCAGCTGTTGGACAAATTGCATGGACTAATTAGCATTTTCCATCAACTTATGATACTCGAATTTGAAAACTTACCTAAATTTTCAGCAGCACCATCATTGCTATAGAATTGAGACCTATCTTTCCCATAGCCTTTTAAGTCGGTTTTGAAAGCCCCAGGGTACAGAATCCTGCAACCCCTAAGGACTTCATAACTTGGGAAATAACTAACACTCAAGAAATGAAATGCAACATTGTGTTCACAAACTGACAATTGTTTTATAAGCTGGAAAACGAAATTAAAACTGTCATTCCCTGTGGAACACATAGGCAATCATGGTTTTCCTTCTCATGATCTATTTGTGTAGGAGTTAACATAAACTGATATATACATACATTTTAAGTACACTGTACATATATATACAGATGAGTCCATTTGCATATGAAACAATGTATTTCATCAGTAATGACACTTCTGTTGTGTGTTGTATTTCTTTCATTTGCCTGAATCTGTTTAGGGCCTTCTAAACACCTCATGTCTCCTGGATGCTTGCTAACTGCATCAGGGGCCCTTTGCTGTCTGTTGGGGCTTATGCCATGGTTATCAAGGGCCGAGGGGAGCGTGAGGAAAGAGGGCCCTCCAGGCCTCTCACCTGCAGAGATGGCTGTGCGGGGACTTGACAAAGGACCCGCTTTGAAGCTGTCCCTCCAGTCTCAGAACACCTCAAGGCTTCTCCTTTCTTCAGAAATAGGTGTGGAAGCTCCTAGAAGTCACTGTGTAACAGAAAACAGCCCCCAACCAGTGTGTTAGTTACCCAGGTCTACTGTGCCTATTACAAGTTCCCGTACCTCTGTCACCTAGAAAGGACAGATGCATAGCTGGGTATTATGATGCTTATTATAAGAACCAATCAGTAACTGTCAAATTCTCTGCTTCTGTAATTCCTGCTACTTATCCCATATAAGCCCCAAACTACCAAGGATCAGGGTCTGATATTTTGGGAATGGTCTGCATGAGTGCCCATCAAGGTAAAATAAATCTGCCTCCAAATCATGAATGCTGTTTTGGTGGTTCTGCTTGCCATTGCACCAGAGAAATCTAAACCCCGAGTCATCCTGAGCCACTTGTCAAAACCATATAATTCCTCTTTTCCCTACTCTACTAAAGGTTGAATCCAGGGGCCCACATGTGTTGGCTGTGCACACCACAGGTTTCCTTCTATGTCACACACATTCCTCTGTAGCTATCCCTTCATTAAATTTCTTCACGTTAAACTGACCTTTATGGGGCCGTATGTTACTTACCAAATGGATAACCAATGTTGACCATGAAACTGGCCCTGGAGAGAAATACACAAGTGGGATACAGCTTTTTACATATACGAAGATGAGATGAAGAAATCTGTGGTAGAAAGAAATGGGACCACATGGCCATAGGTGCCATCCAGTTTAAGCTATAACCCATGGAAATGTGGTGCCAGGGAAAGTAGATGCCCAGGCACTGACAAATTAATTTGCTGACACAGAAGTGTACATTGACACATTATAAACCCATGCATCATGCTGGCTTATGGTGAAATTTAAAGTTTTCAAACTGGAAAAAGAAAAGCAGCCAGAAAGCATGAATTGCAAGTTTGGGAACATCATCTCCTGTAATCTTGAGAAAATGTCATTGCAAACCCATCTCATGGCCTGACAGCTGGCACTTGAGAATTATAGTTCAAGTAAATATTTAATAGGAAGGTAGGAACACTCCCAGAATAACAGAGAAATGATCATAAGATACAGTCAGAAGGAGACTTGGGCAGAAAATGAAGTTGGAGAATTCTGAACCCCAAGTCATCCTCTTTTTCCTGTTGTACTAAAGATTGAATCCAGCGACCCACACATGCTAGGTAATCACACTAGCACTGAGCTGCATCCTGCTCCAGGCCCTCCCTACTGTCTGAGGAAGTGACCACCTCCCTGGACCATGATCCTTCACTGACCACACCTGAGCAGTTTCCTGACCTGCTAGTGGAGTTCTTAATGTCCACTCCCAGAGCTTTGCAGTGCTTCTGGGTTCCAGACGCAATTTCAAAATCAATATAGCCTCTAGGGTCCTGGCAAAATTGACAGGCCCTGCTCAGTCTGTTTGTGGTAAATTTGTGGGGAACATGTATAGGAATGTATTTTTATAGAAGAGTTCAGGAGAATGGAAGAATAAGTCTTATATGACCAAATTCATCCATTGTTTCCCATCACCAGGGATTTGGTATTTAATATGATAATTCAAATCCATGGAAAATGGCAAGGACTTTCTAAACTGCTTAATTAAATATTGCACTCAGAGAGGCTAGTCCTCATCTTTAACACTGAAACATCAAACCAAATTATGAGATTATTAAAGAAGCCGAAGCGACTAGAAGACAGAGACACTGCCCAGCATCGTCATATATTCACACAGTATTTTAGTACATGCATGGCATGCATTGATCAAATCAATATAATTACCATTTCCTTCTCTGTTTCATTGCTTCTTGATGGAAACTTTGAATTTCTTTCTTCTAGAGCTATAAAAAGACTTACAACAGATCATCACACAACCACAAGAAAAAATGATGTTCTGGATGATACGTGATGTAAACCAGACATATTAAGGCAAGCGCCACTTGTACTGTCTCATAGTGGAAAGTACACAAGTCCATTGTGGTGGAATATATTGATTTCTAGTGGCTGGGAAAAACAGGGCAGGGGAAGGTTACACAAGTTCAAAAACAGGCAGCAAAATGCAGGTAGCACAGGTACTAGTAGTCTGCAGAGTAAGGTGATACTCATGTAGCTACTCATTTTCTTACTGCATAGGCCTTTAACATTAATCACCTCCTTTTATTATGATCTCTTCAGGGTTAAACTTCACCAAGTTAAGGATGAGGGGACAACTTAGTAATTTGCTTCAGGAGCAGCATCTACCTTACACCTCACAATATATACAGTGAGTGAAATTAGCGTGTCCCAGCCATTCCCTATGGTGTCTGGTTAGGATGTGTATGTTTTCTTCTTCCTCTTTCTTCACTCCAATTCTACACTAGTTCTTTTATTATTAAGAAATAAGTGTCACCTAACCCAGTCTTTGCATTTCTGACCCGGCTGGTTTTCTCAAAAATGATGGAGACTCTGAAATGTTCATGTAGAAGTATAATGTAGAGATGAGCTTGATGATTGTGGTCTGCTGTCTAGGAGCCAATCGGAAACTCTAAGCATTGGAGGTTAGATGGCTGGTTCTGGAGAAGGGCTGTGGATGAATCAAAAGGAACGGACCATGATGCACTAACGTGGGCAGCACACGTCCTTCCAACCCACAGAGCCTTTTGCCAGAGACCTAAAATCGCAAATATTTTAACACTGGTCAAGGATTATCTCTGCTTTGATATGTACCTGGGGAACATCTTAATTTAGTGACAGAAAAACAGCAATCTCCCAAATACCATTATTCCCTGCAGCTCCCCAGAGAAGGTACACCATGTAAGACCAGCAAGAACAGGGAGACAAATTCCTGGAAACTTTTTTGCTGTTGTGCATGGAGAAATGGGCTTGGTAGACAGGTAAGCAGGAGCAAATGCTGTGTCAGGTGGTCCAGTTACTTTCAAAAGTGCTAGGCCATGAGGGCAGACTCTCGTTGTCAGGTCACTAGCCCCAGGTGGTACAGTTAGGGGAAATACTGGTGTGACAGTGAGGGTAGATGAAGTAAAAGACTGGAGATACAGGCTTTGGACTTGGCAGATTGCATATGAGAAGCATTCTCCTGGTGCATTGAAGCTGATTCATATGCAGAAATCAGCTAGCCTGGAGAGGGTGGAGTTCAGTATCCCAATGCCCACACAGGTCAGTTATCATAACATGTGGAAAATTTAAATAACCTGATTAGCACAAATTCCAACAATGTTCTCATCCTGGCACAAAGCCCCCTTACCCAAGCTGTTCCCCAGGATCTGCAAATGCTCTGTTTACCAAGCAGATCTCACAAGCATCCCAGGGTTCCTCTCAGTCCTATCTCGCTTTCTGCCTCTGTGCCAATACAGTGATTCTCCTTGTATTGAAATGCTGCACTTCCCAAAGTTCCAGTCCAAATCATCCTCAGGAACAGTCTCACTTCCTGTTCCTCTGTGAAACTCACTACACACACACACACACACACACACACCTCCCTGCTCCTAGCAGGGCCTCACATTACCAACTACGATAATTTTACTAGACTGTATCACAATTACAGTTAAGGCTGGAATCATGCTGTCATTCTAGTGCATATGCTCGGTGGTTTTCAGAGATCCAAGTGGCAGTCACTCCTGACCGATGTGCAGATTTGATAAGCTTTGGGGGACCTGGCTTTAGACTGAGGATCTTCCAGCTTCCAACCACAAGACCTCAATAAGCACATATGATGGTTTCTATGCATCAGATAACTAATTGGTTACATGGGCTTCATGGTAACATCACAAGATTCGTGTGAAGATTCCTGGGGATGACTATTTTAAAAAATTTAGCAGAGTGTCTGTCATGCACAAAGCACTCAGTAACCATTATAATTATTATAAATAAAGGAAAAAGCTGGCAAGTTCATTTAAAGTTGCATGTCACTTTGGTTAAAATTTTTCCATTATCCACATTTACTTTTCTTATAAGTTCAAACTGCTTCAGTCATGGGGTGAGATGTGAGAGCAGATATGTTTGCTGCAAAATCTCTGCACAGCATTATGAGAAGCACAGTTCATCTAAAATGACTGCTTTGCTGATAAACAGATCCTCAAGGATATTCTCCCTCCAAAGTTTCCTTCATGTAGGGAAACAGCTGTGAATTCTGTAATGAAACTGGCTTGGATGCAATCTGGACATGTTTTTCTCATATTCTGTATATATTTAGTCTGACTACAGTGTGATTTAAAACACTTCAAATATTCATTTGACAATATACATTTTTTGATGTCTAGAAACATAAATCTTCACAAATAGGAATTTAAAGAGAAGGTACCTAGGAAGGTACACAATCATTATCATTATCACTTTTTCATTTTTTTTTTGTTTTTTGTACTGGGGATCGAACTCATGACTTTATGCTTGCCAGGCAGGCACTTACACCACTGAGCTAAATCCCCAGTCTCATTTTTTTGTTTAATTTCACATTGAGAAAAAAAGAAAATCAATATACTTTTGCATTAATGGCCTTTTCAGAGACCATTGAACTGTACACCCTGGAGGTGCTCGGGGAATTCAATACACTTGGGAACCAGAGCAGGAATAAGTCACCTGGGTTTGTGGTGAAATCCTCTGCTGTTTGAGACCGTGGCACTTGCAGGTAAGAGTTCTGAATCCAGGTGGGACCATCAGATGTTTCTGGTTTCATAATCGAGACCAAGTGGCACGAGGGCATACCAGGACAGGATTTGGACAATGGTGATGTCTTTTATAGGTCCTATATATGTAAGAAAACTTATGAATCTCTCAATGTAGCGACAGCATCAGAACCTAAATGATAGACTCCATGGACCCCATTAGCACTTGCTAACCTGAAATCTACAAGGAAAGGAGGAGCTGAGTCTCGGTCAGGGATCAGATCTTCAGAGAATGGAACCCTGGACACTGTGTGTGCACCTGTTAGCGACCTGTTGCAGCGCAGTTTGGTGGTGTGTGAAGTTACTGCTAGCAGAATTCGAACATACATGGGATGAGTGCTGTGAAGGATAAACAAAATGCTGCATTTGGAGTGCTGAAGCGTTTGATTCAGAGTTAGCAGATTAAAAATTTTAGCTGTTATTTCTTTAAGTGACAAAATTCTAAGATGATAATGAGAAGTAGAGCATAACAGAATCAGAAGACACAAATGCTCAGGTTCAATTTGGAACTTTCAAGTTTTCCCACAGCAAAAACTCTCAGTATTCATGGGTTCATCTTTTCAGAGATGTTGTATGCCATAACACTTTTCATATTTAGTATTAAGAGATTTAAAATAAAAAAACCGACATGACATTATGACAGGACATCAGAATGTCTGAGATAAACACTCAACTGACCTATGTGTTTCCTCCAAAGCAGATGATGGAGACAATTTCTTAGCAGAGAAGGAAGAAGTTCCCTGACAAGGACACACGTAACATGAGGTAAGGAGCACACAGAGGGTAACAGGCAGGGAAGAGGAAAGGGAAGTGTCAGAGAAGGGCATTCCAGTGAAGCCTTTGGGAAACACCTTAAAAAGTAGTATTTCAGAGAGTTCAGACAGAGTATAAAGCTTCTAGTTATGAAAACCCATGCAGGGGGCTTGGCACATAGGCAAGGGGCCTCTGGGGAGGAGCCGAGCATGCCAGTGTCACTCTAGCAACACAAAGGAGGGCAGGAGGCTGGGCTGGGAAGGCCAGGGACGGGGCTGGTGCCAGCTGGGAACAGGGGATGCTGAGCCCGGATCACTGTGAGCTCGCACGTCTTTGTGAGAATGTTGGGTTCTGCTCTGAAAGAGCGGTGAAGTACCTGGAGTGGCTGGAATAGCAGAGGAGGGCACTCAGTGTGCCTTTCAATGGAGCAATCTGGGGCCCAAACTGAGAGACTCAAAAGAGGGGAGCAGGGATGCAAGGAGATGCGTAGAGGCTTCAGCAATGATGCAAAGAGTTCTAGCGGCTTTACCTAAGGGGAAAATGTGGCAGCTGGGAAAGAAATAGCCAAGCATTGGAAAGGTTTTGAAGACAGTGCCTACAAGATGTTGCTAAATAATCAGAAACCATGTGAGAGTTAGAGAAGATTTAAGCACAACGGTAAATCACTTCTTCTGAGTTTGAAAAATACAATTTACTGCAGCAAGGAAGCCTGAAGGTAATGGAGATACAGGGAGAATAGTGAGGAATACTTTTTTCTCCTGATTCACCCAGTGGGTACTGTGTAAGAGTTATCCAGTAAATGGTGCTTCAGCTCATGTATCTGGAATCCAGGGAGTAGATAGGGAAAGGAATGACAGTTAGAGACTTTCACCTGCTGAAAATGTCTAAAGTCGTCAGTCCAGATACATCACCAGGAATGCTTATAGATGGAACTGGCAACAAGTCCAGGAGTAGATTCTGTCAGCACCACAAAATTCAAAAGTGAGCACAACAAAATTAGGTAAGGAGAGCAATAAAAGAAATAGCAGATGAGTGTAATGAACCAAAAACCAAGTAAACAGAGTATTTCCAGGACAGAGTGACAAACGATGGCAGATGTTGCAAATAGATCAAACTGGGGAATAAACTAGATGTATTTTTAACTTATTCATGTGAAGCAATTGAACTTTTAGGGGTAAAAAAAGTGAAACAATCTTTTACTGTTTGCTCGTAAGTTATTCTAGTTACTAACCCAGCTGTTAACATTTATGTTGAGTTCAACATGAACTGCTTTCCTGCACTCTGAGGGAGACTACAGTAAAATAAGTCTAATGTTGCCAGGAAATTTTCTTTATTTGACTGAAAAACAGTTATCTCTAAATGAGCACAAAGCCTGTTGGATACAAGATGTCTTATGATTGCCAAGAATGTTTGGTAACATATAAGTGTATTTACTATTTTATCAGCACACTGATTTCTAAATATCTTGTTTTCTTTCTGTGCACTGTGATACCCAGAGCCATGGAGAGGGGCAATCACACGGTGACCAAGTTCATCCTGCTGGGCTTCACGACAGATCCCAAGATGCAGCTGGTCCTGTTCGTGGTGTTCCTGGGCGTGTACTCTGTGACACTCCTGGGAAACAACATACTCATCATGCTGATTTGTAAGGACACCCGGCTCCACACGCCCATGTACTTCTTCATTGGAAATCTGTCCTTTCTGGATCTGTGGCTGTCCACGGTCTACACCCCAAAGATCCTAGTGACCTGTATCTCTGAGGACAAAAGCATCTCCTTTGCAGGCTGCGTGGCCCAGTTCTTCTTCTCTGCTGGACTGGACTACACTGAGTGCTACCTGCTGGCCGCCATGGCCTATGACCGCTATGTGGCCATCGCAATACCGCTGCTTTATACCCAGGCCATGTCCATAAAGCTCTGCACAGTTTTGGTAGCAGCCTGTTACCTTGGAGGCTTTACCAACTCTTCCATCATCACCAAAAAGACTTTTTCCTTTGACTTCTGCAAAGACAATGTCATTGATGACTTCTTTTGTGACCTGCTTCCCCTAGTGATGTTGGCCTGTGGCAGGCTGGAGGGCACCCAGGCTCTGATGTACTTCCTGTTGGCCTCCAACGTCATCAGCCCCCTCGCCCTCATCCTGGCCTCCTACCTCTTCATCATCACCGCCATCCTGAGGATCCGCTCCACCCAGGGCCGCCTCAAGGCCTTCTCCACGTGCTCCTCCCACCTCATCTCTGTCACCCTGTACTATGGCTCCATCCTCTACATCTACTCTCGGCCCAGTTCCAGCTACTCCCTTGAAAGGGACAAGGTGGTTTCCACCTTTTATACTGTGGTGTTCCCCATGTTGAATCCCTTGATCTACAGTCTGAGAAATAAGGATGTGAAAGAAGCTCTGCATAAAATCTTCAAATAGCTCAAAATAATCTTCTGAGAAGCAGCCAGAGAATTTCAAATCATGACAGTTGTGTTTCAAGGTGAGCTTCTGCTGTGCTACATGTTGATATAAATCAAGATCATGGATTTTCAACATTGATGGATCACAGTTCAAGAGACCTAAGATCAGAAAATCAGGATAATTTAGGAGGCAAAGATTAAGTATAAAATATAGGAATTTGGATTGAATTTCACGTTACTCTATGCTAGAAACAAACGGATTAACCCCCCGAATTCTGTAGCTTGAAAGGGTGACAGAGGAGCCAGACCTTTTATAGGAATATGTACTTTACTGACACAATACTATGTGTGCATGCAATTATTGCCTTGAAATATAATGAATTAATTTTAATATTTTCCTCTAACTGGTAACTAATGGTTTTCACTACTTTCCTTTCTGCTTAATAGACTGTCTTAAACTTTGTAAATGTATGTTTTACTCATAGATTAACAGAAAGATCCAGAGACACCAAGAAACATGTTGCTAACATTCATTCTCAGCTGCTATGACCCTCTTCACCTATGTACCTCTCCCGTGAGTTCCTTCCTTAAAGAAAAGTAGCCATGTTGCCATATACATGTTTTCTGTGATTTGCTATGCCTGCGGCTTTGGACTTCACTTTATCTTGAAAGCCCATCCAAATTGTGATACCATCTTCACCAAACACAGAGTCATTATAATAAAACAGTAACCAGAGTGAAGTCAAACAAACTGAGACATGAAAATTGATGAGCACATGTTTTCAAAAAGAAAAAAAAATGTATGGGAAAGAAAAGAGAGAGAATGATAAATCGATGGTGCACTTAACTTTCTTTAAATTTTCAAAGCAAGACAATATTCATGAATCTGTTTTTTTAAACATGAATATGTCATTGTCTGAATTAGTGTGTTCAGTACAGAAATAAAATATAAGAGAATGTGATCTAGTCAACCAGACCTGGGAAATACAGCAGCTCTACTTATATCAGGAGAGGCAGACCCAGTCTGGTAATCACACATGCTCCCCTCTAATGTGGGACAAGGAACAGGATGTGTCTGACTTGTGAGACACAAAAACTCAGTGGAAAGCGTAACCAACAGGGTAACACATTTTATTTGGAAAACTCTACCAACTCAGTCTCTGGTGCCCTAAAAACAGCTCCTGTTTCTCACTAACTATGACAAGATTCCTAGGAAACACATTCTATTTCAGAAATCATTACAGGGACAACTGGCTTAGCACAGTAGAAGAGATCAGTTATTTCATCTCAGTCCAGTGAAACTAGAAAATATATCACTTCAGAGGGAAAAACAGTGGTTACCATAGTAAAATATGTGTGACACAGATATTATTAAACCATCCCGGTGTGACCAAGTATGTCACATAGCTGCAGAATGGATTCCCCAGCTGCTGTCCAGGGCTCTGGTCTAATCATTTTAGGAGAAGCAACCAAGTCCCCCACACAGAGAAGAATCAGTACACAGACAGCTAATGCTACTGTGGCTAACCTGCATCTCTATCCCCCTTTTATAGGGAAAATTTCCTGATCCCACTGTCATGCACCAAGACTAATAAAAAGGAACAGTGCAGCTCTGTTTAATCCCTGTGACACATAAGAATAAACAGATTGAACACGGAAGGAAGCACGCAGCATTGGTGGTGAAGAGCAGGTTTTAGGGTAGAGCTAAGCGTGCACTGAGTGATGCTAAGTGTCTCACTCTCCTGACACTCTCACTCAGGAAAGCTGCTTCTCAGGTTATGGTCCTGAAGTGGTCAGAGGCATCCTGCAGCTTAACTTGAAATGACATGTAATCTCTTAGAAACCGGCTTACTTTCATGGCAAAGACTAAATTCTTAAAAAAAAAACCATAAAAAGGATCAGAACTGTACAGAATTTCAAAAAAAAAGTAGGAAATGTAACTAGCTAATGTATTGTGTAGTATTAACTTGAAAGTAGTTGTCCAGATTACAAGATTTAGGCATCAAGAAATGATCAATCAGACAGTGAAAAAACACACTCTTCTCTAGTTCATCCAAAAGATTAAATTCTTACTATAATGTATGGTCATGATCTCTTTTAGACATGAGAGCCTTAATTAAAATGTATATCTTTTAATTGATTTTTCATCAATACAGAAGTACTTGCTTTATTAAAATTTACTAAAATTACTGAGATACAATATTTGTAAGTTTTTATGTTATGATAATTTAGCTTTTGTATACAATGTGTAGTGAAATAAAGCTTTTTAAATTACAAATGTTCATGCATGGTCTATTTTGCTGCCAAAGAAGGCTCTGGGCCTTCAGAATTTTAATGAACAAGTCTTTCTGGTGATAGTTTTCTGAGTTCCTCAAGACACCCAAGCAATGGGATGTCTGAGTGTGTGTGTCCCTGTGTATCAGGAGATCACAGGTGAGGGTTGGCAATTCCACATCTACACTGTCACCCCTGGGGGTGCAGGCTGGGAGAACCATGGAGGGCAGGCCACCGTACCGTGGATATTGTCTGGCCTCTGACATAACGTCAGAGGTTGGTTGATGTTTATTTTTTTTTGAACTTGAGAGTTTATATTTATTAATTTTGTTATGCATGTTAATTTCTGTGAAACTTGTATAAGAGTCTGATAATTTTGTTAGGTTTGTAATGGCTGGTTGCTGAGTGCCAGTGAGACAATGGATGATGTGTAAACCAGATTTCCTCCATCCTAACAGCTGTCATCCAGGGTTTTGCATTCTCCCTAGTGGAGTTTTACTCTCTTTACACATGTAAATATATATATATATGAAATGTATATATAATGTGTAAGTGTATGATATGCACATCATATATACAGTATACATGCTTAGGTAAGAATGTTAGAAAACTTGTACACATAATACTTTATCACTGTTACTTTCCTAGGTACTAGATGCTAAGCAGAGGGCTGTGATACAAGAGAAATATTTTTACTTGGGAAAATAGAACCAGGCATTGCCTCAGGCTTCTTTGGTCTCATGGTGTAGGAAACCCAAGGAGATGACTTGGAATCACAAACACACTTCCATTTGACAACATGCGGACAGGGATAGGAAGTTTCCATGTTAGTCCATGGTCATGAAGACGGGCTGGAGATTTATCACAGAGTCACAGCTGAACCGAAAAGTTCTTCTACTGATTAAATTTCCACCTAGAGAAGGAGGTGCCAGCTCTTGCACGGCAGTTTTAGTGGTTCTCCTGCTTCCTGAGAGAACCTGTCCTCTATTGAAGACCGGAGTCGCAGGCCCTTGTCTCTGTTCGTGCCTGTCCTGGGAAGGGTTCCGTGCTGGGCCCTGAAGCTTCTGCCCAGCAGGTCTGAGTTTTCTCACTGAGCACGTGGTCCCTGGCAACCTGACAGTGCTGGTTAGGCTCTGCCTCTCCTGCTTCTCACAGCTCATTCCTTTACTTAGAGCTCGTGGAGGGTTGAGCGCCAGCTAACGGGGTAGAGGGGGTGCTCTCCGCAGGTGCCCTAATTCTGCCACTCTCTTTCTGAATCATGGTTCAGGGGAAAAGAGGCCTTTTCTAGAGACTCCAGGAAACTACCTTTTGCCTGACACTGTATTTCGTTCATTTCTTTGTAAATCTCAGGGTCAAAGCCTTGGCGGGTCTAGCCAAAGAGACCTTTGTGACTTAAACATCCTGCATCTTCACCCTCGTATCAGGTCTGCTCTGTTAGACTCCCTTTTCCCCAAAGTGATTGTTCCCAAGGAGACTCTGTAGCTTTGTGTGCAAATCTGCAGTTATTGGCCCCACTTGTGTCTTTCTTCGTATTTCCTGGAATAATAAACTTAGAATAGATGCAGCTTCAAATCAGCTGTAGATTTCTTTCCTTCACTCATACAGAAAACAGGGAACCAATACCACTTTGCAAAATCACCAGCATAGTGATATCAAATAAAAATTTTGGAGGATTATCACAACAACTGTGTGGCAGAGGGATTATAAACAAGAGAAATAGTAATAAAGGGTATTTTTCTCTGGTGTTCAAATTCTTTCCATTTTAATTTTTCTTTTATTGACAAATGCTTATGTATAATGATGGAGTGCAGTCTGATTTTATATGTGCCAGATGGATTAAATTAGGTGAATTCCTATATCCAGAACTCAGAAGTTGTCATTTCTTTGTAGTTAGAATAAAAACTTCAAATTGACACTTTTGGCAATTTTGAAATACAAATTATTATTTACTACAGAGAATGTGCTCAGCAGCGCAGCTCCAGAGTTCTCTCCTTGTCTACACAAGCCGCACACTTTCAGTCATATTCTTCCTTTACCATTGACCCTCACCTTAGCGTCTAGTAACTGTATTCTATATGCTGCTTCTATTAATTCTAGATTCCATATATCAGTGAGATCACAAAGAATGTGTCTTTCTATGCATGGATTGTTTTCCGAGAATCATATCATCTAGATACACCTGTTTTACACAAATGACACAGTTTTCTTTTTAAGACTTGGTAGCATACCATCATACACACATGGCATTGCTCCACTCACTTCTCCTGGGACTTTCTCTCTGTCGTAGATATTACTTGTAATGCTGGAGTGATCACAGAGTGCTGGTAATTTTTCTGCATTCTGATTTTATTCCTTTGGGGTCCGTACACAGAAGTAAAATTCTGGAACCATAATTTTTAAATTTTTAACTAACCTCTGTACTGTTTGCCAATGTGACTGCACTGGTTTATGATCTTTCCAATGGTGTACAAATATTTCCTTTTCTTTACACCTTTTCCAATATTATTTTTCATCTCTTTAATCAAAATCATTTTTATGTGCATAATGTTATATTTCATTATGGTTTTAATTTATATTTCACTGATAATTTGTGTTGCTCAACATTTTGCAATTTCACACTGGTCATTAATATGCTTCCTTCTGAAAAATGTCTATTAATGTGCTTTGTCCATCTTAATAGGATTATTTATTTTCTAGTCACAGCAAGTAATTCAGTGAGCTCATTTCCTAGTTCATCTTTGTCTCATCATCAAGTTTAATTTTACTACTAACTTTGAGCATTAACCGAGAAGAACTGAACCTGTTTTTTATTTTAGATCTCTTGCTTGCAGAGTAAAGGCTCCTTTAAATAAAGGTGAGCTCTTTCATGCTTACTGCTATTTCTCGGAGTCCAGGAGAGCATCCAGGTATTAAAAAAGCATTTTCTGAGGAAAAAATATGAGCCAATTACCCCAGAAACATTGGAGAATTCCTGCATAAGGAATACACTGAGGCACAGAAAACACTTACCAAGTGCCCAAAGTCAGCAAGACGCTTGGTTAGTGATGGCCCTAGCTCAGGCAGAGTCTCAAAGCATCCTCACTTGGCAGAAACTGAGGCATCATATTCTTCTCTGCTCCATACAAATTCCACACTGGCGTGTGTTTCTCTAAGCTATGCTAAGGGAGGGTAGACTGATTGGGGAGTTTTAACTGGATATTTAAATTTTTTTAAATGAAAAAAAATTAAACAATCAAGTCTTTGTTTCCTCATATTGATTCATTTGTTTTGTTCTACTTCTCAGACTAAAAAGTTCTGAATACAGTTTCCATTTTATTAGTACCATAGTTTTTACCAAACAGAATCCAGATCCATTTTTGAAAGACAGAAGAATAAGAAATACTTCTAAGAATCATAAAATATTAAGTTTTATTTGACTTCTCTCCTAGCATTGGTTTCAACTTCATTTTCCTGTTATGCATATTATGAGGAAGAGATTGTAACACTGTGTGAACTGTAGAGAGCAGTAGGTTCCACCTAAGTCCTGCTTGTGAAATACTAACTTTTACAACTCACTCTTGCATTTTTCACCTGTGTGTTACCTCAAGATAAGTTGTACTAGATTCCTTAATGTTTATGGGAGATAATGCTTTCATTTGGCTAGGGTTTAAAAATACATCTTTTGTGGTAAATTTAGAATGGTTTTATGTCTTTAAATTTCAACAATTCCTGATCAATTTGCCAATCGTTATATTTATGTGGAAAGCATAAAGTTTGCATAAATACATTCTGTACACACAATTAAGACTTTAGGAATAATTTTAATGGGTGCGCCTTGATAGAGAACTCTCCCTGGCCCTTGCAGTGATCCAGGAACTTTATATTTGTAATCATAAAGGAAAGCGTCATAAAGGAATTCTAGTGAGTTAATTCAATTCTATACTTCCAGTGAAATGCATGGTGAGCATAAGCACAGAAAGGAATATCCGTTTTTTGTGGGGAACCAGGGGTGTCCTAGGGCCAGCTACAGTGATGTTAGCCAGAACAAAGGCCTTGGCTCCAGGCCTAGCCTGGAGTTTTTTTCATTTGTGAAGAAGGCAGTGGCTGGAGGATGAGTTACTGTGAGAATGGTAAGAGGTATGTGAGTGCTCTGAGCTGCACTAGGGAGGAAGCCTGAGATCATCTCTGCCGTATTCACAGAGAAGAGTACGCATAGAGCAGCTGAGGTAGTTTCTGATGTTTTGGGGAAGATGCCTCAGCTCCGATGTGCAATCTTATGTCCTGGAAGTCACAGCCTCTTATCTTAGCCTGGATCCCAACCAACAGCATGGAGAACTGCTCTACTGGCCTGGCTGACAGATGCTTTTTGGGAGCTAGCAAGGTGCAGAAACACTGACCTGCCCTCTTGTTTAAAAGACTATACATACATCTGCACCTCAATTTGACCAATTTGCATTGCTTAAAGCTAAGTAAAGGGGTAAGAAAAAGTCCTGACCATGACTACATGGGAAGAGGGCCAGGTTTAGCCAACATGGAGATAATTGATCTTTTTTCAAGGAGAGTCCTCCAGGTGGTCCTCCACACACATCATGAAAATTAATATTTGCAACACCTTAAGCAAATTTTCACCAATCTAATTATTTCATATCACTTACCCAACAAAATTTGATTACAGTACATCAAAGTCAAAGGTAGGCAGGTAAGTCATTCAATTCATATTTTATTTTGGAGACCTCAAAGAAAACCAAAAGAATAAATTTTGCTAAAATCTACTACTACAAAGAGGCAACTATCTTATTACAGAACTTAAAATAACCGCATATAGTAGACTCTAACAATGACAATGATGATGATGATGGTAACGATGAAAGAATGATTTGCTGCAGATTTTCTGATTACAATTATACCTTGTCAAAACTCTTTGGAATATAGAAATGCATACAAACACCTACACTTCAGAAACCAATAAACACAATACAGTGTACCAGGTGACCTTCAGGTCTGCAGTTGGATAGTCTGCATCGCTTTCCTGAAGGCTTCTTTGACATCTTTGTTTCTCAAGCTGTAGATGAGAGGGTTGAGCAGTGGGTTGACCACGGTGTAGAACAGGGCAGCCACCTTGTCCCTCTCCAGGGAGTAGATGGAGCTCGGCCTCAAGTACACGAAGAGCAGGGATCCATAGAAGAGCATGACGGAGACCAGGTGGGAGGCGCAGGTGGAGAAAGCCTTGTGTCTGCCTGAGGCCAAGTGGATCCTCAGGAGAGCCAGGAGGATATGCAGATAGGAGGTGAGGATGATGAGCAGGCAGGAGAGGACTGTGAACCCCACCAGACTGGACGGGACCCTCACATAGACCCGGGTGTCCGTGCAGGACATTTTTACCAGTGGCAGCACATCACATACGAAGTGGTCAATGATGTTTTCACCACAGAAGCGCAGCTGGAAAGTGTTGGCAGTGTGGGCGATGGCGTTCAGAATCCCACCTACATAGGAGCCAGTGACAAGCCTGGTGCAAAGGGAGGAGGACATGGTGCCCGAGTACAGCAGTGGGCTGCAGATGGCCACGCAGCAGTCATAGGCCATGGCGGCCAGCAGGTAGCACTCTGTGTAGGCAGCAAGGCAAGAGAAGAAGAACTGCGCCCCGCATCCAGCCAGGGACGTGCGCTTATCTTCAGAAACACAAATAGACAGGATTTTGGGAGTGTACACGGAGGTGTACCAGAAGTCCAAAAATGACAGGCTGCCAATGAAAAAGTACATAGGTGTGTGTAGCCAGGTGTCCCTCCGGATTAAGATAACCAGGGTCAGGTTCCCAGACATGGTTGCCAACTAGAGCACAAGGAACACTCCAAAGATGGTCAGCTGCCAGCGGGGCTCTGCTGAGATGCCCAGCAAGATGAACTCGGTCAGGACTGTGCAATTTCCCACTTCCATGTCCCCAAAGGTGAATTCCTGATTGTGGGGTGGAGGAGAAGAAAAGAACATACTGATACTTTCTATGAAGATGAATCAACAGTGTATCATCAGGTAACAGTTATGAGCAGATGTATGGATTCATTCCTTACTGGACAGAATTTCAGGACCTCAGTCTGTAACTTTGGGAGACCATTGGAGTTGGAGTTGGAATTTGCTTTTGAACAAGAGCTTTCATGTAATAATGGTTTAATTCAGTGTTAACCCCTTATCAATGGGTGACTAAAAGAAAGCTCATAAAGATCCCAAATGGATTTCTAAGAAGTGGATGATTGAGCAAAAGTTACACATGTGAAAAGACCTAATTTTTGATGTATAATCTGTACTTTTAAATTTTCTTTAAAACTTGTTTAGGTAGCATTACACTGCCTTTTTTGTGTGCGTCCAGAATTGAACTCAGGACCTTGCTCTTGCCAGGCAAGCACTGCACCACTGAGCTATGTTCCTGGCCCTCCACTGACTTTTTTGTGATTATCAAAATGATACACCAGTAATCCTCCTATAAGTGCATGTTCCAAAGAAAAAAGAAAAAAAAACCATTATCACTAGCTCACTGAGTATGTAAATGCTTATAAAAACGAAAGAAGAAAATTCCTTATTGATTTTATTTTCTCTCTCTTCTCCTATAGCCAGGGAAGGTGGTTGTTGGGTCATATTCCAAAATGGAAATGTAAAAAATATTTTTAACATATTATATACTTTAAAAAGGGAGCAAGTGTAGTTGTCAATATCATGTGCAAGAGCACAGAGCCAAGGAATTTCTCAAAGGTGAGCATTAGAAAGATTCCATTTTTAAATGTTAAGGAATTGGGAGATCATGACACCTTCAAGTTTATAGCCTGAAGCTTCAAGTGTTCCAGAAGAATCTGGAAGCTAAAAGGCATTTATCAACTGTACCACACATTTTTAAAAGAATATAGTATTCTAAAAAGTATTTTTCAAGTTTCTATTTCTACCACTGACCCGTAGCCAACTGCCTCCTTCCCTGGAGATTAGAGCAGAGGAAGAAAATCAGCTCAGTAGAGGATTATTATTTGTTTCCTCCTTATCAGCATATACAGTCAAGCTCGGCTAAGGGAAGTCTGGGATCCAAATGCAACACCTCTGACCAAAGGTTTGGTTTTCAGGGATGAAAGTGTCCTCATCTTTCCACTGCGCTTCTGAATCTTTAGCAGAATTATCTTGGCAGGATCTGAGAAGTATATAGCAATATATCTCAAGGGTGACTCTGAAATTTTTTTCTATGTCATCACCTGTCTATCGGAAAAAAACTCTCTATCACTTCTTCTCTGTTGTGTTTGTTTATTATTTTGTTCTATGTTTTGTTATGTTTTGGCATTAGCTTTGTGTTGGTACAGGGTTTCACCATATAGCCCAGGCTGGTCTGAAACTGGTGAGTTTAAGTGATCCTCCTAATCCAGCTTCCTGAGTAGCTGGACCTTCTGAAGTGCACCACCACTGTGCCTGGTGCATTAGCTGTGTTTTTAACACAGCATAGAGGAAAATGGAAATACATGGACAGAGTAGGTTTCAAGATTTTGGTAGAGCAGAGAAAGGGCAAATAAGCAAGAGTACACTGTCTTGACTTTTATTCAAAATTTTTCCAGAAGAACAAATATTAAAATGAATCCTTACAGTCAAGAAATACTTTACAGAATGATCTCCCTACGTGAGATCAGGAGAGAAGGGGCAGAAATCGGATCACAGCCACCTCCGAACTCTCACACAGAGAGATTCGGGGGAGCAGACAGAAAGGGCTGAGAAAGGCTGGTGGAGGGAGGTACCTTGGGTGGACATAAGCCAGAAGTATCAGCAGACCACCAGCGTTTGAGGAGATATATTGATTTGAGCCTTTAGTCTTGTGACACTAAGCTGATACCATTATGAGAAACTATTGTTGCCAAAGAATGAATTACAGCAGCTTTTGTACTTTTTCCATCTGTTGAGATCAGTGGTCTAATAAAGAAGGAAAAACGAAGCACTAAAAATTCAATGTCGATTTAGTACAAACGGCCTCCTACTGCCATTGCTCATGGTGTTCTCTACTAAGGAATTTCAATTTGCATTAAAACTTATCTTTCAAATATTTGTTTAGTCCAAAGCAAGATTTTTTCAAGATATATATTTGGTAATAAAAGTCTCCTGTTTCTATTTCTGCACAAGAGATTTTTAGGTTTGGGAAAGGGTAGGTAATCAAATTGCATGAAATTTTGTGAATACTGCATTAGAACACCAGGTATTTTGGCTGTGGTTCTGACTTATGTGCATGATAGTTATGTCACATCACAGTTTATTTCAAAAGTTTTTATGCTACAAAATCCACAATAAGCTCATTTGAAATGGATCAAACACATAAATATAAAAACATAAACAAATCACTGTCCAGGGGAAGAATGTGGAAGAAAAGTAGCCTGATATTTATCTTGGCAGTGATCTCTTTGGATACCACCCTGAATTCAAAAAAAGATTGAAATTAAACTGAAGTTCAATAATACATAAGTTAGGGTATAAAAACTACATACCATAACTCATTCCTGGGGTCAGAGCACAATCTTTTTCACCTTATGAGTCCTGTGTGGTCTGGGGCTTTGTTTTCAGGAAGAGTTGGTGGTCACAGCTCTGGTGAATGACAAGCCTGGGTCTCAGAGGCCTGAATGGGGTCCACAGACATGTGAATGAGTTCACCACATGTGGTTCATCCCCCATCTGACTAAAAGCTGAGCACAGATTACAAGCAAGCCCAGCTCAGAGCACACTGGCCAGGCAGAGACAGATTCAAAGTCCTGCAGTTCTGCTAGGTTCGTAGTCTGCTCCATTGCATGGTAGCTTTGCAGTCTTGGAGGAGAACACAGCCAACACAGTCTTCACCTCTGAACCTCTAAGGGATTTTCAATGGTAGGAGGAAAGCATATCAAAGAGTGTTATTTGGTTTTTTCCAAGAGACAGGAACTATAACTCACTAACATATAAAATTTGAAATTCTAAAGAAATAAAATTCAGCCCGATGTATCTAACAGATAAACATAAGCCAGATGGTTTTGTGACTTTAGCATTCAAAATGTTACTAAAATTAGCTTAAAAGCTTTGTCATTATTCTCATAAAATATTTTGAGGTTCATATAAGTTTATTGCTATTTTTTGTAATGAGACCATTTAAAATATATTGTGGAATATTTCAAGTGTGTGATGCAAGTATTTATAACTGCGGTTCACACTACCCATCCTATCCTAGTAATTATTCATTTGTAACCAAGAGTCTGTACTCTTGGCCCATCTCCCTGTTTCCCTACTCCCCAGCTTTCAACAATTGCCCATCCTGTGCTTCACTGTGACTCCACAGTAACATGAGGTCACAGTTTTGTCTGACACATTTCACTTAGGTAATGTTCCCCATGTTCACCGGTGTTGCAATGGCATTTTTAATAGAACAACAATAATGATGACAACAGCTGTAGTTCATCTGGAACCAGAGAAGATCCAGCTTAGTCAAAGAAATCTTAAGAAAGAATATTTCAGCCAGAGTCCTCCCACTTTCTGACTTCAGACGACATTACAAAGCCATACAGTGCAGTGCAGTGTGGGCCTGAATGGTGATGTACAAACATGAGAAACAAAATTGGGAACCCAGCAATCCAGCTGTGCAATTAGATTTACTTGGTGATCATGCAAACAAGAATACACATGGAGAAAGTCTCTTCTATATATGGTTTTGAGAAAACTGTATATCCTCCTGTAAAAGAATGAAATGTGACCCCTACCTTGAATCACTCAGAAAAATTAACTTGAAGTTGACTAAAGATATACATGTGTAGCTCTATCTCTGTCTCTATTTCTATCATCACTAGCTACATCTATATCTATATCTATATCTATATCTGTATCTGTATCTGTATCTGTATCTGTATCTGTATTTGTATCTGTATCTGTACCTGTATCTGTACCTGTATCTGTATCTGTACCTGTACCTGTACCTGTATCTGTACCTGTATCTGTACCTCTATCTCCATCTCTATCTCTGTCTCTATCTCTATCTCTATCTCTATCTCTATCTCTATCTCTATCTCTATCTCTATCTATAAAATTAAGCTATAAATCCCTAGGGGGAAACACATAAAAGTTCCTATACATATCTTGGAAGTGATTTTTATATGACACTAAAGTCACAAAAAAATGGGTGAATAATAAACATCTGCTGCTACATCAGACCTGCTTGCAGCCTCACAAAGGAGTGACAGGCCAGAAAATGCAGCTCAGTGGCCATGGATTGAGGAGCTGAAACAAGGAGAGACCTCTCAAGTTAATCATCTGTGTGATTTTGGGGAGTTGTCTCCTTCCAGGAACACAAGTCACACAAAGAGAAAATGTTGGATCCTTTTGCAAACACTAAATTTCTGTGATTTTAATTTGTCAGCATCTCCTAAGGAATCCACCAGAATACAAGATGGTGTGGCACTGTAGATTAAAATCCATGCATACACATGTATCTCCACAGGCATGGGAATTTATGATAATTTAGTTGAATTTGTGATGAAAAATACCAAAAACTGTTTCATTCTTCTATTCAAGATTTGCATTCTCACCTTTCTTTTAAAAAAATATATCCTGCAACCTGGAGCAAATGCTGTAAACACTGTCAGTTTATAATTTCTTTAGAATCAAGCTTCTTTGAGGACATGATAATAAAAAAAGTAATTTTAACCATATATGTCAATGCATAGGTACACAAAATTTTAGAGCATTCACAAACTCCCAAAGTTCTATCCATGGATTTCCTGGATATGATTCTTAAGTTAAAAATTTAATGCTGAAAGATGCCTAAATTGATCACCAGTGCTAATATTTGACAGTGAGTGTTTATTAACTTGGAAGGCTTAAAGCTGAATTTCCAGTTTTCATTTAAAAAATCTACTAGTTCGTCTGCTACATCAATTGTTGAAGTCACAGTTTCATTTTCTGAACTCAAACACTGGGACTCGACCTAAGCTATTCCTCTCCTCTCTGCTATGCAATAACCCAGGAAATCCAGACATCCGTGGTCTAGCATAAGTCTCAGAGTGAATTTTAAATTGTAGACGAGGACCTGAGGTACCATAGCATGAAATTTGAAATTGGGTTTGGAGGATGTGTGTGTATTTGTGTGTGTGTGTGTCTGCCTGTGAGTGTGTTTAGAATAAAAGTGATCTGCACAGAGCCATGCCAGACCCCCCCACTTCCCTTCAAACTACAGCTAAGACCACAGAGGCCAAACTGCATTGCTGAGCCTGGTGCCAGGAGCTTACCATTGATCAGAAAGGCCAGTTCTTGAAAGTGACACCCTTGTCATCTGCTCTGGTGCATGGCATGCTGCAGTCAGGCCCAGTATATGCAGTTCAGACAGTGTGCATTCAGTCTCCACCCTTACAGCAGTGGAGGAATGTGCACTGTGGGTCTCCAAGGACCCCATCAGAACCCATCTGGAATTAGAAGTCAACCTGTGACTTAGGATGTGATGCAATGAGCAATTAAAAGTTGATCCAATGGATTTAGCTCACAATATAATAATCAAATAAGTCTGATAATAGAAATTATTCAAATAATATTAATTTGGGCTTTCAATATTTTTTACCATATTTCTCTTTGGGTGTGTTTTCCTCTCCCTCTCCCTCTAACCCTCTTTTCCTCCAGGCAAGAGTTCTTCCTTTTGTGTATTAGTAAATGCCTATCTGTTTTTGTTCTCGTGAGCTACTTAGGATCATCCCAGACTGATACTGAAGATGTTACTTCTAGCTCCTCAGAATGTGACTGTTTTTAGAGAGAAAACCTTTAAAGGGTGACTACATTAAAATGAATTGGTGAAGGTGGACCCAAGTAAAATATGAGTTTCTTCACAAATAAGGAGAGCATTCAAGCAAAGAAAGCATCACCAAATAAGTTACAACATAGTGCAAAAGATGATGTGAGGAAGTGACAAGATCATGGGCATCTGTGAGCCCAGGAGAGAGGCCAGGTGCATAACCAGCCCTGTGCACATCAAACCTCCAGAGCTGCAAGGAAATCAATTTCTCTTCATTAGTCCATTCAAGGTGCAGTACTTCTACAGCAGCTAGCAAAGAAAAACAAGTGGTTTTCCATATCAGGGCTCTATATGTAAAAAAGTGCTTAACGTCAGAAAATAGAGCACATCACAAAGTAATAACCTCTACTTTTTAATTCATTTATATACAAAACTGAAAAGACATATAACCATTGAGTGTTAGTTTTATAAATAATTCTTTCAGTCAATAAAGATCATTGCTGCAAATCTCAGTGGAAGAAGAGATTTTTGAAATCTTTCTCCCTACTTTTCTATTTCTCTTTCTCCATCTTTATCTCCATTTTGTCTATTGTTTTCTTTATCTCTATTGCTGTCTATACAACTACATTTCACCCTTCATTCTGTTTTAGTTAATTGTATTGATAATTTTGATGTATATAATGATCACATTCATTCTAGGTAAATTGCACCTCTACATAACATGCCTTAGTTCTTCTTTTCCTACCATTCCCCTCCCCTTCCTCTAAGCCCTCATTCCCTTCTTTTTTTTTATAAATGCTTACTTTCCATTTTTCCCTTCTATTCTCTTTTTTTCCTCTCTTTTAATTCTTGAATTATAAAATG
This sequence comes from Hydrochoerus hydrochaeris, assembly GCA_004027455.1. NCBI lineage: Eukaryota > Metazoa > Chordata > Mammalia > Rodentia > Hydrochaeridae > Hydrochoerus > Hydrochoerus hydrochaeris. Next base: position 41,206 of record PVLA01001516.1, on the reverse strand, counting down.
AAACTTGTTTTCTGGGACTTCAGTGATACTGAGCAACATATATGTTCACTCCTGCATCTGTTGTCAAGGAAACATGGTCTTTGAACTCAAAGAAAAAATAGAAATGAGAACCAGAAAAGAAAAAGGACCCTTGTCTCTAGAACCACTTTTTGGAAACAAGTTTATTAGAGCTCTCTTGATTTCAGTGAGTTACAGTGCACACACACACACACACAAACACACATGTGTGTGCCGACAGTTATATGAACTGGGTTTACCACTGGCAGATTGTCAAGAACAGGAAACAGAACCCAGAATTTCATGCAGATGGGATCTGTGTACTCTGAAAAGAAGTACAGGGTGAGTGGTGGTTCTTGTATTGCATGAGCTCCTTGCACTGCAGATGAGAGACTGAAATCCAGTCTGTTAATTTGTTGGAGTTTTACCCTTGATGATGTTATGGTAGAAATGTGAGAGACGTGAAGGCTGAGAACGGATACAAGCAAGCTTTATTAGCCAGCAGATAGTGGTCAGCCATCAGCTAAGGCACTGTCCCTGAGGCTTTGTCTTTAGGACTTTTTATACATTTATCAGGTTGCTCAGTAACCATAACAATGATATGACTTCACTTGGAAATTTCTAAGAATGATTTCTGGAGTTCTTTTTTTTAATTTTACAGAGAATAAAACAAAAGAGGATAGAATAACATAGATCAGAACAGAACAATAGAAGCAACACAGCACTTCACAACAAGACAGTTGGATATCAACAGCAGCTACCATAATATCTCTTTCTTTGAAATAGTAGAGCATAGATTCACAAACAATAATATTAAACATAACAAAATAGAATAAAAACATTCAAGAGAATGAAACTTTTACAAGGCATTCTGAACCAAATAACAGAAAATGAACAATGGCTACTGTAATATCTCATTTTCCATAAAAGATTTGTTTATGTCATTACACACATTAAAACCCAATAAGACACAACATGATAGAATCAATGGTAATAGAAGAACAAAAGCATGGTAGGACTTCAAAGCCAGATGATATTAAATCAGCAATGGGTGCCATAACGCCTTGTTTACTTCAAAGTATCTGTTCATACCATCATACATAATAAGGTCAAATAAAACAGAATAAAACCATTCCAACCAATGAATGAAAACATTAAAAGGCTTCAAAGCATAACATTAACATAGAATCTTATGTACCCTTACCTTTTCTTACACTAGGGAGACTATGTGGTATTTATAAATGTGAGTTTGATTTATTTTGCTTATGAGTATGGATTCAAGTTGCATCCACTTATTTATAAATATCTCAATGTGATCATTCTTTATAGCTGAATAGTACTCCATTGTATAAAAGTGCCACAATTTTTTTATCCATTCCATGGTTGATGGGCACTTAGGTTGTTTCCAAGATCTGGCTATTACAAATTGTGCCGTTATACACATGAGTGCACATATATCATTGTGGTAAGATGTTTCAGATCTTCTGGGAATATGCCTAGGAGTGGATTCACTGGGTCAAATGGGACTTCAAACCCCAGCTTTTTGAGGCATCTCCAGACTGAGTTCCACAGTGGTTGGACCAGTCTACACTCCCACCAATAGTGCAGAAGAGTTCCTTTTTCCCCACAGCCTCTCCAGCATTTGTTGTTGGTACTTTTGTTGATCCTAGCCATTCTTTCTGGAGTGAAATGGAATCTCAGTGTGGTTTAAATTTGCATTTTTCTAATGACCAATGATGATGAACATTTTTTCATGTATTTATTTGCCATTCGTATTTCTTCATCTGAGAACTGTGTGTTTATCTTGGATGCCAATTTTTGGATTGGGCCTTTGAATTTTGAGGGTCAATTTTTTTAAACTCTTTATAAGTTCTAGAAAAGAAGTCCTTTGTCTGAGGCACAGTTCACTAAGATTTTTTACCAGTTTATGAGTTTTCTTTTCACAGTGCTGGAGATTTCTTTGGTCATGGCAGAAACTCTTTACTAAGATGTGATCCCAGTTATTGATTCTGGGAAGTATTTCCCATGCAGTTTGATTCTTGTTCATGAATTCTCTACCTATCCCTACGTCTTCAAGATTTTTACCTACTTTGAATTCCAACAGATTTAGTGTTTCTGTTTTAATATTTAGATCTTTGATCAGTTTAGATTTTAGTTTAGTACATGGTGACAGGCATGGGTCTCGTTTTAGTTTTTGGCATATGAAGAGCCAGTTTTTCTAGCACCATTTATTAAAGAGAGTATCGTTCTTCCAGTGAACATGTTTGGCCCCTTTATCAAAGATAAGGCAGTTGAGTGTGTTCATAGTAGTGGTTGTATCTTCTAGTCTATTCCATTGATCTTCAGGTCTGTTTTTACTCTGGTACCATGTTGATTTTATTTTGGTAGTTTTATAGTGTAACTTCAAGTCAAGGTTTGTGATGCCTCCTACCTTGACTTTGCTGCTTAGAATTGGCTTTGCTATTCTAGGTCTCTTTTGGTTCCAGATGAGTTTTAGGAGTGATTACTCTTGACCTCTGAGGTATGGTAGTGGTATTTTCATTGGGATTGCATTGAATCTGTATACTAATTTTGGGAGAATAGCCATTTTCACAATATTTATTCTTCCTATCCATGAACAAGGGATGTCCTTCCATTTTCTGAGGTCATCTTCAATTTCTTTTTTCAGGGTATTATAATTTTTCATGTATAGCTCTTTTACTTCCTTTGTTAGATTAATTCCTAAGTATTTCAGTTTTTTGGATGCTAGTGTGAAGGGTGTGGTTTCTCTTATTTCTCTCTCGGTGATTTTGTTGTTAGTGTATAAGAATGCTACTGATTTTTGAGTATTGACTTTGTATCCAGCTACATTGCTGAATTTATTTATTATATCTAGGAGTCTTGATGGAGTGTTGGGGGTTCTTCTCTGTAGAGTATCTTGTCATCTGCAAATAATGATAGTTTAACTTCCTCTTTTCCTATCTTTGCTCCTTTTATTTCTCTCTCTTGTCTAATTGCTCTGGCTAGTATTTCCAGTACTGTGTTGAATAGGCACAGTGGTAAGGGACATCCTTGCCTTGTGCCTGATTTTAAGCTAAAGGCTTTCAGTTTTTGGCCATTTAATATGACGCTGGCTGTTGGTTTGTCATAGATAGCATTTATCATATTGAGATAGAGACCATCTATTCCAATTCCCTGTAAGTTTCTTATCATGAATGGATGTTGGATCTTATCAAAAGCTTTTTCTGTATCTATAGAAATCATCATGTGATTCTTGCTTTTGGCTCCATTGATATGGTGGATTACATTTATTGATTTACATATGTTGAACCATCACTGCATCCCTGTGATGAATCCCGCTTGGTCATGGTGTATAATCTTCTTGATGATTTGCTGCATCCTGTTTGCCAATATTTTATTGAGAATTTTTCCATCTATGTTCATTAGGGAGATAGGCCTGTAGTTCTCTTTTTTAGTTGGGTCTTTCTCAGGTTTTGGTACTACAGTAATATTTGCTTCCAGGAAAGACTTAGGGAGAATTGCTTCCCTTTCAATTTCATTGAAGAGTTTGAGGAGTGTCAGCATTAAGTCTTCTTGGTATTTCTTATAGATTTCTGCAGTGAATCCATCTGGGCCTGGGCTCTTCTTTGTTGGTAAGGACTTAATTACATTTTCAGTTTCATTAATAGAAATGGGGTTATTCAGCAGCTTTACATCTTCTTGATCCAGCTTTGGTGGTTCATATGATTCTCGGAATCTGTCCATTCCTTCTGTGTTATTGAACCTATGAGAGTAGAGGTTTTTGAAATAGTTGTTGATGATCTTCTGTATTTCCACAGATTTGGTAGTGATTTCACCTTTTTCATTCTGTATTGCATTAATTTGAGTCTTTTCTTTCCTTTTTTAAATTAGGTTGGCTAGTGTCTTATCAATTTTATTTATTCTTTCAAAGAACTGACTCTTTGTTTCATTGAGTCTTTGTATTGTTTTCTTAGTCTCTATTGCATTGATTTCTGCTCTGATAATTATAATTTCCTCCCTTCTTTTGGCTTTGGGCTTGGCTTATTCTTCTTTTTCTACTTGTTTGAGGTGTAGTAACTAATTGTTTATTTGTGTTCATTCTGTTTTCCTAATGTGGGAACTCAATGCAATACATTTTCCTCTAAGTACTGCTTCCATTGCCTCCCATATATTATGGTAAATTGTATTTGTATTTTCATTTGCTTGTAGATATTGTTTAATTTCTGTTTTAATTACCTCTGAGACCCATTGATTGCTCAAGAGTGTACTATTCAATTTCCATGTGTTTGTGGGGTTTTTGCATTTTTTTTGTCATTAATTTCTAGTTTTTTTGGTGCTATGATCTGATAATATGCATGGGATAATTTCAATTCTTTTGCATTTACTTAAATATTTTCTATGGGCTAGTACATGTTCTATTTTAGAGAATGTGCCATGTACTGCTGAGAAGAATATATATTCTAATGTTGTTGGATGGAACACTCTGTATACATCTATCAAGTCCATTTGTTCACAAGTGTGATTCAGTTCTGATATTTATTTGCTGATTTTCTGTCTAGTTGCTCTGTCCCTTTGTGTCAGTGGCATGTTTCAGTCTCCTGTTATAATTGTGTTATTGCTTATTTGATTTTTCATTCCTGTTAATACTTGCTTTGTATAGCTGGGTGCTCTGGAATTTGGTGCATATATATATTTAAGATCGTTATATCTTCGTCTTGCAGTTTTCCCCTAACTAGTATGTAGTGATCTTCTTTATCTCTTCAGATCTTCCTTGGTTTGAAGTTCACATGGTCTGCAAACAGAATAGCTACCCTTCCTTTTTTTTTTTTTTGAGTTTCTGTTGCAATAAGTATTGTTTTCCATGCTTGGACTTTCAGTCTATGAATTTCCTTTTGGGTTAGATGGGTTTCTTGTAGACAGCATATGATTGGACTTTGTTTCTTGATCCATTCTGCCAGTCTGTTTCTTTTAGTTGGTGAATTGAGGCCATTTACATTAATGGGTATAACTGTTATATATTGGATTGTTGTTGATATGTTATCTTTCTGCTGTTGTATCTTTATCTTTCCCTTCTGTTTAATTGTCTGTCTTGCTTAGTGGTTTTTTCCTATGTGTATCTAGAATGTCTTTGAGTATTCTTTGCATGGTTGTTTTGATGATCATGAAGTATTTCAGCTGTTCTTTGTCAAGGAAGTATCTTATTTCTCCATCCATTTTGAAGAACAGTTTTGCAAGTTACATCAGTCTGGGTTGGAAGTCATTTTCCTTTAGTATCTGAAACACTACACTCCATGCTCATCTTGACTTCATTGTTTGTATTAAGAAGTCTGCTGTGATTCTGATAGGTTTTCCTTTATAGGTGACCTGTTTTTTCTCTCTAACAGCTTTTAATATTCTATTCTTATGTTGGATTTCTGGGATTGTGATTATTATATGTCTGGGTGTAGTTTTGTTTTGGCTGTTTGGATTTCTATATGCTTCACTAATCTGCATGTCAGTTTCCATTCTCATATTTGGGAAGTTTTCAGCTATTACTTCTATAAATAGCCTCTTTATATCATTCATGTTGTCTGCTTCTTTTTCATTTATCCCTATTAATCTTCTGTTGTTTTTCTTTGCATCATCTTGCAACTGTTGAATTCTTATTTCCTGATTTCTTGTTATTTTTAGGAGATCTTTCCTTTCCTGTTCACTAGCTGCAATCTTATCTTCGAGGGCTGGGATTCAATCCTTCACTTTTGTTGAGGCAGTTTTTGCAATTTTCAATAGAATTTTTGATTTCCTGTATATCTCTTTGGATCTGCTTCATGTATTCTGTTTGTTTCTTAAACTGTTCATTCAGGGATTCTATCATTTTGCTTTGTTTCTCTAATTTTTTAGCTGTGTCTTCATTGGATGCATTCAGTATTTCTTTCACTACTTTTGTCATTTCTTCTTTTATTTGGGAGGATTATTTCTGATTTGAGTTCCCTCATAGCTTCCCATACTTGCTTCTTTATTTCAGTTGATATCATTTCAGGCATTCAGATGTATGGCTAGTATTTTCTTCTATGTACATGGCTCCTAGTCTTTCTTGGGTTGGGCTGGAGGTTTGAGATTGCATTTTGGTTTTTTGTTTTGTCATTTTCCTACATTTCTGTGTTTCCAAGGATGTTCCAAAACTTTCCCTGAATGTGTTGGAAATCATCTCCTGCACCCTCTGCTACTGGGATTCTCGTGGCTTTGGCTCTCCTCACACAGTGGGCCTGGTTTCCCTGGTTGAAAGAAGGTTGCTGGGCATGGTCTACTCAAGCCCTTGGAAACTCTGAGGAGTAGTCCAGTGTCCTACGGGGTTGGATGGGCACCCAGCCACTGGATAGGTGGTCCCAAACTTTTCCTGGGCCTGCCCTGGCGTGCTGCAACTTACCTCGCCATGGCAGTGCATGCCTGGCTCCCCTGGTTGAATGAAGGTTGCTGGGCGTGGTCCACTCAAGCCCACAGAACCTCTGGAGCCTAGTCCAGTGCCCTAAGAGGCTGGACGGGCAACCAACCACTGGGATCGATGGTCACAAACTTTTCCCAGCCCTTCCCTGTCAAACTGCAACTCACCTCACAGCCTGAATTTTAATAATATGAACCATGTTTGGTAGCTGAACCAAAACATTTGTGTTCCTTGTCATCTGCACTGCTTTATTTAAATGCATATGGACACTGAGCAAAGACTGTTATTTTTATGTGGTCTTGTTCCCATACAGGGATGTGGATGTTGTAAACATACTGGGTACATGGGTGTTGCAGTTGCTCACATGTGTTTAGTAATTACCCAAATAATCTTGGCAAATTTCTTCATGTATTAATGACATACCTTTCCCTGTTATTTATTTTTTGAGGGTTGCTAATAATCCCTCTTCTGTGCATTTAACACAAATCCTCTGATGAAGAATACCTGGTGTTCTGATGACAGTTATCAGGCATTGTGCCTTTATTGTCTATGCCTGACCCTGTCGTCTCATGTGGTACCTCACTGAATCCTGCCATCAGCTCTCTGAGCTTGATGGCACTTTGGTCCCACTGTATAAATGAGGAGAATTAGCTACAGATCAAAATCAAAACAAAATAGAACAACAAAAACAAAGGATTTTATTCCTTAAAATCCTTAGAAATGGCTTCCACTAAAAGGTGAGAAAAAGGATAGAAGGGACAAGTGGATGGAGGTGAAGCCTGCCAGTTACACCTGGTTCTGGGCTTCTTCACGAGCTCATATCATTTGAGGTTGCTTTTCTTAAACATTGTAAAGTAGAAAATAGTAAAACTTGCTAACACAGTGCTTCAGCTGAGGCTCAGATGTACAGAGTGGGTTCTAATGAACTGTCAAGAAATGGACCTCATCTCTTTAGTGTGTCTGATCTTTTTAACTACTGTTCTTTTTCCAAAGCAGCTCTTATGAGGGAATTGAATTTCCAAGAAAAGTAGAACTTCCTGTTATATGTAGTCATTAAGATTCTTTGAACACACCATTTTATTCCTTAAAACCCTTAGAAAAGGCTTCTACTATTGTTTGCACTTCAAGCTCTCAGAAAGCATCCCTGATCACATCATGTGAAAGTCGAGAAATTTAGGCATGGCCTGAGTACTGTGAGGAGTCTCAGGCCAAGATGTTTCTTTTCCTTATTACTATCTTTAGCTTTCCAATTGACATATTGGGAAGGTGATTTTGTCTATAGGTGAGTGGGCAACTGTGGGATAGAGTGTTGGTGTGGAGAATGGATAAAAGGAAAATGACCTCTACTGTGACTGAGTTTTTATTCCTAGGACTTTTATCTGAGCCTGAGACCCAGCTCATTCTTTTTGTTCTCTTCCTATTCTTCTGCTTATTAATGGTGACTGGGAACATTATTATCACTGTTGTTACCTGCATAGAGCCTCATCTCCAAACACCCATGTACTTCTTCCTCATTAACTTGTCCTTTCTGGGCATTTGCTACACCTCAACCAACATCCCACAAATGCTGTCCAGCATGGCGGGGGGAAGAAGACTATTCCCTTCTCCAGCCATGCTGCTCAGATGTACTTCTCTCTGGCTTTTGGGATGACTGAATGTGTGCTTCTTGGTGTCGTGGCTTATGACTACTACATAGCTATCTGCCATCCCTCCACTACACTGTCATTATGGACCAAAACACCTGTGTCCAACTGGCAGCTGTGTCTTGGTGCCGTAGATTCCTGAGCTCCATGATCATCAATGCCCTCACCTTGTCCTACTTGCCCTACTGTGCCCTACTGTGGGCCCAATGTCCCGAGCCACTTCTGTGAGGTGCCCATGGTCCTGAGGCTGGCTTGCATCAACACACATCACTTACAGAGCTGGTTGTTTTTATCTTCAGCATAATCATCATCTTCATCCCCTTCCTCCCCATTATTGTTTTCTATGCCCGGATTCTTCTGTCTGTCCTGAGGATGCATTCAGCCTCTGGGAGGCCCAAACCACTGTCCACATGCATCTCCCACCTGACAGTGGTGGCCCTGTTCTATGGCACAGCCATCTTCATGTACATGAGACCCCAGTCCAAGTTCTCCCAGGCCAGGGGCAAGGTCATCATGGTGTTCTACACTTGGGTCACACTCATGCTCAACCCCTTGATCTACAGCCTGAGGAACCAGGATGTGAAAGGAGCACTGAAGAGAACTCTTACAAAGCAGAGAGTTGAGAGGAACTCAACAGGCACCATACTCCCTGGCTACCCTGACAAAGCTACCTTCTGAGTGAGAAGGGGGAGAGGAAACTAGCTTGGCCCTTCATGAAAGACATCCAACATCTACCTACAAATTCAACAGAATGAAGTGTTTTTGTAGACTCTTACAATGTCCAGCAACTGCCATCATGGAGGGAAGAACGCTCTGTGCTTGTGTGACATCCTATACTCTGTATCAGGTCTCCCTCCCAGAGTACCTGAGTCACTTTGATATAGAGAAATCTATTTCCAACATATGTGTAGAACTTCAGAGTAGGTGTTTTTAGATGCAGCGTCCCATGGTTGCATTACCTTTGTAGTTGATAAGGAATCAGGACTCCGCATGCATCTGATTTTAGTGTTAGATTTGGTGGTGATCTGCACACATACAATCCTCCCTCAGAATGGGTCCAGGAAACACTAAAGTACCTCAGTTCCCCCTAAATGCTCTCTATCTTTCCCCCAGTTTTCTGATGGCTTCATTTCCCCATATGTCTGATTAGTCAGTTTCACTACAGAATAATTGTTGCTCTTTTTTATATTTTCCTTGTTGTACCAATAATTAACCATTTTTTATTTGCTTAATAGCTGCAGTTTCATTTGAAATATGCATTCACAATTTTTTTGCTGAACAGCTTATTTAAAGCAAAAGATAGCATTTGATATTCTCCCTACCATTACCTAAAAAGCTAGCTGTGCATAGTTTAGAAACTTAGCACTATATTTGAAAAGAGAAATAAAAAGTCTATGGAGGTATATAGTTTGAAAGTCATTATTTACAAAAATTCCCTCTCAATTCAGAAAATTAATAAATTGTAATTTATACAACTTAAAAAATCATTCTTATGAGGCCATGCTTATGCAAAACTTGTAAAAAACAGTGGAAATGAATAGTGTCTTTTTCATAGTTCATTATTTGTACCAACTACCTTACCAATCCATGCATTTTTGACTAGTTGGTAGTTATTAGCAATTAGGACTTGAGAGGACTAAAATAAATAATATGATCCAGAGACTTCTGACTCTAAATTAAATATAATCCATTAATTTTGAAGCAAAATCTTGATTTTTTTTTCTTTTTTTGGTACCACATGACCTCGAACTCACGACCTCGCGCTTGCCAGGCAGGTGCTTATGCCTCTGAGCTAAATCTCAAGTCCAAAATTTTGATCTTATGTTTGTTTCCTTTGACATAACACAGAAATACAATAGTTTAATGATGTTAAGTGGACAATTGTATGCTACATTCATTGTTAGATACAAACTAGGGTGAAATGTTATTCCTGCACATTAAATATCCAGTTACATAATTTCCTCTAAACACTTATTTGGGTTTATGGTACTATAAGGACATTATGGAGAGAAAATACATTATCACAGTATAACAAAAGTATAGAGTAAATAAATTATAAGGTAGTCTATTGTCATAAAATATGTATTCTCATTGCCTGACTTGTCAGTAGTATTGCCTGTTGTAAGTATATGTAAAAGAAAAAATATGTAACATTGATATTCTAAATTAGCTATGCATACATGGAAGATTATTTTTATGAACCTCAGTTCTTTCATTTATAAATAGAACATTTGTTTGGTAACATATTTGTCTATGAGTTCTGTCTCAGCCTTTTTTTCAGCGCTGAAAATAAATTTACTCTGTCAAAATGCATCCTCAAATGACTTTTTTTCCACTATTTTTATTTGTCTGGTTGAATTAACAAAGGCCAATAATGCAATGTAGCAAGGTTTTTATGTCATCCATCTGGTGTGAAAGATACAATACACACTGCTTTCTTACATCCTGTTACCTTATTCTCAGCTAGGGCCTTTCTGTTAATATAAAACAGTTGTTTAGCCTCCCAGTTAGAAATGATGAGGATTATAGAATACTGTAGTGGAAGTAGTTTCACAGTGAAAGTGCTTCTCTTGAGTTGATTTCACCCTTTCAGTGTGATCTGAAATCGTACATGCCTCTTGGATGTCATCTTGTATTTGATTTCTTTGTGTATTCTAGCTTTTCTGATTTCTCCAGCGACCTGACCTTATAACGGTCCTGCTGAGTAGGGTCACAGGCAAAAGTAGATCTTTGAACCAGTGTTTCCCTGTACAGTCCTGCACAAACACTGACTATTGAGTCTAATCCCATCCCCAGACTAAATGTAGCCAAGAACCCAGCCTTTATAAAGGCGTCCCTGACATCTGCAAGTTATGATCTTGGTTGTCAATCTCTACAAGGTTATACATTTATTTTATAAACTACTGTGTAGGAATAATTTTTTTTATAATTCTGACTCTAATACTGGTACCCCATGTAAACTTCCATAACTCCTGTCTCATGGTTTTAGGAAGTAGGATCACTTATCTTCTTTTAGGAATCTTAACATCTCATATATACAGTATCTCTGGTAGGTTTCCTGAGATACAGAATTGGGTCCAGGTTTCATCAGCAAGGTTCTGTAATTCATTTGTTCAATTACTATTTGTTGCTTACTAACTGTACTCCAAGATATGAGGATAAAAAACGAGCTTTTCTCAACATCTCAAACTTTCCTGAGGGAGCAATGATATTAACATGGGATGTTTTGGGCTTGTGGAATTATATGCATAGCACATCTCCAGCCACCATGTGTTAAGCCTAGATGTACATAAACACACTATACTTTACTTTCTCATGTATTTATAAGTGAATGAGAGCACTTTTGAGAGAAAAAGGGGGCACCATTAATTTTTAGTCTGAGGCAATCGGGAACTACCCAAGCTGACTTGAACAAGAGGTTCCTCTGGCCACAGTGCTATTATTTGCTGAGCTTTAACAGCAACCCATAATTTACAAACTTGAAAATCCTGGAGGGTGAATCTCAGAATGATTTATGAAAAAAATAAGAAGGAAGGCAAAAGAAAAGAAAATATGTGATAGCTAAGATAATTATACTACTAATTCTTTCAGTTCATTGAAAAGAATGATTTGTGCTTATATGGTTTGATCGATTTTGCACAACTATGTTTTGTAATCTCAGCAACTACTTTGAAGGTAACAATACACAACATATTAACCATTGTTAATTTCCTATGATCCTGTTTAGAAATTCTGTATCTTTTCTATTTTTTTCTCTTTAGAATAAAAAAGCAAAAACAATGACTGAAATGTATTTTAAATCAGAATTTATTTTACTAGCAAATCAGTGGTCTTTGAGCATATTTATTAGGTTAAAAAAAGTGTGAAAAGGGAACATGTCATGGTGTAGCTGAGTTCTAAGAGCCTTGTGCTACTGGAAGGCAAGGTTTAAAAGGGAATGGCTAAGGTCAGAGCTGAAAGTTGGGAATTTCAGGGGTCATCAGAGGACGTCATTCACAATTATAGAGAACCCTTTCCCATCCCATCGTGGTCCAGGGAGGTTCACATTTGTAATCCCAAGATGAAGTTATTGGAATACTAGTGAGTTAATTTCAGTCTAACATTTCCAGTGCAGCCCAAGGATAGAATAAAAACATTAAGCCATATATACAGTTATAGGAAGCCAAGGGGTCCTAAGTCCAGCCAAGATGATGGTTCACCAGAATAAAGGCCACACTCAGGGCACAACCCAGGTTTAATAAATTCTCCATGAAGTGAGTTTACTTGGAATGAGTGATGGTGAGAATAGTGGGAAATATGTGACAGCCATGGCTACTGTAAGCTGGGCTAGGTAGGAGGTGTGAGACCACCTTTGTGCTAAGCAGAGGAAAAAAAAATGTCGGGAGAGCACTCTGCATAAAGTAGCTGAGGTAGCATCTAATAATTTGGGGTCTACGCTTCAACTCTAATGCCCAATCCTTTTTGCCCTGAGAGGTCACAGCCTCTTTCTCAAGGCTGGATTCCAGCGGACAGTGTGGAACACAGCTCCCCATCCTGTTCAGCTCAACCACATATTTGGGGAGTTTACTGTGTGGATTAACACTGACCTGTCACTTTGATGACACATTGGTTCCTCAGCCAGCCCAGTTTTCATTTCTTAAAGCCAACTGAAAGGACATAGAAATAACCTGGCCAGCTCTGTGCATATTAATACATGGAGATAGGGCCAAGTTTATCCAAAACGGAGACAGTTCCTCTTCTCTCCAAGGAGAGTCATCTGGATGGTTCCCCACCATAGCAGTGATTTTAATGTGGGCTCAGGTTCAGTTTCCAAAAGCCAAATCTGGTGAAGACTTATTGTCTCTTAAACACTTGGTTTAACAGAGTTAGACAGGTTCCAACAATTCCTTCCATGCACCCACACGGCTGTTTGAAGTAGTACAGTCAACTAATGTTTCTTGTCATACTATTCTTTCCACAAATAGTCTTTAAATGTCTATTTCGAGTTTGGTATTGTGATGGGGAAAACCTGGGTACATCTTAAGTAATGTTGGCATGGATAGAGAGGCAGGAAGAGGTAAAGGTAAAAAATAAATTTTTAGAGTGGAATCTGGGACATGAAACGGAGCAGGGAGAAATAATGCCAGAGAGGTGATTTGGAAAAGAGAAGCAGTAATAACAAAGGATTCTGGCAATTGTGTAGTTCCTAAAATAAAGCAGAAAGGTAACAGTGCAAGATGCATAGGTATTATAGAGCTTAGAAGTTCCAGGAATCCTCCCCAAGGCAAAGTTTGAAGGCAGAGATTTGAATCTAAATTCTCTTGGGACTACACATGACCTGGCATTGATTATCAGAGCTTTATTCAAGCCCCATTAAGAAAGTCACACTAGCTGTACCATTATCCGTGATTCAAAAAGCCTGTCTATTTGGAATTCCTAGCTTATTGGCTCTGATTCTATGCTGGTTTCCCTGCAGTTTTTTTAGCTGACATATACATAATATCTTTCAGGAGCTAAAGGGGAGTGTTCTTTAGAATCTGCAAAACATAGATTCCTGCTCTCAGGAGATGGTTTTCATGCTCTGAAATTGGCATCAGGCCGCTGAGCTACCATCCAGTTTCACCATTGAAACTTTCCAGTAGATTCTCAATCCAAAGGCTTGCTGGACAGGCCCCATTGTGTCTGGACACTTTGCCTTTGTTAACTGTGTTTCACTCCTTAGCTCTGTGTTTCTAAACTCATTGATTCCTTCTGCAACTTTGGTCGATGATTCTGACACAAATCCAGTGCTTGATCCTTCATGAACCTTTGCTCATCTCCTGGAAAGGTTATTTGAGCTAATATAACACTTTGCCTGTGGCTCCCTTTCAAACTTTATTGGTTCTTACTGTGTTCCAGGGTATTTGGATTTAACTTATCTCCTGATAAGTGCAAACTCCATGAGATTAGGTATATATCTCTTATTATTCACCAAATCTAAAACATACCTTATTAGAAAAATTCTCTCATGGGATCGTACAGGTACAGAACAGAGGAAGCAGGATTGCATCTCAGCTTTATATCACTATGACACCTCCAATCTTTACTCTTCACAGCCCATAGTGCAACAATGCTAACTTTTTGTTAATATCAAAACCAGCAGTTAATATAGAGAACATGATCGACATGTTTACCATTGTCATTTTATTATAATTGTAATATGATTTTAATGTATGAAAGAAAAGTGAGGATTTTTCAAACATAAGCATCTACTGATCTCTTATTTTTGTGAACCAATTGTATGGTTAAGGTATAATTAATAGTCCTCATTGTGCTGGTGAAGAAAGGCAATTACAGTGATGAGAAAGGATTTATGTTAGACACTTATGATGAGAATCGTGATTCATTCAACTTATATCTATTTTTCTCTTGCCTTTACATATTCATGTAAGCAGATCTACCACCAAATGGCTGGAAACTAAAATATTTAGTGCCCTCACTATATTGTAACATATTGATGGTATAATGTTGGGTATTTAGCATATAAATGAAGAGGGAAGTAGAAGATATTAATGTTCATTAATCAACTTTTAACTGATAGATACCTTACAGTGATCATAATACAACCTTTGGGAAATCCCAAAATGTGAGCATCATCATTCTCATTTAATGGAAGAAGAAACTGTCTTGGAGAGGTTATGTAAATTGTTCAAAGTTACATAGTTAAAAAAATAGTAGAATTAATATCAGAGTTCTTGTTTAAATAGGGCAAAAAGGTGAATGTTTACCAATAGTCCATTAAGAATGAAGTCCTCAGATTATTTTTCTTTAATCATTGACTTTTTACAAGACCATCAACTTGTCATTATTTTCATTATTTTTAAAAGAGGAAAATGCCCATCTCTTGCTATTTTAAGAATTTTAAGAAATTTAAACTACTGTTTTAAATTGAATTAATACAGCAACAAATTAAGAAAACAATCTTTTAGCAATGAGATTACTTATTAAAGCTTTACAAATGAGATTCGAGTCAACTTCTCTTTCAGTTATAATACACCTTTGACTTATATTTAAATGACCAGGAAAGCTCTATTGCATTTCATAAGGCATTTACAATCTACCCAGCTGATTATAAAATAAACTGAAGGATAAATTTTTCCATTGTTTCCATACTGTGAATTCTACTACTGTCCAATAATCACAGCTGCTTTTTCTTGAGTGTTACAACAATGGTATTTTCTGGAAATCTGCAACATGACTGAGTAAAATTAAATTAGGTCAGCTGCCTTCCATGTGCAGTGGCACAATTAGTAAGCATGCTCTACAAGCCCTGGTTCTTCTATCTCTAAACTTTTTTGTTGACTTCACTGATAAATGTGGCCAGTGTATACATTATGGAAAGCATTGTTTCTGTAGAATTTAACTAGATAGCTCCAGAAAAAGGGTGTAGGCAGAAAGATTGCTGATTGAAAATACTTCAAGGTGAAACTGTGATGTGATTGTAGCTTTTCAAGATTTAAAGTTTGCTATGTTGACCTAATAAGGCTAATATCTGACATCTTGATTTATAGCCTTAAAAATGTACAGAGAAAATATTTATCTTAATTTATCCATCATTCAAACATCAGGGTCAAGGAGATTATTGTTTGATAAAGGCCTGGGCATGATGTTGAGCCCCAGGGAAAAGATAATGGTTTAAGTCAGATGGAAAGAAAAAAAACATTGTGGGCATAGGTACACTAAACTTGTAGACATTGCAATCTTGTTGAAAATCACCTTGGAGATTGTTCCAAACTGTGTATTTCCTATGGTCTCAGAGTGGTCCTATTTATCTGATGGCCCAAAAGATTTTGATGGGTGAAGTTACAGACCGAAGCTGTACATCTGTTTTTTATATATGCCACAAGAGACCACAGGGATCCTGTGAAATCAGCCGCTTAACCAGAGGGAAATGGGTAATGTTTATGGTAATGATTTGTCTTTTCTATCTCCTGCAGCCATTCTTCCAACCCTAGTACTTCCCTCTGGCCAAAGCAGGTATTTTTGTGTTTATGACTGAGTTTTTCTCCCAATTAGCTTTTTGAAAGCAGCTTTTACATCTTTGTTCCACAAACTATAGATGAGCGGGTTCAACATGGGGATGATAATCGTGTAGAACACAGAAGCCCACTTGTCTTGGTCCAGGGAATAACTGGATGTTGGCCGCAGGTACATAAACATGACTGTGCCATAGAAGAGAGTGACACCAGTAAGGTGAGACCCACAGGTGGAGAAAGCTTTGAGCTGTCCCTCCATGGAAGTCATTCTGATGATAGTGACGAGAATGAAGGCATAGGGGATGAAGATGATGAGGATGGTGCTGAAGTCAATGAAGCCACACAAACCAAACAGCACTATCTCACTGACGTAGGTATCTGAGCAAGAGAGGGGGAGGAGCGGTGGGATTTCACAGAAGAAATGGTTGATGATATTGAAACCACAGTAATTGAGGCTGAAAGTGAGGGAAGTGTGGACCACTAAGCTCACTAGGCCAGCCAGGTAAGAGCCTAGCATGAGAGCCACGCAGACTCGCTTGGACATGAGGGTGTTGTAGTGGAGGGGCCGACAGATGGCCACGAACCGGTCATACACCATTGCTGCCAGGACATAGCACTCAGCATCCACAAAACCTACAAAAAAAGCAAACTGTGTGGCACAGCTGGAGAAAGAGATAACTTTGAGCTTTGTTAGGAAGTCAGCCAGCATCCTGGGTGCGATGGCCGAGGAATAGCCCAGGTCAACAAAGGAGAGGTTGCAGAGGAAAAAGTACATGGGTGTGTGCAGGCGAGGGTCTGTGATGATCAGGAGGATCATGCCCACATTCCCCAGAACATTGACCAGGTACACAATGAGGAAGACCACGAAGAAGGTGATCTGAAGCTGAGGGTCCTGCGTGATACCCAGGAAGATGAACTCGGTCACTGTCAAGTAGTTTTTCTTTTCCTTATCCATGAGTATACAGATCTGAGTTTGGGTTACTGCTGAGGGCAGTAAATCGGTGTCACTGGAAACATTTAAATTAGAGCTAAACAGCCAGGCTGTTAGGATTTTATATGTAGAAGTAAATAAGGATTTTGTTCAAGGTGTTTCTCAAAGATCCTCCACTGATGACAGTTCTGGTGACAGTTTTGGTGACTGTGATGGCTGTGTGCCTTCTCCAGGTGTCTATGCACTGTAGAAGAAGGTCTGAGCTTCCTGGGAATGCTGCCTTCTGCTTCTCCAAAGACCCCACTCTTCTGTTGTCATTCATCACATGCTATCAGGTGTTTGTTGGAGCTGGCTTGGGCAGTTATCCAAAGAATTGAGGAAGAATGGTTCTGAGTGTTCCTTTTGTCTGTGCAAAACAAAGTAAATATAAATATAGATCATGCACACAATTAATTCTCATTATAGGTCAGGAGAGAGAAGAAAATGAAGTACTCAGAGATCTCAAAGCGTAAATGTCTTACACACCAGAAGAGGATGTAAAACCTTCATTGCAGAGTGGCAATGAAAAAGTAATTTTTAAAAGACCAAGGATGACTCAGTATTTATTATACTGCATAATTCATCAAGTTATTTAAATGCATTACATAAATTCATTCTCACAACCACTCTGAAAAACCAGTATGCATCGTTAACTCTATCTTAAGTCTGAAAAGGACACTAGATATTTAGTAACTTCTGTGGAGCCAAGAGCCAGTGAGTCGCAGAGCTGAGTCTGACTTCCATGGCTCATTTCACTTTGTTGCCTGCTGTGTATGCATGATTTGGTAAAAGGAAATTCAAATTTCATGCAGTTTTCTTTTTCCCATTCTGTTTGTTATGCCTGGCCAGGGAAACAGCCCTTTAGTTTCTCTGATCTTTGAAGGCTCAGAAGAGAGCAATGCAGTGTATTCAGGATGTTTCTTAGGTAATTCTGTTGCATAACTGAGCAGCTATTGGCGAGCTCAGTCCAGAGTTAAGAGTCAAAGATCCTCCAGGAGGGGAAAGAGAAAGCACTGTACAGCTCAGTGGTTACACAGCAGGAGCACATGTGTGTGTCTTCTCACTGGTTGGATGAATATTTACTGCATTGCACAAGTAAGTGTAATGGGTTTAAACAAACCAAATCAAATCAAGACAAGACAAAACTCAAAGAAATAGCATCTGCTACCTAAACTTGAAGAGAGAAACTCTGCATCTACCTTAATTGGTTTATTGCTTTTTTTTTTCTTAAGGTTGTGGCCATTTGTCAAAGGATTTTTTTCCCTAAATTCAAGGATTTAAAAGTGGTGAAAGTCTTGTTTCTTGGTTTCAATTTCTGCATAGAGTATAATCAATCACAGCAAAGAAGGGGATCCCAGTAATACAAAAATTGTCCCAGGAATTTATAAAACACTTATGTCAGCTACTGTTCAGTTCTTTCTCCCACTGTGAATGTTTAGATCATTTCATACATTAGGGCAATCAGGAAACAGAATGAAAATAATTGCAGGGGGAAAATTTTTTGAAGAATTTGTTTCTGATCAAGAAATTGTATCCATAATACACAAAGAAATTTAAAAACTCAATAATAAAAAAAATGCAGTCAAGAATGGGTCTGAAATTTGTGTAGATATGTGGTGAAGAAGGTGTATGAGCACCAAATAGATGCATGAAAAATTTCAGATGAGTGTATACTCATAACTTCAAAGATACTCAGTGCTTATCTCATGGCACTGATACATTGCAGACTATCTCTAACCTTCCAGGAGAAAGGATTTCATTTCCGTAGTACATCCACCTGATGATAACACTCACTGAGGCCCTGCTATGAAATCCAAAATCAGGGTTTGACTAGGGGAAAAAAGAAAAAAAACCTTAATACATTGCAGTTTTGTGTAGCTAATGTTCTGCCTGTTGGACACCTGAAGAAAGGACAGAATGTTGAGAAAGTAAAAATGTTCTATAGTTGATAGCAGACTTAAGTATTTAATGAGGCCAGCAAAATATTTTTTGGTGGAAATAAAAATGTAAAAAAGAATCATAGATTTACATTACCTGAGTTTGCAGGCCTATATGGAAGGAATAGGAGAGCCAGAGTTTGGAGATCCAGTGTGTGTTCTTTGTTTTAGTAATTAACTGTTGGATCTTGGTGAATCGCTACATTTGATGCAGCACTTTTCACTGTGAGTTTGAGGTGTGCAGAATATGGATCTAGCAAACTCTCTACACCTAGTATGTTCTGAATTTTGATTAAAGAAGATATATCTAAAAACCAAAGCCACAGCCTCCCTCTCTTCGAAAATTTAGACTGTCAGGGACCAGGCACCAACCAGAACTTGTACTCCATGAAGCACTGGACTGAGAAACCCAGTCCTAATCGATCACCTCGCCTCCCCACCCCGTGGTCTCCAGTGTGATCTAACCTGTTCCCCACTGCTGATGAGAGGCAGAAGGTTCCCTCTTCTTTGACACTTTACACTGAAACCATACATTCGGACAAACATGGGAAGATGGGGAATCATCCCTGCTCCTTGATCTTCTTACCTTTGCACCTGTGTGCAGGAAGCATTTAAATTTCAGAGTTACCACCCATTTCCTAGGAGCAATGTGATGCAATGATGCTCTGAACTCATGGGACACATCAAGATCTGATGAGCCATCATCCTCTAAGGAATTGAACTCTCTTCTTTTAACCTTAGTGAAAAAGAAGGAAACACAAGAGATTTGTAAGTCTCCTTATGGGTGATGGAATCCCTTGTAAAAAATGCATGGGCTATTTTATCCAGCCTGCACATGCCTGCCTGGTGTTATTTCAGGGGACACTGAGAAAGGTCTTTCTGCTGATGCCTATAAATTCTTTGAAAGAAGATAATGTATTCTATGCCCTATAGAATGTCATTAATGTATTATAATAAGGG
Organism: Hydrochoerus hydrochaeris; assembly: GCA_004027455.1. Classification (NCBI taxonomy): domain Eukaryota; kingdom Metazoa; phylum Chordata; class Mammalia; order Rodentia; family Hydrochaeridae; genus Hydrochoerus; species Hydrochoerus hydrochaeris. Next base: position 21,284 of record PVLA01001516.1, on the reverse strand, counting down.
TTAAAGAAAAAGTAATAAATGACCTTTATAATTAGAAACAAAGAGACTGGGCCCAAGGAAAACCCGAGACATATTCTATGGGCTTATCAATTGCATTCTGCCTGTGATAGAAGGGGTGATAGTGCACATGTAACCTCATCAGATTGTACCCATTAACCATGGAGTTCTCTATAGAATATCAATGAAGGTTCATATCAAGTGGAACTAAAGAGCTGCCAAAAATGAAGTGTTGTATAAATTTATTGTTTAAACTTGTATTTATCTATGAAGAAAATAAAAAGCTTCTATTTAAAACCCTAAGTTCATGTCCTGTGTGACCTGCACCCTGGACTGTCTCATGGGTCACTGGAAACTCTCAGTGGAGAGAATTAATTGGTATTTCCTTTCCATATTTACATGAAAGAAACTTTGGGTATTTTCTTTAGTAAGAATGCCTTTTGGATTTCATATTGTAGAAGACTGAGAGGCTTCATTCTTTTCATTTGTCATTAAACCCAATGCTTATTTTAATTAATTTAGCTGCTATCACTATATAATGAAAAAGATCAGGTGACTGGACATGAACTCAAAATCTCCATAAATACAGTTGCTTACAACTCAGGCTGTTGTGTTCACCCTGTAAGCCTCTCAAACTATCTTATATTTTTGTTGAAGTCATAAATTATCAGAGTTAGAAAGCTTTTTTTAAAACTCTAAGTCCTTTCATCTGTTTTGAATTGTTTAACTTATTAACAACTGGTGTGTTTATATCAAATTTATTAAATAATATTTCACACATTTAAAGTACATTTACATGTAATATGGAGACAGACATAAGGCTTAGATAGTCATATATAAAGGACCCTTAAAGAATATTTGACACCCCTGTTGAGCAGAGGTGAATATTTTGTAAGATTGTCCTGTACCTGGCATGAGCTTTGTATCCGCTCTCATGAGCTCTGTGGTGTATTCTCCATCACTGTTGCCATCTTACATTTTTCCTAAGTTACCAGAGGAAAACCACCACTTCCACTGAGAGCTCTTTTAAATTCTATCGCTGGGTATTAAGTACTTCCTCCAAAGTAAGTGGCCATACATAGTATTTCACTGTTTGACGTTTAATGCCTCTCCACTTCCCTGTCTAATACTTTTCGAGAACTCTCTCCCAGAAAACATCAACATCGAGATTACCACATGCACTTCTCCAGAGTGCACCAGATAACATTAAGTATTCATCATTCAGTGTTTGTGTAGTTTATACTTACAAAGGAAGACTTTTTCAAATACTCTGCTACTTTGGGTCTATGGTAATGGAATGATTAATCATTCCCATTCTGGAGTCAGGAAAAACTGTGTTTGAGTCCTAGTTCAGATCCCTATCAGCTATTTGGATAAGTTACCTTTCCAGGCCCAAATCTGGGCATATATATATATATAGAAAGTACTTGTGTGTAAGAGGGTACTTGGCAAATAACGACTGCACCATAAATATTAATTCCTGTTATCATCTGGCCTTAGTCACTTCTACTTTGACCTAGTATATGACTGGATTAATAAGTTATCACCATTACCATCAATTCATTGAGATGGTGTCTTTACTAGTCAGTATTGCCTCTATTAGTTGGCCAGTAAATGATAGTTGCTTGGTTAATAAGCTTTAAGTTTCATAGTTCTTCATGATAAGTTTATTGCAAGTTAATTGTCAGTGATTCTTTGCTATGGACTAAATTCCTTTAAAATTCCTATATCCTATGTTAAGTTGTAGAATGCTCTGTGGAGACAACATTGCGTGCTAACTTCTGATTGATTCCCAGCTGAGAGGCAGGAGAAAACTCATCATCTGCTACCTTTTTTTTAATGCTGGCTAGGATTAAAAATCACTTCTATTCTGAAGCTTTTTGGAGTGAGATGCTTCATAACCTGGGATTAACTACCTCTCATTACCTGCTGTTAAGCATAAATTATTCCTTTGTTGTCCCACTGCTCATTCTACCACTCTGTTGTGCCTTTAGCTGCTGAGAATCTGTGCATGTGATCACTGACTTCACAGTGTTACATGATCCTTCTTCTGTTTCTTCTCATAAATCAGTTGTGAAAACTTACATCTATTCAACCTATCACAGTGTGACTTCATATAACAACTAACACAGAGCTAGATAAGAGTTATTTATTCAATTGAGTATTTGCTGCTATATTTCACACATCTCAGCAATAGCAACTTATCATGTTTTCATCAACGATATCTATAAAAATGATGAGAGATTCAAATTCTGAAATAATAAGCAAATATTTCCAGTTTCAAGCCCCATGCTTTTCAGAGTGGAGTGCAAAATGTATTAAGTGATACAGACAAATAAATTACTTTTACTTTCTTCTTCAAGTAGCACAAATTATGTAAATGATTATCACATATTGACCAATTTGTTGCAAACCTTGTGTCTTCTAAATGAAAGATATATTGGGACAAACATGAATCTAATAATTCTAAAATCAGATTACAGAAGCTGATTATATCTCTTACTCTAGAGAGTAAAAAATGGTAAAGTGAGGTGTTGCTTGATTTTATGTATAGAATTCACACTCATTGTATATCTTGAGTCACTCTCCCTATTATCCAGCTAGTCTAACTTCTTACACTGAATCCTTCTAACCATTCAATGATGGTTAAGAGGATAAGATGTGAGTTCATTCTCCACTGGGCCCAGGTATCCCCAGGGTAGAAGAGAGAAATGTAGAGATTTCATCAGTTTCAAAGGATTAAAAGCAGTCAGGTGAGAATGAGGTATAATGACAGAGTCACCAGGGACCAAAACATAAGAAACACACCCCACATAAAAGAGGACAGGATGCTGTCTCATGAGTCTATTTTGAAGACTCTAAAATTGAAAGTAACATGAACTTTGTGGCTGGGGATCTCAGTTATTGACTCTATTTTGAAATGTACTTGAGTCTGATATCATAAATTGGGATATCTATCTTTAATGAAAATTAAAAGAATAAATATTGAATTTTACTGAGCACAGAATTCTGCTGCTACAGGGAAAGTGTAAGAGCTTCAGTTTCCTCTCTCTGGCAGTGTATTTTTTCTTATCTTTTCCAGCTATGCTTCCTGGCTAACCTTGGGCTATTGGAGTGAGTATCATTCCTAAGAAGATGGACTTATGATTTTTTCTAGCTTTTGATGGTGTTAAGAATACAATAACAACACACAAAAGAATCAAACAGAAGTCAAGCAGTAAAAAAGGTAAGAAAAAGACAAAAAGTTCTGCCCAAATAATTTACTGAACTAAAAAAAAAATCACAGTCTTTTCAATAGCATTACCCTGTGTTGATCCTAAATTTCAAAATCATTGATTGGCTAAGAAAGATTTATTTTTATGACTAAGAAGAAATATGGGCAGTTTTAAGGGACATTTTTAACATTAGAAAATATCAGAGTTTAGGGACAATTTTATTATCCTAGGAAATTCTACTATAATTTTTAGAGACTTAGACATTTAGAACCTGGATCAGTCATCTCTAGGATAGAATTTTGCCTGGGAAATCTCAACAACATTAGAGAAAATAATATAGAAAATATCAAAATAGTGGAGAAGATGGAAGCATATAACTCACAGTATAAGGAGAAAAAAATATTTTGGCAATGATGCAAAGTTTTTGTCAAGAGAGATGTGGTTGAGTCACTAAATACAAGTACATTCTGGAGTATTAGTGAAGTTCTAAGCACAGCAGATCTGTTTTTTAATGCTCCATCCGTTATTTACAGTGTCATCCTAAATGGCCACATAGTTTAGAAAATGAGAATTACACTGATTGAGTACAAATATAGATTCCATTAAGATAATTTCATCACTGTTAGCAAGTTGTTCTTTTCTACCTTAATTTTATCCTTGTGAGTGTCAGGTATCCAGCCCCAGCAGAAGGGCTGACCGGTGCACTAAGTCTAGGCTGGACGTCTTTCTTTTGGTCTCATATGTGGCTTCATTGCAATGTATAATGAATAAATCTGATTGCCACTTATATTAATTGAGATAAAATTATTTCTCTGACTGAATAGCATGGCTAGTAAATTTCACAGCCCACTTCTGGTGTTCCTTGGTTATGATTTTTCATTATGAATTAAACTTATTCTCAATTAATACATGAAAACATAAAAACATCTTTTTGTGGGAACTAGTGCTGTTTTACACATTTTTATATTACATAAAATTTAAAAGAAGTTAATCATATTTATTCTTTCAAATATTAGTTTTATATGATGAAAACCTTCAGAATCATTTATTGTAGTGTTTTGAGTTGTATGCCACATAATTGTTAACTATACTTATGCTGCATGTAATATTTTCTACTATAACTATGTGAATCTGTTTTCCTGATATTTTCACTGTGGTGGCTAAACTACTTTTTTCATCAAGGTTGTTCATTCATTTTCAAAATTTTATTTTCTTAGTGTTGGAGAGAGTGACTAAAAATATACAATTAAGTGACAATGAGAAACTGGCACAATGTATAAACCAAGTAGCATGCACGGTGCTATCCACTGTTTTTCCCCTGGTCATAAAATCTTAGAGTGCCCCATCCTTTGAGTTTCAAATATTTTCCTTGTTTGGCAATGTTGATGAATTTTAATATTCAATTTTTAAAGTAATCTTGTACCCAGAGAATCATAAAAATTCTCTAGAAGCTCTAAATAAAAGGTATTTTTTTCTCTAAATTAATGATAACCTCTCAAGTATAAGTTCTCATAATTCTTCAGTAGACAGTGAAGGTCAACAGTTGTCACAGTCAATAGTAATTAATCCCTTGTTTAAAAGTCATTAGTAGAAATCAGAGCAAATATTTATCCACAAATTTTTGATGTAACATCCAAGAAAATTTTACTAGGTTCTCAGATTTTGTGCTTGTTAGAATTTATAGGTGTCAGTAAACATATAAAATGTTCTATCCAGTATACATCTCGCCAGATACAATGCTTGATGTCTCTCTCATTGCAGCTCAAATGACCCAAACCATGAAAAAGGACCGAGGCAGAAACCAAACAGAAGTGACGGAATTCATCCTCTTAGGTCTTTCTGACGACCCAGACCTCCAGGGTGTCCTGTTCACACTGTTTCTGTCAATGTACCTGGTGACCCTGGTTGGCAACTTGGGGATGATGGCGCTCATCAGGCTGGATCCCCGCCTCCACACCCCCATGTACTTCTTTCTCAGCAGCCTCTCCTTCGTGGATGCCTCCTACTCTTCTTCGGTCACTCCTAAGGTGCTGGCGAACCTCGTAGCTGAGAGCAAGGCCATTTCCTGGAATGGATGTGCTGCCCAGTTCTACTTCTTTGGTGCCTTCCTGGGAACTGAGTGCTTCCTGTTGGCCATGATGGCCTATGACCATTATGCCGCAATTTGGAACCCATTGCTATACCAGGTTCTCATGTCTGGGAGAATTTGTGTCACGTTAATAGCTACTTCCTTCCTGGCAGGGTTTGGAAATGCAGCTGTGCACACGGGGATGACTTTCAGACTGTTCTTCTGTGGCTCTAACAGGATCAACCACTTCTACTGTGACACTCCACCCCTGCTCAGACTGTCTTGCTCTGACACTCACATCAATGGCGTTGTGATCATGGCTTTCTCCACTTTAATTGTTGTTAGCTGTGTTATAATTATTCTTGTTTCCTACTTGTGTATTTTCATTGCTATACTGATGATTCCTTCAGTAGAGGGGAGGTACAAAACCTTCTCCACCTGTGCCTCTCACCTCATGGCTGTCTCCATATTATTTGGGACCATTCTCTTCATGTACTTGCAACCTACATCCAGCTAATCAATAGAGCAGGACAAAATTGTGTCTGTGTTTTACACGGTAGTGATCCCCATGCTAAATCCTCTCATCTATAGTTTAAAAAATAGGGATGTAAAAGAGGCACTTAAGAAGGTCTTACAGAAATACTTATTCTAAAGTTGAATTACCAGATTTCTTTTTATGTAGAGCATATTTTTCACATTTATGTTTGAGTGCTAAAATGCTTTCTATGTTTTATATAATTTTAAAAAATTGAGATACATTTCTTAATCTCCTGACACCCTCCACGTATCCACATGGATGCTTCTGATACATTAACGCAATGGATGCCATAGGCGTGTGATAAAAATATGGCCACATTTGGATTTCACTGACTTGGTTTCAAATTTCAAATTTAGTGTCTGTCTTACCACAATATGTTTTATGATATATTTATTGGCATTCTTGGTTACATTCAAGGTAAAGAGACACGGAAGCAGACTTTTGATATGGTAAGATTAATGCAGAGTGTTCTCATGTGCAACACCCAAGCTAGGCCTAGTGAATTAACTTGAACAATAGTGAATTGCAGAACAGGACTGATTCAGTCTTCATTGTAGCTGTGGAGCTTGAGATGACCATTCAGAGGTGTTTTACACTTATAACTCCACAGTGTTCAATGTGAAGTGTGGGTTTCTCAGTAGGTGGATGACCCTGGGTAAGACAAATTCTTTCAGCAGGGCTGTTAGAAAAGTGGAAATCAATTGTGATTTTTCAGCTACCAAAATTTTTGGAAATGAGTAATAAATAATTCAGCCATGGAAAGCATAACTCAATGTTGGATCACAGCAGATATTACAAATAACACTTTCACTCAGAGTTCTCAGGAATACCAAATGCTATAATAAGAGAAATGCAGTAGTAAATGCAAAGTATGCTCACAATTCCCTGACTTTGTGTATCAGTTGGAATGATTTGGAGGTGATAATAAATGTGCTTCTTGTTTTTGTCTTAGATCATGCTGGGATTTCTGACCATAGTGATGATAAAGATCACCAAAAATGAGAAACTTGAACTCTAGAACAAATTTATTCTGTTGTACAGCTGCTTGCACATAACAATATGTTATACAAAAAGCTGTGGAGAAATCAAAGAGTTTATTCTTTGCCGTAAGATTGTTACTTACTGAAGTGAAAAAGAAAGTACTTTACTACTGAACTTTGTAACCTGTTCTATTTTACAATGAGATTTATAAGCATGGGTACTTGTGAGACACATATGATTGGCTTGTATTATCCAAGTCTTACTTTACTTCCCAAAGGTCCTGTCTTCCTCCCTTGATCATATTGCTTTCATGCCTGTTAAAAATTTTCAAATTAAAAGTAAATATCTTCATGTGATGAATCATTAGAAATAAGAGATGAGGCAATCATCTGTAGGCTAGGTATCCTGGATTACTTACTATGTATTTCAAGTCTTCTGTTCATTTTGAAAGAAAACCTTTTCCCAAAAATTTCAGTTGAGACAAAAACTAGAAAATAGGCTTAAATTACATTTCCTAATAGTAATTAAATGTTCAAAAATCGATTGCTTTCAAACAGTACTAATCAAAAGCATAAATTATTAGAAACTTCCTGGAAAAACTACTAGTCATAGAAAAATTTTGCAATAGCATTAAAAATATTCAAAATCTTTAATTCAGTGATTCCACTCTGAGGGATGTACCCTAAATGTTAAGTCAGAGCACTGTGTGTGAAATATATGTGTCAACCCTCAGAGTATTAAGATAGACTGGATGATGATATTGTATTTTGGAAGATAAACCAAGTGATGTAAAATACATCACAATTTTTAATGGCAGGTAACCTGATGAAAGATTACAAGCAAATTTTTCTTTTATTTATGCTTTGGAAAAATAACACTTTAAGTTTATATGTATTATTTTTATAGTTAAAATCAATAACTAAGCATAAATCTGCATTAATGGCACTCACTAGAATATTTAATCTGTGTAAAAACATATTGAACTTCCATGTAAAAATCAGTGTAGAGTCCATATAGAGTAGCATGTCATATGAATTTAGTCTTATGAAGTATAAAAACACACACACATAGAAATTTTCCAGGAATAAATATAGAAATACAAAAAAATCACTTTAGTCATCTTCCTATGGTAAGATTAATTTAACAACATCATATATAACTCTTTTCTTGGTTTTTAATATTGAGCATGTATAGATTTGCAATTTGAAGTATATATTAATAAAATGCAGACTAAATTTGTTTGCCACTTATCAAAATTCCTTGTTTTTATGTAGAGTAGTACAAAACTTATATTTCTAATGCACATAAATTATTGTTGCTAGGTTATGTGTCATCATTGTCAAAATCACCATAGTGTGACCCATAGTTGTCACCTCATGGTTTCCTCATCCCTAAGGTTCCATCCAGCATCTATGGTCTGTTCAAGAGTTGATTAAAGACTGCAGTGAAGTTTGGAAAGACATAGATTTAAAAATAAAGGATTTGCTTTTGTTCTTCTTTATTTCCTGGTGACTCTGGGGAAGTCATTTAATCTTTGCACCGAACACTCCACAAGCATGAATGATAATACCTTCATTATTTCATTTGTAATCTTTAAAATAAATAGGGATGTAAACATGAGCTCTAACTATGAATGAGTGTCAGTCACCATTATTTTTGATTTATAATTACTGTTAAAGAACTTCTGAGCTGTCTTTTGCTAAAAGACATACTCTATGAGGAAAAATAAATCATAAGTAAAGGTAATGAATAGAACATAAGTAAAGAAAGATGAAATCTACAAAGCTAGTGTACTTTCTGCAGAATACCTTGAACATTTTATATAGTAAAGTGAGCATGAGTGCATGTGTGCATTTATTATAGAAAGTTTAGTTAAGTGCTTTTAACCATAGCAAATGTTCTTATGAATTCAATATTTATGATAAAATGGAAATTTGATGGTGAGTGAAAATGGTCAAGGCATGTTATATGAATACGCTGAAATAAAAAATCTTTATAAAAATAAAAAACAGAAAAAAGTGTAAAACAAAAAATCTAAGTGAGTAAAATAAAGACTATGTATGACTCAATAGTCAGTCACTTAGTTAACTCAAAATATCTGAGATCAAGTGAATGAAATATTGATCTCCTTATGAAGCCTGCATTGCTATCTGCTAGCTTTATATAGGAAACCATGACTCAGAGACAGCCTTAGGAGCAGAAGCAAACACCAAGCCACCTCCTGCAGAATGGAATGAAGACATGCATACCTTTGCACAGCACTGCACAGGAGCTGGGTGGACAGAAGTCAATAGAGAGACCTCAGCGACCCTTAAGAGCTTAGCCTGAAGTCAGAGCTAATGCCATCAAGAAATGCATTGCACCACACCAGATATGGAGTGGAGTCACACTCTTGGACATTCAAAAGTAGGTGATGAGTTTATTTTCAGATTAGAGGCAAGTAATCAGTAATTCTTAAATGGACAGTTGTGTGGAAGAAAACTATAATTTCCATACCAGAAAATGTTACAGGAAATTTAAACCTGGAGGACCGTCATATATTCAGAATATCTGGATGGCTCACTCTGTGACATGTTAGACATTAAAACAATTGCTCCATAGCAGACTCTATAGTAAAATTTAAGTCATCACTGGGAACAATATAAAACCAGTTACTTATTGTGAACCTCAGTGTAGTATATTAATGAAAGAAGATGGGGTAGAAATCTTACTCAAATAAATTTTGGTTTGATAGTGTCTTTAACCTATACATAGAATATTTCTTTAACAAAGCTTAGATGTTTAAAATCTGGTATGTGTACCAACTTGATCTACTCTATTCACATTCTTTAAAAGTATAATACAAACAGGAAAATTATTTTTGAAGTATTAGACCCTATGGGCATGCCTGATTCATATTTATCAGAAAAATTAACATGTAATAATAGATTATTAAATTAGAGAAGTATAATCCTATGAATACAAAAATGAAAATATTTTCCCCATTAAGAAGGTACAAACATGCACACATGAAAGAAGTATTTTTATTTTTAGAAGTATTTTTAGTATCAAATGAAGAAAGTAATTCACCTGTAGACATTGTCTCACCATATTATATACAAAGTGGGGAGATTTATAATATATTTGCACATAATTCCTCTAGAATTTTATTTTTTCCCTTGAGAATTTGAGAAATAATTCTAAACACCTAATTAAAATATTTATTCCTCAAGAGCATAACCTTAAGTTGATATTTGAGGAGCTAGATATCCTTCTGTGTTAAAAATTTCTACATAGCTTTTCTGTAACCAGTGTGATGCATGTGTGCATGAGATTATCAGGTATGACAAACAGGAGTGATAAGTTTTGCATTTTCATTGTAGTAAACCTAAATGTGTACCTACCAGAAACCTTGCTTTTCTCTGTGAACACTAAGCAGAAGTCATCTAATAGTATCCAAAGGTGAAAAGCTGTGGTAAGTGAGAGCCTCGGTGGGGAAGATAATTGTAAAGCAGAAATATGATGTAATCTCTAGTACGATGGAGAAGGTGAGGACCTAACAGATTTATGGTGTCACCCGTATGAACTATTCAGTAAATATCACTATCATACTTAGTGTCTAAGAGATCAGAGAACTAAGGTCATTCATGAAACCGATATCTCACGACAGTAATTTCAGAGGAAGGTTGGCACTAGAATAGGAACTTTGGAACACAGTTAGACACTACGTATGTAGTGGGAGAAGGAAGCCACTACATACACAGTGGTGCATACAGAGGTGGCTTCATTAGCTTCCTTGCCCATCTTGAGTACATTTCAAGTTCAATTCAATAAAAATGCATCAATGTGTTGCCTGACTAATGCAGGAGAAATGTCCTTACTATTTTAACTCTCTGAACGTTATGTTATGCTTTGAGAAGTTAAACAATGAGATAAAGCTTTATACCATCAAAACATGTATTTGAATCTCTGCACAAAATTTGAAATGTTGACATCTGCCATATTTTTTCTCATATCAAGGTGGTAAATGGTTGTTTTAATTTTTATTTTTTATCTGACATTTCTCATAAATAATAATGACATTTTAAAAATAGTACCTTACAGTTTAAATATTTCAGTGGAATGAAAGCTCTTGTATTGTTAAAGTGATATGTCTAATTTGATGATTCCTTAAGATAAAACTCCTTTTTTTTGAAAATCATGATGACAGATTTCAGTCTTAATAAAATTTGTCTTAAAATATTCATCTGTTGACCACATCTATCTATTTATTCAAATATTTTCAAATATATATTAGTATATAAAGCAGAAAAAAATCTGTTGAAAATCTTTTTAAATTAAGAATTAGATTAGCTCCATTGTAGCAGTATATGTATATGAAAAATAGCTAATTCTACCAGATCTGGAAGAAGAATGTATACATATATTTTAATTGGCATAACTTTCTTCTGCTCCTTTGCCAACTAATCTCCAAACAGAGGATTAATAACTATAGTATATTAAGAACTCAAACAAATAGACATAAATAACTGAAGTGAATAGACACTGTTAAGTACATCAAAAACTGTTCAGTGTTTTTGGAGATATGCATATTGAATGATACTGAAAACTCTAAAAACTAAATGCTGGCCAGGTTTTGAAGGAAACTCTTCTACATTGTTGATAGGAATATAAACAACTATAACTACTGTGGGATTTAGACTAGAGGTTCCTCAAAATCTGAAAGTAGATATTTCATTTGGTTCAGCTCTACCACTTCTGGGAGCTTCCCAGATTAATATGTCATATAACAGTGATACATGAATAGCAAGAAAGATTAGTTATTCAATAAACTAGTTTTCCCATAATCATTAGTTTTCAATTAGTTATTCAATAAATGTTTTTGTGGGCATAACAGCAATTATCATCATCTTCTCAATGTGTTGTTAAAGGTTTGGGAAATGTCCTGTTTTTCCATTATTGGAACTTGAAGGGACACTGAATCTGCTCTCCTTGGCATTGTTGCTTAGGGGAGAGCTGCAAAGGGAGGTTACAGATTTTAATTACTGCAATGTTGCAAGTAAATTTATTTTTGATTATGTGACTTAGACATTCTCTCATCTTGTTGCTGAGCACATCAATAAAAGAATCAATATAATGAGAGTCATACACTTGTAGAAACTAGTACCAATTTAAAGACCCACAGCTCGTTCCAAAGTTTAACAACAGTGACAAAAAATCAATATTATGACTTATCACCTCTACTGCAGTACAGTAATACCTCCATTCATGATTGCATGTATGCGTGAATGATTTAGTTTGCAAATAGAAGAGTTAGGCACAATTTTGCTTCCATTAGAGAACTCCATAGGGGGTGATAAACAGGACTGTGGCAGGCTTCCCCAGAATTGTGGTGTGAATTAAACTCATGAACTGAGGCTGTACTACATTTATTGAATAACAACTGTGCACTTCTCTGGCCTCAACCAGAGACAGCATAAAACCAGATTCAGCTCAGATGGCTTAGCAAAGGGGAATAAAATGAAAACATCAAAAATAAAAGCAAAATTACTGATAGCATTCAAAAAATTTGAATCACTTTAGGTTAATGCCAGTAAAATATTTCCCAGTGATGCCTGATGGAGCTAGGGGAGTGTTACCACCCCCTGCTGGGCTCTTCTCTCAACCCAGAAACAAGCATAAGGCAGAGAGTCAAAAGAGGACTGAGCAAAAATGTTTACTGTAGAGCTAAAGGAGAGCAGTATTTATTGCAAAGTGAAAGCAAACATCTCTTAGGCCAATGAACCTGATGTGTTAGACCTAGCCAGGTTGTCACAGGGACTCTGTCTTGGGGGGTTTGTTTGTTTGTTTGTTTGTTTGCCTGGGATCCAATTCACAACCTTTTGTTCCCAAGGCAGGTGGTTATGCCACTGACATATACCCCCTTCCCTATCTATGGTTATTACACACACACACACACACACACACACACAAAATCACTGTCTCAGCTACTGAGAGACCACCCACAGAGGTTCAAGCTGGAAAGTGCCAGGTGGAAGCAGGCCTACAGGGACCCCAGGTATGTAGCAAGTCTGCTTTTTGAGGGCCATTCATTGTAACTTTAAACATAACAAAGACATTCTTTAGGGAGGTATGAATATCTCCTTATGTGGCAAGAAAATCTCCCCTCTCCCAGCTGTGGAGGCTTCTGTTTACTGAGCCTCCAGGGTCCTGGCCTGGCCTTCACTTTTCACTGTGTCACCCTCCTCAGGCTTGGCCCTTCCCTGGCTGCCGGTCTTATCTGTGGAACTCTGTCTGTCAGAGTCCTTTCCACACTCCCTGCTTCTCAGGACCGTGTGTCCCTGAGAAATCCTCTCATCTTTCCACAGGGCCCTGTTTGTCCTCATCATTTCTAAATGCACAACATGTTTTACAGACACTGTTCAGTTTCTGTTGGGTGCCTCTGGTGAGGTAGGAAGGCAAGCACTGGGGCATGTTCATATTGAAATGGAATAGCATGAGAAAGAAATGGGCCCTGGTCCCTCTCACTCCCAACTATGGCCATTTGCTAGTTTCTGTCTTTGGCTAAAATCTACTTTAAATAAATATTAAAGGGGTTATGTTGATGCCTTAACTCCAGGTAGATGAAAGAAAGGAAGAATAAAAGAAAGAAAGAAGCAAGCAAGCAAGCAAGCAAGCAAGCAAGCAAGCAAGAAAGCAAGAAAGCAAGAAAGCAAGAAAGCAAGAAAGCAAGAAAGCAAGAAAGCAAGAAAGCAAGAAAGAAAGAAAGAAAGAAAGAAAGAAAGAAAGAAAGAAAATAGTGCATTTTCATCTCTATGGAGTACAGTGGCAAAGGGAGAATTTCCCTATATTAAAACTTTAGCAAGTTCCTATAGCTCTGGGTTATTTGTATTAAAAGATTCAAATTCACTGAAGATCCCATTCAGTTAGATACTTGATTTCCAATGTTTTTCACATTCCAAAACATCTTCCCTATCATATGCACTATTCTATTTTGCAGACTGCAAATAACTGAAAAAAAATCCTTAAAATATAAGTGGTTAATAGTCTAAGACAAAATACATTGAAACCCACATGACAAATTGAAATACATAATGAGTCCTACTGTTTCATCATTTTAGGGGATTCTGATTCCTTAATGACAGTGGAGAAAGAGAGAGTAAAACTCATTTCCTCAGTGAAGCCCATCTTTTCAGAACAGGAAGTTTGGGATGGTTCCTCATGTAAATAGCTTTCCACAGGAAATAATTAAACCATAGGGATTTGGTCTCTGCGACACAAACCTGTTATAAATGCAACAGATTTGTGTGAAATCCCACACTCTTCTCAGGTAGAAAAAAATATATTTCTTTTAAATTATGCAGTCCAGAAATAAATATTTCAATCAATAAAGGTTGATTGGGCTCAGTCTTAATCTGATGAATTAGTCTCTTATTTGTCTCTTAAAATCCTGCTATCTTCTCTGTGCTGTATTATGAATAAATGTGCATTGGAGTAATGGTTACACATAGGAAAGAAGCTAGACCAAAGCAAACACTAACACCATCAATACCATTGACATCTTCCAAATGGGAAAACATTCATTTGGTGCCACTAAGTCTCTGATCATAAAATTGGTACAATCACTGTCCCTAAGGAGCTCAAGCTTTCATACATAATGTTGATTTAGACTATACCTGCCTCTTTCACCATTATGGTATGGCCATTTCCCTCTAAAACCATACACTAATCTAGGAATTGAGTTTTGTTTAGTATTTTAATATTTTCAGAAAAAAGGAAGGCCACTGAATGTGCATTGCTGACATGGGTACAGTATAGAAATATCTTGTTCTCAATTTTAAACTAACTGTTGCTAACTGAAAAAGGGCAAGAAATTTCTTCACTAATTCAGTAGTATTTGCCTGCTGTAAGTAGAGGCTATCAAAATCTATGTTGTAACCTATGAAGTATTAATACTATTATCATATCACAAAGCAAGACTTTTATACCTCCTCCAACAAGTGCAGCACATTTACCAGGACTTGAGCTTCTGTAATCCTTGCTTTAAAATTTTAATTCTGCTGAGAGTTGTCTTGCTCTTGGGATTCAGTTTTTATTACAGATGATGTAATAGGTTGCATCTTAAGTACTTCCTTGGATTTCTATCGATATTCTCCAGTGAGAAAGTCCTGTAGTGGGAAATTGAGTCTTTGTAAATCCTTCTGAATTTTCCATTGATGACAACAAAATGATTCCAGGAGCATTTTTTCTTCATGGACAGGAAGGTACATGGACAAGAAAAATGTGTATTTTTTTGGTAAAACCCCACTGTAAAGTGTTAGCTCTCTAGGCTTGTAACTCTGAACAGGAAGAGATATTTTTGTGGAGTGGTTTAGGAAATGGGAAAAAAGAAATTATAACATGTATTTTTGGCATTAAAATAACATACATGCTGACATAGATGTATATATGTGTATACCATACAATGTTCATAGTATCAATTGAAACCCACATATGCAATCATATTTGTATGCATGTACATATGGAATGTATATAGACAACTCATATAATGACTTCTTAATTACCTAAAAGAGTAACATTTTTTATCCATCATACAAATATGAAGATGATAAATTAGTTACTAAATGACATGTCTTTAAGATATTCCAAAGCATAACTGTATGCTATGATGTAAAATATTGACTTGTAACTTTCTTTTTCCTTATAAATAAATGACATATAAATAAACGATAAAATATTGATGAAACAAGTCCAGATAATGTTAAAGGCTAGAAGCTGAACCTTGTGTTAGACTTTTCAAATCAATGTTTACATTCTGCAAAAACACATTTTTCAAATTATAAGGCAATTTAGGAGTCACAAAAAAATGTTATTCCCTTCTTGTTTTGTGTATTGTGTTCATAGTTATTCAAAGATGAGTACAATCATAATGTGTGCTATTTAGGTTTAATAACTTTTTTTTCTAGTACTGGAGATCAAATACAGGGGTGATCTACTACTGAGCTCCATTCCTAGCCCCTCTTAAAGAATGTTTATGCTTTTATTTTGAAACAGGGGCTTGTTAAATTGCCCCTGTGGGACTTGAATTTGCATTCCTCATGTCTCTGCCTCCCCTGTGCACTTTTAGCCTTAAAAATTGAGACTATTATACACAGAAGTTCATGGCTCTTTTAGCCAGATGTCAATTTTATACAGTAAATAGTAAAATGAGTGCCCTTTTCCTAAGTTTCGTATGATTTCTCTCTGGTTAACCTAAAACAAACTGAAAGATATGAAAAATAAACATGCATTAACTATTTTTTCTTAAGGCATAGGAAAAAATGGCAAACCATTATTTGAATTCTTCTAGTAAATCTTCATTTAATACTTTGCATCAGTAGAGGACATTTTGTTCAATCTATCTCCTAAGTTTTAGAAATAAGGAGATAAAGTCCTCTACAAAAAATTACTGAGAGAGTTATGACTAGAACATACAATTTGAGTTTCCTTAGTATATCCTTTCTGCAATTCTCCATGTAAAAGTGCTCTAGTTAATCCTAGTGATAACTCCATGATACATTTCCTCTTATTATCTCTATTTACTGTGAGGAAACTACAGCAAGTGTGGAAGTAGATTTGTGAGAGTCGAGATGGCCGCTGCGTGTAGGAAGAAGTCAACAGATGCCTTCTCATGCAATAGGCAAGGGGTTTTATTGTCCAAGCATGCGTGGGGCTCACTGACCACGCAGGAACAGAGAGCCACGAGGTGTGCTGGAGCATGGCTTTTAAACTACTGAACAAAAGGAGGAGGGGTCTTTGCAAGCGTGGTCACAGAAGCAGATGGCATTGGTTAGTTTAAATGGCTTTCTACATTCATTGGAGGGGGCGACTATAGGGTGGTCTAGAGTTGGGCAGCGGAGGGTGCTCCCTAGCAGATGCCCAGGGAAGGTACACTCCATAAATTTCTTAAACATGGGAGGGGGCTGTTTCTACCTCGCAACCCAGGTTTTCTAGTCAGCTTAATCCTTGTCTGAATTTAATCTAGGCAGCTTTAACTATAATGGCTCAATTCCCGGAATATTGCGGGGAGATGAGCAGCATGGAGCAGTGTAGACCATGCACTGATAATAAGAGAAAATTTCTCTTACATTCCCCCTTTTCGTGTTGTGAATCTCTAATCTTAGAGGTTGGGGTGTTTATTGTTGGGGTTATCTAGAATCTCATATTGTTGTCTGAGGAGCATTAGTTTTACATTGTCAATCTGACTTCGTAGTAGATTTGTTATTCTATCTAATATGCAGGGTCCTATAGTTATTATTAAGAGCAGCACAATCAAGGATCCCGTTAGGGCCGACAGTAAGGTGGTGAGCCATGGAGACTGGCTGTTGGGCTTCTCATTCTTTTTGTCTTTGGTCTAATCTTTCCCTGAGTTTGGCCATGGACTCTTAATAACTCCAGAATGATCTGCACAGAAGCATCATTGTTCTTTTAAGGCTACACATAATCCCCCCTCCTTAAGGAAAATTCCTAGGGGAAGGAGGAGGAGGAATAGTAACCCTATGAACCCGTAACTTGAGGGGATTTTTAGTCTTTTCCAATTTTTATTGAGGCTCCGGCAGTGGCGGTGCTGGCTTGAGGTGAGATGTGTGGATCCAGGATGTGATGTCAGCGTGGTTTTAGGGTCTGTATCTGATGGCAACGGACGTAGACGAAGTCTCCCACATTGTATTAGTGATGAGCGGGTCCATCGCTTGGCTGGTAGGCTGAAGAGAGTTGGCACCATAGGACCTTTAGAATTTGGTCTAGAGTCTGGAGTCTATTAATTAAAAAGGTATGGGGTAAATGGGTGTCCTTAAGTAGGAGGCTGAGGTCCCAAATGGGGGGAGGGGTTCCATATAGGATCTCAAAGGGAGTTAGATTATGTGGCTGGGAGGAAGGAGTGTTTCTAGTTTTGAACAAAGCATAAGGTAGGAGCATGGTCCAGTCATTAGAGCCAGTCTCCTTGGCTAATTTTGTCAAGGTCTCTTTGATTGTTCTATTCATTTTCTTTACCTGTCTTGAATTCTGGGGTCTATAAGCATAATGAAGTTTCCAATCAATCCCCAATATCTTGGCTAATCCCTGACTTGCCTGAGCCACAAATGCCGGCCCGTTATCAGACCCAATTACCTTTGGCAGGTCGAAACCAGGAAAGATTTCTTCCATCAACTTTTTAACTACCGTCGGTGCAGTTTCCCTTTTGGTAGGGAATGCCTTGGTCCATCCTGAGGAAGTGTCTATAAAGACTAACAAATATTTAAGCCCATATTCAGTTGGCTTTATCTCAGTAAAGTCCATTTCCCAGAATCATCCTAGCCTGGTTCCTCGTAATCTCTTTCCTTTTGGGGATTTGGAGGGGAAAGCATTGACAACCTGGCAAGCTTGGCAACTTTTGGTAACTTGTTCTGGCTAGTTTCTTAATTTGGGTGGCTGTTGACTATCTGTTGATTGATTTCTGGCTAATAAGCACAACTTTTTTTGTCCCCAGATGGGTTAACTTATGGGCTTGTTGGAAATAGGCTAGAAGTGCTGCTTTTCCCATCTTGGGAGTTTGGAGAGGCTCATTTGAACAGGTCTCTGATAGAGTATTGGCCTCCAGGAGCAAAGTGGTAGGGGTACTTAAGGCTGCCTGCTTTGCAGTTTTATCTGCATGGTTGTTGCCCTGTATTATAGAGCCTGTATCATTTTGGTGGCTATTGCAGTGCACTATGGCCAATTTTTGTGGTAGCATAATAGCCACCAAAAGTCTAAGAGTTTCTTGTTTGTTTTTGATCTCCTTTCCAGCCAAAGTTAGGAGTCTTCTCTGCTGGTAAATAGCCCCATGTACATGTGCCATGGCAAAAGCATAAATGGTTGCCCTTTTTCCTTTTGCCAACTCTAAAGCCTTTGAAAGGGCAATTAATTTTGCCCTGTGTGCTGATGTACCTTCTCTCAGTCCTGAGGACCAGATAACTCGAGTCCCATCTGTAACCGTGGCCCCTGCATGTAACTGCTGCCATCAGCAAACCAGGTTACCTCAGCATCTGGGAGTGGCCAGTCTGTCAGGTCTCAGGGAATTCCAATTTCCTCTGCCAGAATCTCTTGACAGGTATGTAGGATTGGCTCAGATGTCTCATCAGGCAGTAGAGTGGCCAGGTTGAGGGCAGTTGGAGGACCAAATGTTATTTGGTCCTTATTGAGCAGGAGGCTTTGGTAGTGATTTTGGCATTGGAGAGCCATCTATCTAGGGGCTGGTGGATGACACTTTCTAACATGTGTGGGGCTACTATGGTTAATTTTTGTCCCAGAGTCATTTTATCTGTGTCTTTGGTTAGGATAGCTGCTGCTGCGATAGCCTTTAGACAATGGGGCCATCCATTTGCCACAGGGTCTAATCTCTTTGACAAATAGGCCACAGGTCATTTCCCTGGGCCAAAGGCCTGAGTTAACATCCCTCAAGCTATTCCTCATTTTTCTTCGATATCATTTGGGGCCCTTGAGGCTCGAAGGTTATTCTAGCTCTTAGTTTAGTTAGAAGATCTCTCCCCATAAGGAGAGCTGGGCACTCTGGTATTACTAAGAAGGAATGTAGGACTTTACCTAGGTTCATAGTCCTCTTAGTGGTCCATGCTCTGTATTTGCTCCCATTAGCCCCTTGAATTAAGGACCTCTTGGATGAGAGAGGTCCCAATGGGGCTTGGAGAGCAGAAAAGACAGCTCCCATATCTACTTCAAAGTCGATTGGGGTCCCCTCCACGTTAAAAGTTACCCTGAGCTCGGGTAGGGGATCCGAGCCCCGTCCCCTCTAGTTTTCTCCTTCCAAGGCCAGCACATTAGGGTGAAGTTGTTGAGCCTCTAAGGCCTGTTCCTTTTGCTTTTTCTTTTGTTTTTTTCTTTTAAGCTCGAGGCAATCTTTGATGAGGTGTCCCAATTCCTTGCAATATGCACATTGGTTGGGGTCAAGAGGAGGGCAGCGTGGCTTATCCTCATCTATGTTTCCCTGAACTCCTTTTACTACTGTGGCCAAGATTTTTGTCAATTCCTTATTCCTCTTTCTATCTTTGGTTAGTTCTTTCTCCTCTCTCTCTTGGAATATACTTTATCAGCTTTTTTTTTTTTTACCAAATCTCTTAAAGTCAAGTCTTGTAACCCGCCTAGTTGTTGGAGCTTACGCCTAATGTCTGAAGCTGACTGACCTATAAAGGCCGTGGCAACAGATGTCTGTTGTCCCTCATCTTGAGGGTCAAAGGGAGTGTACCTACGGTAAGCTTCCATTAGTCTCTCTAAGAATATTGAGGGCAATTCGGTAGGTCCTTGAAGGATCTCCCTTACCTTAGCCAAATTTGTAGGCCACCTAGCAGCTGCTCAGAGACCCACCATTAGAGTCTGGCGATAGATGGACAGATGCTCCCTACCTTCTGGAGTATTGGGGTTCCAATCAGGGTGGTGCAACGGGAAGAAGTCATCAATGATATTTGGGAGCTGGGTAGATCTCCCATCCTGTCCCAGCACAAGCTTTCTGGCCTCTATGAGGATTCAATCCTTTTCTTCAGTGGTAAACAAGGTCCCCAGCAACTGTTGACAGTCATCCCAGGTAGGCTGGTGAGAGAACATGAGAGACTCCACCAACCCAGTTAACCTAGAAGCGTCCTCAGAAAAAGGAGGGTTATTATTTTTCCAATTATATAAGTTGGAGGAGGAAGAAGGGCCAGTATTGGAGTGCTGGCATTTCTCCCCTTTTCCCATCGTCCAGCATGGGTCCATGTGGCCTGAGGGGGAGTGTGATTGCCACTCCATCTTGAGGGCCCAGGGCCTGCCAACTTCAGGTTCCTTGGGCTGGCCTATAGTCTGTAGCATCAACTAGGGGGCCCTTACTGAATGAGCACAGTTAGTCATTATCATAATACAGCAAGAGTCTGGGAGGGGCCTGGGATTAGCCCAGGGTGCCTTAAGGTACAGATGACTGTGCTTATCAAAGGTTTGCAGCTAGGCTTTAGGCCCTATCAAAGTTGATTAAATTTAGCACAAATAGCAAAACAGTAACTTGATCAGAAATATCTAATTGATCTTGAAATAGATTGCCATGCAATAAATGTGTCCCTACATTACAATTTGCCTTAAGAAGTACATGGAAGGCAGAGCTGCAAATCTCAGCTATAAGTGTAGGTCCTACCTCATGAAGCCAGGTAGGGCCAGGCTGCTGTCCCAGGGAAGTTTTCAGTATCATACACCACTTATGTGCATTTTTAAAGGTGAAATGTTGAAATGGTTTTAGATCCTTTGGGCTATCATTCAAATCCATGGAGGTTTTACCTGGTGAAGGAAGTTCCCTCCAAGCCCTAGGTTTGCTATTCTAAATTGACCTATATTTGCATATCAATAGCAAGCTGACTGCCTGTGGCAGCAAAGACAACCTCTCTGATTAACATATCTTTTGTAATGGCTAAACTCTGAGCAGTACTGCCAGAGGCCTGATCTGTGCACAATTCAAAAATGTTTTCTTTTCACA